>JANRMT010062791.1:189423155-189457950 GCA_026402145.1 Polypterus bichir lapradei
CACAAAGACACAGGAGGTCATAGAAACAAGAAGGATTTTTATTCAAATACTGCAAACAAACATTTGTCTCTTCAAACTTGCTCCTTGACAGAGATGACAGTTTCGTCTATCAATTAAAGGGTAGCGTGCGTATCTTCTTCTTCAAAGGAATACATGTCAGGAGCAGTCTGAGAGAGAAAGAAAGCAAAACAAATCAATACCAAAAAAGACAGGCGCTGCACTAGGCTTTTTAAATAAGCGGAGTACCGCGCGAGTTTTGCGTTATAGCGCAAGTGAGAAGGGTAAGGAGCAATGTGAGGGTAGTCTGTGTTTCAGGGGTTGGGGATTTCCCAGGGGCATCTGTATCCTCTTGGGGTGCGATCAGCACTCCAGCTCACTATATATATATATATATATATATATATATATACATACAGTATGAGAGAGAGGGAATATATGTGTGTTTCATGATTGATATCTCTTATAATGTTTACAATGTGCTCATCTGTTTATACATCCATTTCATGTCCATAACAGTCTGTGTGTTGTATGTGATAACTCATTTTAGAACTAACTACACTCACTCAGACTTTTTACTAAATTTTAACTTAGCACATAACTTTGCTCCACTTCACCATCTCCATGATGCATCCTGGTACAGCAGTTAAGTCTTGTACTCCGTATCATCTTGGCACATCTGGATAATTTAAAAACTGCTCTTACAGAGGTACGTCTATAGACAATAGCTTAGCATTCAACACTGTTGTGGCAACAGAACTGGATTTTGGACTTCATAGTCAGCAGACCTTGGCTTTACAGATTGTCAGCATCATATCCTCTATGCTCACTCTCAGTCCAGGTACACTATGGGGCAGTGTGCTAATCCCCCAGTGTGACTGTGTGTCCCAACACCACACCAGCACCATCATTAAAAATGCTGCTGACATCACCGTCACAGTCCTGATCACCACCAATGATTAAATGGCTTGCAGACAAGAGGTCTACCTACTGACTCAGTGGTCCCAGGACAATCTGACCTTTCATGGCCAAAAATTAAGGAGCTGGTCATAGACTTCAGAGAATGGTTTAAGCTGTGGTTTGTTTTTGTGGGGTGCTGTGGAAATGGTGAGCTTGTTTAAATTTCGTGTAGTAACAATCACTGGTGAATTGAGTAGGGAACAGCACGGTTTGTTTATTGCCATGTTGACCAATGCCTTCCTGAGACGTCTCACAGGTGCTGTCTGGAGTCCATCTTCACTGGCAGCATCACATCCTGGTAGGGCACACATGCTTGGGTCACTGCAGAGGGTGGTGAAAGCCACAGACTATTACTGGTACCCAACTGCCTTCTGTCCGGGGTATCTAAAAGACCTTCTGCTAAGATTATTACACACTCGGCTATCCTGCACAAGTGTTTTTCTTAATCCTCCCTTCTGGAAAATAGTAAAGAACCAATGGCGCTAAGTATGGCTTCAGAGAAAGTGTTTTTCAGTTAAAGAGTTACTGAACAGCCAATCATAATAAGAAACATTGTGAGAAAAAGACTAGTTATAAATATTTGAAATATACCTGAACATATATCTATACTGTAAATTGTATTCTATATATTTGTTGGGTTTTAATTATATTATCACTGTTCTGGAGAGGCATGTACAGTAAGTAACAATATCATTGTACAGTATGCACAAGACAATAAATACTGTCTGTTTAATGAGGAGATCACCTCGAGATAATTCCCTGCTGAAAGCACACTGTAACTGACCCTCTATTTATTATTAGTAGAAGTAGTAGTTGTAACAGTTTTGGATATTTATCAAAATTTTAAAAAGACGACGACTCAAAGACAGTTTGAGTCTATGCTGGTATAGGTTGGGTCTTTGCAATCAACTTAAATGTTGCACGAAAAAGGTTTAAGAACAATCACGATTGTCTCAAACTGTAAAATTACGTAAAATCTACTGGCTGTCACATGCCTTTAAATTGATATGTACATGACATCCAGTATTTCACACATGCAGCTTTTAGGAATGAAAACATTCATGGATCAAATCAATAAATAAATAACTGTTTCCTAAAATGTTTCCTTGTCAGTTTTAAAACCAATTTTAAATGTAGCGCTGTTTTTGCAAACCTTCTAAAAATAATTAAGCTTATTATTGTTTCACATGTGTATAATTTGCTAGTGGGAATATGAAATACATTTATAGATTGAAAATTTCAGTTTGAAATACTGGATAGTAATAAGATTTGTTACTTTTACTATTGTGGGGAACAGCCCGGACACAGACAGGCAGACATCGTTTTGTCACCCAACACACGTTTATTTACAGATTATAATATTTACAAATGTGCCACACAACCCACAGACTCCCCCAAAGTCCAGGCCAAACTCACTCTCTTTAGGCTGCCTCCTGCCTCTCCTCCAAGACCTTGTCCTCTTCCACCCAACTCCAGCCCTGAATGAAGGGAGACATCCCCTTTTATAATTCCCCGGATGTGCTCCAGGTGTGCTCCGGCAATCATCCACCAACATGCCCCCGTGTGGCGGAAGTGCCGGCTCCATCCCCGGAAGCACTCCGGGTGTCCCTGCCACTGTTCCCCCCCAGCACTTCCGGGTGTGGCGGAAGTGCTGAGGTCCAGGGCTCTCCAGATATCAGGGCGCCCCCTGGCGGTGACCACGGGCTCCTGCAGGGGGTCCTCCTGGGCGTCCCGGCTGGGTACCACCCCCAGCCGCATGCCACACTATGCTGTAACACTTCAGGAGAAAGCCTAATGAACAACCATTCAAAATAGTAAAAAAAAACTGTACTTTATATCGGCAAAGTGTTAGAATCGTGGAAGAGCTTAGAATGACTGGATAGCATAAGTATGAGACTGAAAGTCATTTATGTTTGACCAGATAGAAAACTGTTGTAATTTGTATAACTACAGCATAGTGTGCAACAAGCGCGTCAACACTGTCTCGCAGGAGGCATGATGTGAGTGACGCTGGGAAAGGGCATTATGATAATCGCGTCATTACATTGGTGTGTGGTGTGTTGTGCTCTGAAGGGCGTTCCCTGACTGAAGCTATGGGCGTTCCATGATATGGAGGGCGTTCCATGAGGTATTGCAGTCTGCAGCTTCACTCTGTTGCTTGGTTTTGCAGACTGGCGGCACCCAGCGTCAAAGCAGTGCTACTGTTCCAGTGTGGTTTCCTTTTCTTTTTTAGATCCACATCCCTGACTGAATTAACCGCATATTGTTTATTAGTTTAATGCATCTGATTGTAATTAACCTGTAACAATATAATGGTCCACAGAATGGTCAAACTATTCAAAATACCATAACTGCTTTAGCGTTGTTACTCTCACTGCACTTTCTTCTTCTTCTTTCAGCTGCTCCCGTTAGGGGATGCCACAGCAGATCATCTTTTTCCATATTACTGTCACGGCACCACTCACAGTATTTATATCACTGTATCTGAGTGTGGAATCACAGCTCTACAGCAGCTGATCTCAAAGAGAATTATCGGTATACAGCATCAAGCACACGCTGCCTCAGCCATGCTGTCTGTTGAACTGCTCTCATATGGCAAACGCTTCAGAACCTTTCCTCGCAGTTCAGAAACAGTTTCATCCGAAGAACTATAAACACAATCAATCAGTCCATCAAGTGCTCCTTGTAGAACCGTTTGTACTTATAAGTACAATTACCTCACTTTAAACTTGCGATACAATTATAATATTACACAGCCTGAGCCACTTTACAAGTATAAAGTGTACATTTACAGATGATGATGATATCATTTTTAAGATGAAATGCAGCAAAATAAAACAGTGTTGCAGTGTGCTAGCAAGGAACTGGCGCTCCGTTCACGGATTGTTCCTGCCTTGCACTGTATTCTTCCTGGGACTGGCGCAACACTGGAAGGATAGAATAATTAAACATGTACTTCGAAGTTATTTCAGTGTTCCTTAAAACTTTTGAAGAATTGGCATACTAAGCTTGCAGATGGATTAACGTCTATTACAGAGCTGATTGTGTGGCGATTGGGTGTTTAGAGAAAGAAAAGTAAGGACAGGAATTGGGGGTTAGTATGTTTGAAAGAGACAGTACTGCTGCAATAAATTATTTCATCAAAGGTAGCACACGGCGCAACAAGCATCTTGCGTGAGGCATGAACAATCACTGCGCCACTGTGTTCCCATGTTTAATAAAATGTTTTAACTCCTATCATCATGAAAATTATATCAAGTATACATCTCAGTATTTTAATTATTATTCAGAGAGCTGTAATATCACGAATGTAATGGATTCTGTGTCCTGTCGGAGGAAGAGAAAGCCCGCTTAAGATTCATGTAGTGATTCACACACATAGAGCACATAGATCAAATACAAAACAAAGCATTTAATGTGCTACTTTAGTTACAATGGGATTTGAGAAACTAGTAAATTAAACGATTTGAAGATGAAGTTTATGATGTTCTACTTTAATGACAAAATAAACTATGTGATTAAAGTGGAAATTTAGAGATTAAAGTTGACATTTCATGCTTTTTTCCCACTGTGTTCCTATTTTTTTTCTCTGTACCCTAATAAGCTTCATATGAAACTCAGATGGTGGGCTATGACTTCACGGTGACTTTGATATCTAACAGCTTCTTTTTATTTCGGGCACTGCGCAAATTTGTTAACTTGAGCTTTCGAGTTTCTCTGACACTTTATGTCACTCGATCAACTTCCTTTTGTTGTTTATACCACTGTTTAAACCAACAAATAGTATGTTTTTCCTTTGCCTCCACTTGGTATTTGCTGAAATTCTTCTATTTCCCCCTGTGCTTTTGCCATTGCCTTTTCATAGAACGCTTAAGGGCTATACATTCAAAGAGGCGTAATTCTGGGAGGGACGGGGCGGGACAACAGGCTCGTGCATGTGTGTTACTTTTAACGCTGACCAGGATTTATGGAGCGGAAAATCATGGAAGTTGGCGGTTGCACAGATTTATGCGTCTAAAATTTTTTGTGTGTACAAACATTTCTGCTTTTGTCCATACACCATGTTAGAGTGTGAATTCTATGCACGCCGTTATGCATGAGGCCCCTGCTCTTGTGCTCCTCCATCTGCAAGGTTATCCCAGTTAATATGTAATATGTTAATAATTAAAGTCCCCCATGACTATAATATACAATACAATACAATACAGTTTATTTTTGTATAGCCCAAAATCACACAGGAAGTGCCGCAATGGGCTTTAACAGGCCCTGCCTCTTGACAACCCCCCAGCCTTGACTCACTGAGAAGACAAGGAAAACTCCCAAAAAAAAACCTTGTAGGGAAAAAATGGAAGAAACCTTGGGAAAGGCAGTTCAAAGAGAGACCCCTTTCCAGGTAGGTTGGGTGTGCAGTGGGTGTCAAAAGAAGGGGGTCAATACAATACAATACACAGAAGTGAACAAATCCTCAATACAGCATAAAAATAAAAATTTTAGAAGTACGGAGCAGAATTTAACAGTAGATGATATCACATAATAAGACTTGGATATTTTTAGAGTCCTGGAGACCTCATCCATCAAGCTGCCTCTCCCATTTGGCCATTCCACAGCTGAAACAGTGCTGGGCCAGCCAATCCGATGAAAGGACCCCTCTTTCCCATGATTCCTGCGATCCTCCATCAGGGATGACTTTACCATAGGCAGGCAACTTGGCAGGTGGGCCGTGGCACCAATTGCCACATTTGAGAACCGAGAACAGAAACAGAATAGGTGAGGGATAGTATTCAATTATAACTGTCATGTTACTTATGTTTTAGTGCTAATGACTAACAACAGAGATGCAGTATGTACAGTTAATCAGCAGCTCTAGTCAGGATATGCTAAACTGAAGTAGTGAGTCTTCAGCCGGGATTTAAAGGCTGAGACCGAAGGGGCATCTCTTATAGAAGCAGGAAGACCATTCCACAGTTTAGGCGCCCTGTAACTAAAAGCTCGACCTCCCACTGTTATTTTATTAATCCTTGGAATCATAAGTAGACCGGCATCCTGAGATCTTAATGTGCGCTCAGGTTTGTAAGTCATGATAAATTCAGACAAGTAAGTCGGACCTTGGCCATTTAATACTTTATATGTTAAAAGGAGGATTTTGAAATCAGCCCTAAACTTAACCGGGAGCCAGTGTAAGGATTTAAGAACTGGAGTTATGTGTTCATACTTTCTTGTTCTTGTAATAATTCTTGCAGCAGCATTTTGGATTAACTGGAGGCTGAATAAAGAACAGTTTGAACAGCCAGTGAACACCGCATTGCAGTAGTCAATCCTACTAGAGATAAATGCATGAATTAATTTCTCAGAATCCTGTTAATTTAGAAAGCGCCTTAATTTCCTAACATTTTTAAGATGGAAGAAACATGTTTTGGACAACTTTGTAATATGTGCTTTAAATGACATGCTAGAATCAATGATAACTCCTAGATTGCGGGCTGATTCAGTAAAATTAATTGGGATTCCAACTGAGTTAAAAGATGACAAAATATTGTTGTGATCAGCGTCATTCCCTCCAACAATTAATATCTCTGTTTTATCGGTATTTAAAGACAAGTAGTTCTCATTCATCCACTCCTTTAATTCGCTAACACAACTAATTAAAGACAACATCGGAGAAACTTCATCTGATTTAAATGAAAGGTATAACTGGGTGTCATCTGCATACGAGTGAAAATTAACATTATGTTTCCTAATGAGAGATCCCGGTGGAAGCATGTAAAGTGAAAACAGAATATCTCCCTGTAAACTTGCCTTTTTGATTTTACTAAAAAGATGTGTGTTGAAATTACTGTCTGAATTGAGTGGTCTATAACACACTCCTAAAATAAGATCTCTTTCCCTAATATTTTCCAGGTGAAGCCACGTGTCCTCACTAAGATGGGACTCATCATCCAACTGAACCTGCTTGCATTAATATTTGCTCTGTCTTGACATCTGAGGTTACAGAGGATAGAGGAGATGTCTTCTAATAGGTGAGGTGTAGCACAGTAGCAGTCAGTCTTGAGTGAAGTCGTAATCCATAGTCCCCGGTCAAGTGTATTGTGTCTGCAGGCTGCGTCTCCTTCCAGGCTAGTGAGTGCAAGAATTCGAGAACTAGAGCAGAGGTTGGGGACATGTCTGAGGGTCTACGTAATAAAGAATCTGGGTGTGGGAATACAAATAGCGCATGTTGTTGGAAAGGGTCACCCCAAAAATCCTTCCACAATAAAACATGCAGCATACAATACAATACAATACAATACAATTTATTTTTGTATAGCCACAACATCACACAAGAGAGAGCCGTAATGGGCTTTAGCAGGCCCTGTCTTTTGATAGCCCCCCCAGCCTTGACTCTCTAAAAAGACAAGAAAAAACTCCAAAAAAAACAAAAACCCTTGTAGAAAAGAAAAACTGGAAGAAATATTGTGAAAGGCAATTTGAAGAGAGACCCCTTTCCAGGTATGTTGGTTGTGCAGTGGGTGTCAGAAAAAAGGGGTAAATACAATAACAAACTACACAGAACAGAACATAAGTAATCCTCAAAGCAATACAATAGTACAACAGTAATATTACAAGTACAGAGAAAAATGCAAGAGTAGGTGATATAACATAATATGATTCAGATTTGTTCAGAGTCCTGGAGACCTCGGCCATCAAGCTGCCTCCCCTTACTGGCCATTCCACAGCTGAGTCAGTGATGACCAATATGATGAAAGGCCTCCTCTACTCAACGATTTCAGTGCTCTTCCATCAGAAATGACTTCTTCTTAGGCAGGCAGAAAAATTGGCAGTAGGACAGTGACACCAAGTGAGAAAAGAAACAGAATAGGTGAGGATTAGTAACAAATTACAACTATCATTATTACTTTTGTTTTAGTGTTAATTACTAACAAAAAAGATGCAGTCTGTACAGTTAATCAGCAGCTCTAGTCAGGGTGTGCTAAACTGAAGTAGTGAGTCCTCAGCCAGGATTTGAAAGCTGAGACCGAAGGGGCAACTCTTATAGTAGCAGGCAGACCACTCCACAGTTTAGGTGCCCTGTAACTAAAAGCTCAACCTCCCACTGTTATTTCATTTATCCTCAGAATCAGAAGTAGACTGGCATCTTCAGATCTTAATGTGTGCTCTGGTGTGTAAGTTATGATAAGTTCAGGGAAGTAAGCCGGACTTCTGCCATTTAATGCTTTATATGTTGAAATGAGGAGTTTGAAATCTGCTCTAAACTTAACCAGGAGTCAGTGATAGGATTTAAGAACTGGAGTTATGTGTTCGTATTTTCTTGTTCTTATAATAATTGCAGCAGCATTTTGGATTAACTAGAAGCTGCATAAAGAACAGTTTAAACATTCAGTGAACACCGCATTGCAGTAGTTAATCCAATTAGAATTAAATGCATGAACTAATTTCTTAGTATCCCGCAAATTTAGAAAACACCTTAACTAAGATGGAAGAAATATGATTTGGAAAACTTTGTAATGTGCGCTTTAAATGATATGCTACAGTCAAAGATAACTCCTAGATTGAGGGCTGATCAAGTTAAATTATTGTTGCTTCCAGCTGAGTTAAGTAATGACAAAATATTCTTGTGATCACATCATTTCCTCCAATAACTAACATTGTTTTTTTCTGTGTTTAAAGACAAGAAGTTCTCATCCATCCTCTTCATTAATTCATTACTAATTACAGACAACATCAAAGAAACTTTATCTGATCTAAAAAAAGGTATAACTCAGTGTCATCTGTGTACAAGTGAAAATTAACATTATGTTTTCTAATGAGCGATCCCAGTGGAAGCATGTAAAGTGAAAACAGTAAAGGTCCGAGTACTGAGCCCTGCGGACACCATATCTCAGCACATGTCAGCACATTTCTCTACGTATTGGAATCAATTTGATAAATAAGAACTAAACCAAGCGAGCACGGTGCCTGTAAGCCCAACATCATTTTCTAGCCTGTGCAGTAAAATAGAATGGTCAATGGTGTCAAATGCCGCACTTAAGACTAACCACATAATTACAGTGGAGTTTCCTTCATCAGAGGATATCAGAATGTCATTTACAACCTGCATTAGTGCCATTTCTGTACAATGACCAGTGTGGAAACCAGACTGGAATTTCTCAAATAAATTGTGATGTGTAAGGTGTGACTGAAGCTGAAGCTACTTTTTCTAGTATTTTAGAGAGAAAGGGTAAATTTGAAATAGGTCTATAATTATTCAGTATGTGTGGGTCTAGGTGTAACTTTTTAAGTAATGGTTTAATGACAAACACTTTTAGTGCATCAGGTACCGTGCCATACAATAATGAACTATTGATAATGTTACAAATAGGCGCTGCAAGAACATCCATTGCACTTTTTACAAGTTTTGTTGGCACTGTATCTAGGGAACAAGTAGTAGGTTTCAATTTAGAAATTAAAGTTAAGACTTCCTGTTCTGTTACAGGATTAAAATTTCTAAAGTGTTGAATGCAATATGAGACAGGGTCTGCCAAGCTAGTATGTGGTTTGTGCTGTGATGCTGAATTCTGGGATCTTATATTTTTAAGTTTCTCATTAAAGAAGTTCATAAAGTCTGTACTGCTAATATCTGTTGGTATGTTGCACTGTAGATATGAATTTCCTTTTGTTAAATTAGCCACTGTACTAAATAGTTCCCAAGAATTTTTATTATTGCTATTACTTTAGAATAGTAATCTGAGCGAGCTTTAAAGAGAACTTTTTTATATGTTTTAACACTCTCTGTCCATGCAATTTGAAAGACATGTAGCTTTGTTGTTCTCCATCTGCACTCCAGTTTATGACACTCTTATTTAAGAGCTCGAGTGTTCTCATTAAATGAGGGATAGTTTCTATGTGCTTTGATCACTTTTGTTTTAAGGCGAGCCACTGCGTCCAGAGCATCTCTCATGGTCACATTATAATGTGATGTTAGCTGATCTGAATTATTTTCCAAATTTACATTTGATATTAATTGATCTAGATGGTTTTCCAAAATTACTCTCAACTTACTCAAAGTATCCATAAATTTTGAAGCAGAATTACAATCTAGATGTTGCACTGTCTTTGTTTTAATCTGTGAGAGTGTTGGCAAGGGCAGGACTAAATCCAATGTAATTATGTAGTGATCAGAAATAACTTCATTTAATGTAGTAATATTTAAATTTTAAATTTCAACTTTATAAGTTATAATGAAATCTAATGTGTGGTTATGATTATGAGATGGACCATTGACAATCTCACAAAATCCTACTGAATTTAACAAATAAGTAAAACATTTGCTAAAAGTGTCAGTTTCCACATCAATGTGTACATTAAAATCCCCCATCAATACTATGTGATCATAATGTATAGCCAGATCAAATAAAAGGTTGCTAAATTCAGTCATGAACAATGAATATAGCCCTGGTGGTCTGTAGACTAGCACTATAATTATGTTGGAATCTGTAATATTTAAAATGAATGCCTCAAAGGATGTAAAGTTGCCTGCATTTTTAGAAGTGATTTTGTTACAATGAATTATTCCAAGTCCTCCTCCTCGACCAGAAGCTCTAGACTTATGAAGGAATGAGTATCCATTTGGTGACGCCTCAGCTAAGGGGAACAGTGTCACATTCACTAAGCCAGGTTTCATTGAGAAGACACAAATTAGATGTAGTACTTAATGTAATATCATTTACCAAAACAGCTTTAGTGCCAGAGAGCAAATGTTCAATAAACAGCATTTAAAACTGCATGCTTCTTTCTGAACTGGTTATATATTTTTTGTTTTAATTTGAAGTAAATTTCTATTACAGATGCCCCTGGTGGAGGGTCTGGTTTTATCTCTTGGTCTAATTATACAGCTTATTTTTTGGTTATCAAGTAATTTAAGGTTTGCATTAAGACTAAATTAACTGGATGCCCCACAATAGGGAATATGGGTAACAGCTTCAGGATAGTAACAGGTGAGATAAACAGCCTGTGATTTACAGTAAGATCACATGACTGCGGCCTGGATGGTGCTCTAATCAGTCAGCCAGGCAGTTTTGCTGCCATATTTTGGGATAATACATAAGGTCCCCTCCAGTTTGGATAAAGACCATCTCTTTTGAACAACCCAGGCCTTTCCCAAAAATCATCCCAATTGTTCACAAATGCTATGCTTTTACTTGCATACCAGGTTTCTAGCCAGCAGTGAAGGGAATGTAATCTGCTATACAGGGTAAATCACATCCCCTCTATATAATCTTGGTTAGGGGCCAGATACAACTAAATTCCCACATTTTCTTTAAGCTTTGGTGCATAGAGAGATGAAGTTCCTCTTTAATACCTCAGATTGCTGTAAATAAATATCATTAGTGCCGACATGCAGCAATAAGGCAGATACTTAATCATCTACGACACGGTCCAATGCGGCCTCTATGTCAGAAATCTTGGCCCCTGCGAGGCATTTAACATTAACTGCTGGTTTAACATAGTTTGAAATTCTAACATTCCTCACTATGGAATCGTCAATTATGAGCACTTTCTTATTCTCAGTTTCCACAGGCGTGCTGCGGAGTGCTGAGAATCTGTTCTGGGTCTGAATTGGTGACCTGGGTGCTGAGGGACTAAATTTTGGCTTCTTAGACCCCTGTCTTACTGTTACCCACTCTCCCAGTGGCTGAATTGGAGCTGCTGACTTCGGCCATGCACCCATGACTACAATGGGACCTGGAAAGACTGAAGCCAAATCAGAAGTAGCTGAATTGTCTAAATAAACCCAGTTGATCCAATTTTTGGTTGGTCTAATTGCTATCAGGTTCCTAACGTGGTCCTCCAATTCGCGTATTTTCCAGACCAACTCTAAATTAACTAAACACTTTTGGCAGGTGAAGCTGTCTACACTGTTGGCCAGAAAACCTGAACTGTACATACTGCAGGACACACAACATATAAACGTGCCCTCAACAGGCAGAGAGAAGATAGAACTTACATTTAGCGCTGATATCATCTTCTCCGTTTTTGCAGTTAATTCTGTGCTTTCGGCGCTTTATGTGTTCAGCTGAATCACTAAGAGACTGTCAGCTTTAAGTTTCCACCACCCGCTGAGCGGTCGACTTTGATTTCTCACTGCCTGTTATTTCTCCTGGTGAGCTGTTGGATTTACTTCAGTTGAACTTACAGTTCACTCTAGTGAACTTCGATTTGATTCGTTGTTTCACAATATACGGGGTGGATCCCTAAACTTTTTTCCGTTTGTCTTTTCCCTTATTACAACATACATACACATACAAACATATATACATTGTGAGGTTTATGAACTCTTTTGGGACCCCCTCCCCCAATGGGACGGCACTGAATGAAGTACCGAATCTGTGGAAGACTGCTTGTCCATTGCCGAGGCAACCGCAGGTTCGCACCTCCTTAGAATAGCACTGTGGAAACAACTATGAGCCAATCGTCATCATGCTATAAGTACCTGTCGCCGATGGGTGATGCATGGAGCATTTTAAATGCAAGGAACAGTATAACTTGGCTGCTGACCTGGTCTCAACCCTGCCCGTTTGCTGTGTCTGTGTATAGAAGAGTGGTAGGTCCTGCTACAATAAATAACTGTGCTGTTCCTGTGTCAAGTTGAATAAAGATTGCCTAGCTAAAGTACTGAGACTCAGCCTTATTTTTAGAGTGCAAGACAGCGACTCACACATCACAATGTATATTACAACAATGTAGTAAGTCAATGAACTGTGAATAGAGTAATCGTAAAGGACTGAGACAAATAGTGACTATATTGGAGAGTGGAGTTCTCTGGTCTTATACTGTAGGGCAGGAAGAAGCGGGTTCTTAGTGGGAAGTGAGGTATGTAGGAAGGTGTGGTCTGGCAACAGAAGTGGGTGGAATTCTAGTTGGGCTTCCCTCCTGGTGGTCTGTGGAAAAGGGAGAAAAGGCATTAGTGCAGTTCATCAACCCCTGACTCTGCATCTTACCCTTAGTTAAGGGCTTAGACTGCTCTCCATGCACACATGTGTGACAATATATATAACATTTGATTTAAATCAACTTCATACTATCTAAGTTTAGACATCTGACTGGACAGTTTTTAAGTAACTGGTCAACCTTCCCCTTAGCTTGGTAAAACTACAATATATTTGAGGATGGTGCACCTCAGCAGTTTGACACTTCCCAAACATGTGGCTCATTGTAGTTTTTTATGTTCTCCTCTCCTGTTACCACTCTGCTGATGGCATATCTTGTCATATCACCTACCGCGCTGTAATTCACCATTTTTTTTCTGTTCACCTAAATACAAATTTTTTATTATAATTGTACACCCCCTTCAGCTGCCACCAGTGTTGACCCTCTGTCCTTTTTATGTTAAACCAGAAACCAAGAGCAAAGTAATTAGTTGTCATCTAAGGTATCAGCTGCCAGCTTTCTGTGTGACATGCTTGTCGTATGATAAACTTTTAACTCAGGGCTTTCAGCTGCTCTTCCAGACACTCTCTTGGTTTTCTATTCTGCTTCAGCTGCTGAATCCCCACCACTGAACCTGCTTGATGAGGAAGGCTGTCCATTCTTTAAATCTGAAGAAGGGAGCTTAGAAGGACAATTACCAGTGGCACTGCTTGTAGCTGGGGTGCTTGAGTGCTGAAGTAACAGCTCACATTTAAATAAAAGCTTGAGACTGTTCCTGTCTTTTCAACAATAATAATGTTTCTCAGAAAACTTCACCTTCTTCTCTCTTGTGCAAGTAAAAAAATAATAATAAGTATATTATTATTAGGGCAGCACGGTGGAGCAGTGGTAGCGCTGCTGCCTCACAGTAAGGAGACCTGGCTTCGCTTCCCGGGTCCTCCTTGCGTGGAGTTTGCATGTTCTCCCCATGTCTGCGTGGGTTTCCTCCGGGTACTCCTGTTTCCTCCCATAGTCCAAAGACATGCAGGTTAGGTGAACTGGCAATCCTAAATTGTCCCTAGTGTGTGCTTGATGACTCCCAGAAAACCAATCAAGACATGAGCTGGGAGAAGTTTGTGCACGTTCTAAGTCGGTGGGGGGATGGAATAGCCGGCTGCTTGCAGCCTGATTTTATCAGCACATTTAGAAGACAAAGGACGCTGGCGGAGAGCTGTGAACGATTTTAAGAAGCGATTTAAGGTGGGACGGATCTACGAGTTTTTTCGTACGCTCTGGTAATTCTAGTGTTAAACACATATTTTGAGTTTAGTGAAGTGTAATATTTATATTATTGACAGCAAGTCACAACACACATAGATTAGCACGGTGCCAAGGTGCCCATGCATTAAGACGGTCCCACTCCGGGTGGTTCGTTGTGTGCCGGGTGTGGTGATCCCCTCCATTGCTGTTTGAATGTTGAGTTGGGATTTCCATTGAAGCTAAACGTTGTGTTCATGTCGTGTGGCGTGACTGAGAATGTCTCTGCTCTTAACACCAGACTGTTATAAAATAACGCGCTGTTTCTCATGCCGAGTTCAGTTCAGCCAGCAGTTTTCATATCATGTGTGCTTTCCTGCACCTCATCTGTTAAACTTCATGTGGTGTAAAGATTTGAGCCGCAGTGTAAGTTGACACTTTCTGACGACTCTAAGAATCTTTACATCTTTATTAGCATCACTTTATGGAGAATTCCACTGTTCAAGTTCACGCCATTTAATGTCACATTAGAGTCTCATTGTGACAGCAGACTACAACATAACTTGGAGACGCACTTACCGGGTGTCACATAGATGTTCCTGGATTTTAGAGGAAGCATTTCAACTTTGGCGAGTTTTAGCTTTTTACCTTTGGACAGCTAACTGCTAATTTTGCAAATATGTTAACTGCGTGATGTCTGATATGCAGTAAGTTGTCTTTTTAAGACCTGAAGAATTGCCGTAGCTCTTTATATTAATGGGACGTGATATTTCAAAATAAATGTTAAAACTGAATTCTCGAAATTGTGTACAGTTTAGTGTAGAGCATTTTGATGAGTGATATTAATTAGATTTAATGAAAAATGTTTTGCTGCTTCAGGACCTGGAAGGCTTGCTGTGATAGATGGAACCATGAATTCTACTGTCTACCAAAAAATCCTGAAGGAGAATGTCCGGCCATCTGTTCGTCAACTCAAGCTGAAGCGATCTTGGGTGATGCAACAGGACAATGACCCAAAACACACCAGCAAATCCACCTCTGAATGGCTGAAGAAAAACAAAATGAAGACTTTGGAGTGGCCTAGTCAAAGTCCTGACCTGAATCCAATTGAGATGCTATGGCATGACCTTAAAAAGGCGGTTCATGCTAGAAAACCCTCAAATAAAGCTGAATTACAACAATTCTGCAAAGATGAGTGGGCCAAAATTCCTCCAGAGCGCTGTAAAAGACTCATTGCAAGTTATCGCAAACGCTTGATTGCAGTTATTGCTGCTAAGGGTGGCCCAACCAGTTATTAGGTTCAGGGGGCAATTACTTTTTCACACAGGGCCATGTAGGTTTGGATTTTTTTTCTCCATAAATAATAAAAACCATCATTTAAAAACTGCCTTTTGTGTTTACTTGTGTTATATTTGACTAATGGTTAAATGTGTTTGATGATCAGAAACATTTTGTGTGACAAACATGCAAAAGAATAAGAAATCAGGAAGGGGGCAAATAGTTTTTCACACCACTGTATGTTGTTTACACATCGTAGTTTAGGACAAACGCCATATTGTTTTCAAAGTGTCATTTTCTTTTTCTGTGTAGAATAAAAGTTTTAAACGATAAAAAAAATATG
This sequence comes from Polypterus bichir lapradei, assembly GCA_026402145.1. Classification (NCBI taxonomy): domain Eukaryota; kingdom Metazoa; phylum Chordata; class Cladistia; order Polypteriformes; family Polypteridae; genus Polypterus; species Polypterus bichir. The sequence continues at coordinate 189,438,874 of JANRMT010062791.1, forward strand.
AACATACATAACTATCCGAGAAATGTGCTGGCTTTTTAAAGCAAACCAACAAGGGAGGTTGTTAAAAAGACGCTACCTTGCTCGCCATGTCTCCCAAATGAAGGGAAAGGTTTCGCGAAAACAACAACTGCTTATGTCTGTAACGATACGAAATGAAATACTAGTTATTATTCATTATGGAATTAATATGCTTTATACTTACACATTCGTAGTAAAAAAGCTCTTATTATGGATAAACGTTGCGGCTGAATGCATTGTTGTAAAGACCAAGAAATCGATGCGAGAGGAAGTGTAGCATCATTAAATTTAAGTTAAATTAAATGTGTTCAGTTCACAGTATAGTTTTTTAACTTAGAATGAAGTTATAAAAAGGTTTACATTTTAAGAAAAATAATGTTAACATTATTATTATTTTTTTTTATTGAATTAAGAATTAAATAGTCAATAAAAAAGGTAAAACCCATTTTTATTAATTAAAGTAATGATTATTTTGTGTATAGTTAGCTATTTTTTATTATTTTTCATACATGCAAGATTTATCTAAGATTTATCGATAGATGGATGTGAAAGGCACTATATAAAAATAATAATAATAATAATTCTTTGAATTTATATAACACTTTTCTCTCTACTCAAAGCGCTCAGCAATTGCAGGTTAAGGGCCTCGCTCAACGGCCCAACAGAGCTGAGTCCCTTTTGGCATTTATGGGATTCGAACCGGCAACCTTCCGATTGCGAATGCAGATCCCTAGGTCAGTCCAGTACAATATGATAACATTCACAGCTTGTTTGCACCTCACAATTATTTTCTCTCAAGGTTCTGATTCATTTTTTTAATCAATTAAACATTTTCTTATACAGGATTCCAAACCGTTACACTTGCTCTGAGAATACGCCAGATCATTCCTGCTCATGAATCTGTGTTTGACAGGCAGACATTCACCACCCAGTGTTCTGATTCCAAATGATTTCTTTGCCCAGACCTCCATTTCAATTTGTTTCAGGTGATGTTTTATTTCCAGTATCCTATATGTTCCATCCTTTGGCTGCAGAGTGTCTGCTAAATCGGATCAGAGAATACAATCTATAAACTTTGTAAGAAAGAGAGACAAACAGAGAAAAGGTTTGGGGATCCAGCCAGTATTTTGTAACCGCGATTGCATTAATTGTTTAAAAGCGGCAGAATAGTGTCTGGTAGAGTCCAAAACGTGACTGACTAGCGAGAGGAGGTGGTTGGCTTTTATAGGCGGTGGGCAGGAAGAGGCGGTTCCAGGAGGGAGTTGGCGGAAGTGAGGTCAGCGGGAGGGCGTGGTCAGGAGCTGGAAGTGATTTAGCCGGGCTTCCCTTCTGGCGATCTGCAGGGGAGGGAGAGGAGACATTAGTGCACTTCATGGACCCCCGACTCCGCATCAATTATGCATCGGTGTGGAATTAAAATTTACTTGCTCAAGTATTTTTAAAAATTCACATATTTATATATATAAAATCCAACATCTGTCTGTCTGTCTGTCTGCTTTTCACAGATTTAGACTGAGTTTTTTTCTATAATTTGCTTGAACATTCCGGTAATTTTGCGACTTCTCTCATCGCACTAAGTATTACAGATCTCTTGCGGTGTTGATTTATTTGTGCGTTTCCGAGAGAGAGGCTGCAGGCCGAGGGAAGCCAGGCGGGGCCCTCCTCACTCACGTGCCAGCCTCCGTTCGAGTCGCTCTACCTCTCGCCACGTGTTGGAGTGCACCTCGCCTCCACTTAGCTAGCATAGATACCTGTTTGTTCAGCAGACATTATCATCTAGAGATTGTTAAAGAGTAACGTTTGATGTTTTTGAGAGAGAGATCAGAGCTGTTTGTGTTTTAGAGGGAAGTTGTTGACTGGCCACGTGCTTTTCTCTCCACGTGAAGGACGCTCTCCCATCAGAGCTGATCAGACACAGAGCCAACGCTTGATGTTGGCGTACCTGCCTTCCACTTGGCCAGGATTACATTGGTTTGTAATTGTTTTTTACTGATTTTTAAAATTTGTCCTATTTCACTACTACGTGGGCAGAGCCTCAGGAGACAGCTGGTATATTACTATTATTACCTGTAGCCATCATGTCTAAAATTTAGATTTGATCCCTGATATAGTTTGGGATGTCACCCACTTTTAAGATCTGTTTGAAATGACCAACTCATCAGCTGACACAGAAAGATGCACATACTTTTCATAGAAACTGGCAGAGACATAATGACATATAGAGGACATCTGCCACCTCTGACCCTGAACAAGATCCACTCATTTATTTTAGTTAACATTAAATACTCTTCTTTTACCTCTAAATAGATTTGATCCCACTCCATTCCCAAGTAGCTGAGATAAAAGCACTTTCCAGACCTAAGCTGCCTTTTTTCTGGGTCAGTTACACCTAAAACAGGACAAGAGCTTTCCACAAACAGAAGATCCCATTGTCCCTCTGTGACAGTGGCCTCCCAGCCATCCTTGCATTCCTTCGTGTACACTTAGCGATTACTTCATCCATTCATTTACAGAGCACCACATATTCTCATACTCACGTGAACTTCTTTTCATTCGTGAAATGCTTCCATACGACATACTGCCTTTATCACATTGAAACTCACCTAAATTTGTACAGTTTGATCCCGATTATCGGAACTGAGGGCATGACAGATAGGAGAAAAGACAGGTGACAGAACAGCTACGTTAAAAATTATATACTAGAGATTAGCGAATAGTCGTATTTCTTTACAAAGCACAATATAATCTAGTACTAGCCTAACTAATAAATTCATATAATATGGTAACCACCAGTGTAACAAGGAAACACAAGTCAGAGGTCCTGGAGATTTCGATGTTTGTCTTATACTCCGTTATCTGGCTTACGGAGCTCACCTCCAAAACTTTCAAAGACAGCTTTCCCTACCAGTCAGTTCTTCTCCTGCCACTTAACGTTCCTTTTTTCTCACTCCTGCTAATGACCTCCTGACTCTCGACTCAAACCTTCCTTCCTTTTTCTCCTAACTAACAGAACAGAAGCCCTTCCACCAGTCCCATCACTCACAGCATTTATTACACACTTTCTGCTCCCCAACAGCGCATCACAAGCTGTCCGCATGTCACAATACTTTATCAAAGCAGAATATAACAGAATTTAAAGAGAAAGTTGCCTTGAAAGCTTGTATATTGCGATCTTTGTAGTTAGCTGGTAAAAGGTGTCATTTTGTTTGACTCCTCAATACAGGAGAACATTAACTTTAATACAGAATGACTTTCCGTCACTGGTTTAGATTTTCAACACGTCTTTCAGTTTTGTTGCCATCACGCTTTATATCGCTCCCTGTTGTTCCTTCTGCTTTGTTAACTGAAGCAATACCTGAAGCTCGTTTGCCGCTTGTAAACGTTTAATAATTTCATTTTTTTGTGATGATTCCAACACCACTCAGCCATCACAATGTATAGTAGATTAATTATAATAAAAGAGAAAAACTACCAGTAGATAGATAGATAGATGGATACTTTATTAATCCAAAAGTATATGCTTTTAAAACTGAAAGTACTTGGCTGACACTGTGATCTCCAAATGCGGCCTGACACCTGGTGCTGGGGATGAACCCTGACACTCTAGCAGAAGGGAGAGTTGTTCCAATGTGCGGAGCTCACAGCCTACGCATGGCGGTGTTAGTGCAGTAACAGGTTGGCCCGATGGTAACAGAGACTAACAGATGATCGAGGTTTTACTTCATTTGTTTCTTCTTTATAAGTATTTGTTCAGCACATTTAAACACTCCTTGACGTTCACGCGCTTATTCACTTATCAGAACAAACAGCCTGTCCTGACACCATCTGATGTTCACTTTATCAGATAGGGTGCACAGCACATCCAGCTTTCTTTCTCACATGTTTTGTTAGCTCCTACTGCCCCTTATCATTACAGAAATCACAGTGTGTGCTGAACTCAGATCTCTGCTATGATGAATGCTACTTAATTCTCCACAGTTTTTTCATTTGGATTTTTTAAATCCACATCAAAAATAAATGTGCACATAAATAGCACTTTTTCTATTACTCGCTACATGTTCTAGTGACATTTTAAAACTTGAAAATTGAAATATTACTTCACAAAACGACATGATCTCTGCTCACTTCTAAATTATGTTTTACTCGTTCCTGTCCTTACCAATACAATTTCAATTTAATAAAAAGGGAACAGTGCAACATCTAAACAGTAACTCGGCATCAGCCGGGACAGCATGCAGAAGATTGTTCAAAGCAGCACCATTTCAGTTGACATGGGTAGGGCTGAGTCAGGTTTGCAAGCAGCACTCCTCACCAATGGGAAGACAGACGACCTGTGGAGAAGCAGCCAGCCGAGGACAGGACAGCAGAACTCAGCTGAAGGGCGCAGATTGCAGCCTTCTACCATACTTGATGTGTTCCGTGTCAACAACGATGTAAGATGAGAGAAAATGTGAGGCAAGAAATGTAGAACACATACCTAAAGCAGTCATGTTTTCCATATTATAATAAAAATTAATAAAATGTTGATGTGATTGTATAGTGTGTGAAGAGTGAAGTTCAAATATTAAATACTTTCACAAAAGGTATAACAAAACAAGCACATCTTTATTCAAGAATATAACAAAAGAGAAATCAATTATTCAGTTTACATGATGCTGTCAATATGTAAAAACTAAAGCCCATTTGAGAAATGAAAGAGAAAGAAAGCCTGAACATTTTGTGATGTGCCTATCAAAGGGAATGAATGTGTAAATTAGCATAAATATCAAGAATAAAAGGCTGAGAGAAACTGCAGGGCTGAAAAGTGAAGAAGTTCAATGACAGCTGCAGACACCCGAGAGCAGATCTTGACATCAGAGAGAAAAGGAAAGGTGATGCTCATCCCACTGAAGAGTATTCAGAGTCATCACCAATACCATTGCTCGGTCGAGTTCATGAACGGCATCATAATAGTCCTCAGGATTTGGGTATCCCGTGACCGCTCGTGTTACAGGGAGGTAGAAATCCCTGCATTGTTTTCCATTAGAGTTCTCTCTGTGTCAAGGAGCTCTCAGTTTTCACACTAAGCACAGCCATCTGCACGTCCTTCATACTGCTGTGCAACTATCTCACTCAAATGTCTTTTATATTTCACAAACAAGTCTGAGTTCATTGATGTAGCAAAGACACAAATGAAGGCAAAGAGTTTAAGCAGATCTGGTGGCAAAACAAAGACTACAAACTCTTCCAAGGACCTGTTCGATAACTGATCATCGTTGACAAGTCCCCTCACTCTTACAGCCTCTGTTAATGATCCACAGACCACCGCTTTGTTTGTTCCAAGGTCCTCAAGCCCCTGTAATGTGTAGTAAAAGCAGTTTTAGACGATAGCGGTATCTGCCTTCTCACTGCCCATCTCTGTCTCATATCTTCAAATGCTCAGACAAATCCCAGTTAAAATAATCCCTCGCTCATGGTATGTCCTCATTCAGCTTAAACCGAGCTGTCAGGGTGGTATCTCTATCTCTACTCCTATCCAATGTGCATACTTTGTTTTCCTCTCTAAATACAGTGTGATGTTCTCTGGTCAAGTCAACTGCTAATTACATAACTTTATGTGAATGCTCACAGACATCAAATCCAAACCACCACCACACTGCCTCGGGGACGCAGATATACCAAGAGTTCACAATTTGCCTAATTTCATCATCATCATCATCATCAATAGTAGTAACCTCTCCAATGACAATGACTCTGGCCTCGGGCCCCTCCCTAAGTTTTTGCAATCTCCTGCCTCCGCAGATTACACATCATTGTAGGCGAAAGGTCAGATGGCCCATATCTACACATTATTCACATCACATCCTGATAGTTTTCCATCATATACCTTGGACCTCCTTGGAGTGTTGAAGGAAGTGTATAAACCCTCCCCAGAGCTAATGTGTGCACATGTGCAGTTGTATTTAGGTGACCCATCCACCCATTGTACATTTAGACACTCAACTGTGCTTGGGTTTGGCACCATAGATCATTCGATTTCCTTCTGTCCTCACATAAGAATCAACTCATTTTTGTTGGCTCATCCTCCCTGCATCCAAAACCTGGTTGAAGTTATCATCCCTTATTCCCAGCAATTAACAGTAATACTGTGTTTGTGTTACCTTGACCCTCGGATTTGCCACACTCGACTTGTCCGTTGCGAGAGATGGATGTCTGAGCGGATCTCCGTTAGCAGCAGTATTATTTGCTATATTACTTCATTATTATCCTGAGATATCCTATATTTATCCAACCCGAGGGTTCTACTACAGTATATGCAAGCATATTGTGACAGATAGGGGGCGCTGTCACCCCCTTGAACGCTCAGACCAGATGCCAGACACCAGATAAAATTCCAAATGTTGACTTTATTACAATTATAATGTGAACAAAGAACCCTCCACTCCATTATATTCATAAGCAATACACAATAATAAATCAATAATCAAATCCTAGACTCCCAGACATCTTTTCACACACGTTGTCTCTCACAGTCCTTTTTATAGTTCTTGACCTGGAAGTGTTTCTCTTCTCACTGTCCATGTGACTGGCAACACTTCCGGGTCGGATGAAAACTCCTTTTTTCTTCAACTTGGAAGTACGTCATTTCTTCTGTTCATGTGACTGGGACGTACTTCCGGGCTGTAGGGAAAATAGTCCTTGATCCTCCCTGCAGCGTCCTCTGGTGGCCCCCATGGTATCCAGCAGGGCTGTGAATAAACACTCCATTGTCCATGATTCCATGCTGGCATTCGTGGCACCTTCATGCTGCAGGGAGGGCTCCATCTAGCGGCCTGGGAGTATTGGCCGGGATGAATGGCCGGCCATATACCACAATATATCAACATGGGCAGCAAGAAAGGAGCTCAGAAAGAAGTGGAAAAGAAAACTAAAGCTACATCCAAGCCCCGATTGACAAGTCCAAGTTCAAGCTCAAGGTACGGCCTTTCAGAGACTGACCTGGAACAGATGGGTGAAAGCCCAGACTCCTCGGGACCAAGGTCCACTGCATCGTCTCCAGTTGAGAGTGAAATGGAGAGTGAAAGTGCAAGTGACGCAGGTCGCTATAGCTCGCCGTTTGGGAAAGATCATTTGAAACTGGAAAAGGCCTTGCAGTCCACACTTTCACCTACTCCATGCGAGCTGGGAACATTGGCTGTAATAGAGCTTGCCACTTCACCTACGTTGCACAAAAACAGAAATGATCTGTCCGAACTGAAGGTGATGATCGCTGAGAGATAAAGAATGATATAAAGAAAAGTGAAAAGGCAAGCGAGAAGGCAAGTGAGAAGCTGTGGCAGGAGCTGCAAGAGCTGTGACGGGACAATAAAGACTCGGAGAAATGTGTATATATTTGCTTTGAGGTGGCCTTTAAAGGTCTGCTGGATAAAATAGAGGAGCACATTCAGGAAAACGCATCTAAACTGAGCACACTTGCTGATCAGCTGGAGGATGTTAAGCAGACATTCACGTCTCGAATTGAAACAGCCGAAAATCTAGCATCCACCGCTGATGGAAAAGCAACAGCTGCCAATTCCGAATTCAAAAAACCCAGAGACAGACTTGCTGCTCTGGAAGTTGGAAGCAGAAGGAATAATATTAGAATCAAAGGTCTACCTGAGGATTGTAAAAGTCCAAACCCAGTGAAATTCGCAGCTGAAAATATTTCTCTAAAATAATTGGAGAGGACTTTAAATCAGATACTGAGACAGCAGCAGCTTATCGCATACGTGGATCAAATACCTTTAGACCTAGGTCTTTTATTATCCGCTTCAAGAGATTATTATGTAAGCTAGATGTGATGGCACTCCTCAGACGCAAGCAAGAGATTATATTTGAAAATATCCACATTCGTATTTTCCCTGATTTCTCTCCCGCAACAGGATGTTCAAGGCCAATACTACGTCTTCTCCAGCAAGGAGGAAGCAGAAAAGGAATTAAGAAAGCTGATCCCGACACTATTCTGAAACACAATAGTGAGTCGCTTCCTGTCATGGCATGGCAAGGAGATATCACCTGCTGTCTGATCCACTTGTAATGATACGGGTATTATAGGGGCATTATAATTATTGTAGCTGCATTTTCCAAAGTTACCAAAGATCAGCAGCAGCTCTAACTCAAAAAATGGGATTCAACAAAAGCCTGACGTGCAGAAATGATTCCACAGACAAAATATATTTGTTTTTAAAAGTTTAGTTAAGTTTCAAAGTAAAACAGTTCACACAAAAAAAGGAAAATTAAAATAGCAAAAAAGAGAAAAAATTCATGTCAAGAAAAGTTCAGTTCTAAGTTTAATCTAGTTACATCTCAGATTGTTACTATTTACTTAACATTTCTGAATCATTTTATAACGGTCAGAAAACTGTATGGTTATCCCATTTCTAAGTTGAAAATGGGTCTTTTAAGTTCCTGTGTACTGGGACCAGTTTTAAACACAGCTGAGCTTATTATCACACTGTTTCTCAGTTATAGTAAGAAGGTTCTATCTCTTACTAACTTATAGGGGGAAAAGACTGTACCATAAGCTATGACTATGAAAGACATTTATATTCTAATCAAATTAATCAAACATTAATATGAGTTTAACTCAAAACTTTAACTTTCTAAGATTGGCTCTTACATTTCCGGCCCCTAATTGGCTATGCAGGAGCGGAGACAATTACTATACTTTACTTCAATATGAGCCAATTACTTTTATATTAACTATTCTTTTCAAATCACTAGCAATAACACTGCAAACAAACATTTAAAAAATTTCCTATTTCAAACATTGGCTGTTTCTTGAAGCAGGCACAGTTTATTCACGGGTCTGTCCTGTGTGCTGGTTTTGGTCTGCACACAAACTCTTCTGACTGCACCTTTGGCATCTGGCATTGTCTTGATGAATCGACCCATTACCCAGATACTCTTTAGACCATCTTTACAAATCAGCCATGTATTGAATTTGTTTCCAGCGTCTTCTTGGGTATGGTTCATTTTCTGAAACGAGTTCAGGTGGTATTTCAGGTTGTGTCTTCAATAATAACAAGTGATTGGGTGTGAGTGGTTCCAAATCATTTGTGTCATCTGATGTCTTTGTAAGGGGTCTGTTATTGAGTATTGATTCCACTTCACACATCATTGTAGGAGGGTTTTCATCATTGAGTGTTTGTTGGTTTAGTGTTGAATTTAAGATCTTTCTTATGCTTCTGATTTGTCTTTCCCACACTCCACCTTGGTGAGAGGCTGATGGTGGATTGAAAATCCATTTGATTTCTTCCTGCATCATAGCGTTGCCGATTTTTTCGTGTTCCAAGTTTTTGGTAGCTTCTTGTAGCTCTCTTTCTGCTCCAACAAAATTTGTTCCATTGTCTAAGCGCATGATTTTAACTTGTCCTCTTCTACTCATAAATCGGAGTATGGCTTGGATACAAAAATCAGTGTCTAAGCTATGTGCGATCTCTATGTGCGCAGCTCTGGTTGTTAAACACGTGAAGATTACTCCATACCTCTTGACTAGACTTCATCCTCTTTTGACCAAAAACAGGCCAAAATAATCGACTCCAACATTGGTGAACGGTGGTTGGTTGGGTGCCAGGCGATCTTCTGGCAAATCTGCCATTTTTTGCTCACCTACTTTCGCATTGTATCTTCTGCATGTTGTGCACTTTGAAATTATTTTTCTGATAGCTGAATTTGCTTGAGGTATCCAGTATTTCTGGCGTAACTGTCTGAGCACAGAGTTGCCCCCACAATGTCCGATTTGTTTATGAATGTACTGCAATATGAGAGAAGCAACATGTGAATGCTTGTGAAGAATTACGGGATGTTTAGCTTCTTCGGGCATTGCAGCTTTGCAGAGTCTTCCTCCAACTCTTAGTATGCCATCTTGTGTGATCGGGTCAAGTTTATAGATTTAACTGTTCTTTTTAACACAAGTCTTTTTCTTTAGAGCCTTTAATTCTTCTGGAAATTCTTGCTGTTGACTTGGGCGGATAAGCTCTGTTTCAGCTTTAACTAAGTCATCTACAGAAATTGGACTTGGTTTTAAAGTCAGTTTATACCTCTTCGTGTGCTTTGTGATGAGTGATTTTTGTTCTTCTGGATTACTTTTAGTCTGACTGACTTCTAGTTGAAATGTTTTTCTTTCATTTCTTAAGTGTAGCAGTATGTCTTTAAACTTGAGGAACCAAGCTACTGCTTTCTTCAAGCGATGCCAATCTGAAAAGTAAGTGATTAGTTTGTTGATGGGTTCAGTTGCCTCCTCTATGCTTGTCATGTTAACTTCTGGATCATCTTCAAAAAGTGAATCGTTCAGTTGATCTGGTCTTTTTGGCCATTCGTGTTCGGGTTTCAATTAGAAACTTGGACCTTGTGACCATGTGGTGCTTTTGAGAAAGTTTTCTATGCTCAGCCCTCTAGATGCTAGATCAGCCGGGTTAAGGGCAGATGTACCTCCACTGTGAAGGTTGTGAATGATCTCTGATCACGGAGATTCTGTTGGCAACAAAGGTCTTGAATCGAGTTGCTTTCAATTCAGATGTATTTTAGCACCATGGTGCTGTCAGTCCAGAATGTAGATTCTCGTAAGGGCATTTGAAGCTCACCTTTAAGCATTTTGTCCATTTTAACTGTCACAACGGCTGCTGTCAGCTCCAATCCTGGAATTGTGACCTGTTTCAATGGTGCAACTCTTGACTTGCCCATCAGGAATGAACAATGCCTTTTGCCCTCTTCATTGGTTAAGACAAGGTAAGTGACAGTGCCATATCCATCTTCACTGGCATCTGCAAAAAGGTGCATTTGTGCTGTCTTTATTGTTCCAAACCCAGTAGGTTTGAAGCATCTGTTCACTTTATAGTCTGTAAGTAACTTCAAATCATCCATCCATTTTTTCCATTTCTGAATGTGTTTGACTTCTACTTCTTCATCCCACCCAAATTTCTCTTTGCAAAGTCTCTTAGGATAAGCTTTGCTGGCAGTAAGGCAGGTGCTAGAAAACCAAGTGGGTCATAAACTGAGCTAACAACAGACAGGATACCACGCCTTGTAGCAGGCTTGTTTTGTAACTTAATCTGAAATTTTAAACTGTCCGTTTCTGTGTACCACTGGATGCCCAGGGCACGCTCTGTGGGAAGGAGACTGTGGCTCAAATCTAAGTCCATCTTTTGTTCATGAGCTCTGTCTTCTTCAGGTATGGACAATAAAACTGCTCTGTTGTTACTCACCCACTTAGTCAAATGGAATCCCCCTTTGAGGCATAGAGCTTGGAGGTCCTTTGCCAGCCTTATTGCTTATTCTTCTGTTGTCACCAACCTTAGACAATCATCCACGTAGAAATTATTGAGAACGATGTTAACAGCTTCTTCAGGAAATGTATCTCTGGCATCTTCGGCTGTTCTACGCAAAGCAAAAGAAGCACAACTGGGTGAAGAAGTAGCACCAAAAAGATGTGCTGTCATTTTGAATTCTTCAAGGTCTTTACTTAGATTACCTTCAGGCCACCATAGAAAACATAAAAGATCAGTGTCTTTATCTGGTATCTTAACTTGGTAGAACATTGACTTAATGTCTGCCATTAAGGCTACTGGCTCCTTTCTGAATCTTGTAAGGACGCCAATGAGTGTGTTAGTTAGGTCAGGGCCTTTTAGTAATTGTTCATTAAGTGAAATCCCCTGGTAGGTGGCAGTGCAGTCAAAGACCACTCAAATCTTATTTTTCTTTGGATGATACACACCATGATGTATCTTCAATCTCTGTTATTGACACACGATTGATTGAATGTTTGGGCAGCTTACCACTTTGTTTTGCGAGGTCATCTATCTCTTTGTATGGTCCACCAACCACCCATCCAAGAACAGTCTTCACAGCATGAGGTCCACCTCCTTGGCTAGGTATGATTCGTGACTGCTCAATGATTTCTGGGTAGTTGATTCCTATTAAAAGATCAACTTCAGAGTCAATATGAGATAGACGTACCTCTTTAAGATGTGCCCAGTTATCGATATCTTCTTGTAGTGGAATATTTTCTCTGTTGACTGGAATGGAGACCTGTGTAAAGACCTTTGGCAAATCAATATATTCAACGTCATTGAGACCACAGACTTGTCAGTCTGATAAGACAGAACATTGGATTAGTATTTTTGAATCATCATCATAGTTACTCATGGTTTTGAGGAATTCTTGTGTCCTTCTCCCTTGAAGGCTATTGTCTCTGGAGCTTCTCAGTGCAAATTGTGACTGTACTGCCGAGGTCTATGAAGGCGTATGTTTCTACATACCTTTCACTCTTCTTGGATTTTACCTTAACAGGAACCACTTGCAGTGCTCATTCTTCTCTGGCTGCAGTAAAGGCACAAGTTCCAGTCTCGGTTTCCTTTTCAGTAGATGTTGTCACACTAGCTGTAGCTTTAGATGTTGCTCCACTTTCTTTTTTGATGTGCAGGATGTCTGGGTGCTGAAAAGAACATGTCTGACATTTCATTCTTTACAGTTCTTACCAAGGTGTCCCTCTTTGAGACAGCGAAAACATAAACCTTTAGATTTTAAAAAGTCAATTCTTTCTTTATGTGGCAGTTCTTTGATTTTACTACACTCAGCAAGGATATGTTGGCCATTACAGAATACACAAGGCTTTTTAAATGCACAGGTATCATTAACAGTCTTTTTGACAGAGATTTCTTGAGTCTCCTTTTCAGCAGCATCAGAAATATTGGTGGTGAAAATACTTCCTGATCTCTGTCTGTACTTCTGAGGGGGCCTGGCTTTCTCTGTCTTTTCTTTTTTTTCTATACAAGTGTAGCCTTGTGAAACGGCACTGCGTACAGGGTCTAAAAGCATTTCAGCTTCGCTACGCAAGAAATTAATTAGTTCAGGTATGCCAGGTCTCATTTTACTTTCTCAAAGCTTGTAAGCACACCTCATCCATTCGTTTAGAGTTAAAAAATCTTCTAGCATTGTTAGAGAAAATGGAAGTTTCTTAAGCACAGCACGCACATTATGACTGTTATTGAATTCTCCACCATTTCCTGAATCATTCATAGTGTTCATGCAGATTGAGAGGAAGTTAGAATAATCTCTCAGAGCCTCTCCATCGCTTTGCTTTATCTGAGGTCATTTCAATGCTTTATCGAGATATGCGTCTGCTACAAATAACTCATTGCCATAATATCTTTCAAGCAACCTTCTGGCTTCTAAGTAGCCTGCATCTGGTGACATTCGTGAACAGCCTTTGATCATTTCACACACACACACACACACACACACCAAGCACACATTGGGGACAATTTAGAATTGCCAATGCACCTAACCTGCATGTCTTTGGACTGTGGGAGGAAACCCATGCAGACACAGGGAGAACATGCAAACTCCATGCAGGGAGGACCCGGGAAGCGAACCCAGACAGGTCTCCTAACTGCGAGGCAGCAGCGCAACCCACTGCACCACCCAGAAGAAATTATAGTCTATTCAATTTAAGCAAACATTAATATGAGTTTAACTCAAAACTTTAACTTTCTAAGATTGTCTCTTACAATCATGTTTAAGATGAAATGCAGCAAAATACAGGGTGTCCCACTCGGGAGTACAACTTTAAAAATGCGAATTACTGACGTACGCATGAACGTAAAGGCGAGCTGTAAAAACTGAACATACCTGTATTTAGTGGAAAACAAGTCCACATTACAAAAGGTGCTGAAAATGTCCTCCCCCAACTTCCGAGCACAAGGAAACACGACGCTCCATATTTGAGAATGTCCTCTGCAACATGTCACTGTCGATGGCAGCAATTTCACGCTCGATGTTTGCTTTCAGTTGTTCGATGGTCCTGGGTTTGCTTGCATAAACCTTGCCCTTTAAATATCCCCATAGAAAAAAATGTGGGGGAGTTAAATCGGGCAATTGAGGTGACCACAAACCTTTTGAGATCACCCTGTCTCCAAAAAACGATCGGATCTCTTCCATACTGGCATGAGAGGTATGGCACATTGCCCCGTCCTGTTGGAAGTAACCTTCTTGAAGTTCGTAGTCGTCCAGTTGTTTCACAAATTCGTCAAATATGGACATGTATTGCATGCTTGCTTTCGCCACTCTGCAGGGTTGGTGTCCGGGGCTGCCGTAGCGGTGCCCGCTATAGTGCCTGCCTCTTTATGACACAGAATCAATTCTTCATTAAATAAGGAATATTTTGAATCTTGTTGCATGATGATACATGCACGCGTTGCAGAGTAATTCGCATTTTTAAAGTTGTACTCCCGAGTGGGACACCCTGTATATTTATTATAGTATACAGATAAAACTTTAACTTTAACTACAAAAACAACATTTATTTCTATAGCATATTTTCATACAAATAATGTAGCTCAAAGTGCTTTACATGATGAAGAAAGAGAAAAAATAAGACCACACTAATTAACATAGAATAAGAGTAAGGTCCGATGGCCAGGGAGGACAGAAAAAACAAAAAAACTCCAGTCAGCTGGAGAAAAAACATTCTACCTAACATTAATGATCAGTCCTCATTGTATTCAGGGTTCTCATGGAAGGACTTGATGATGATGGTCATGTGGACATCTGGTCTTTAATCCATCAATGTAGGAACATCACAGTACTTTGATTAGGTGGTGGTGGCGCAGAACAGAAGAGAGAGTAGGGGTTAGTACGGATTTTGGAGCCACCATGAATAGTTATGATAATTAATTGAATATGCAGAGCATCAGGATTAAACTAAAATGAAGTTATCAGAAAACCATGTTAAAGTAATATGTTTTAGCAGTGTTTTAAAGTGCACCACCATATAGCCTGGCAAATTCTTATTGGTAGGTGTTGTGATGTGAGATTTTGCATATAACTTGATAAATGTTTTGTATGTCTTTATTTGTAATTTAGGCAAAGCAATGTAATTTAGTGTTACTTTGGTGAGAGGCATTCATGTTTGCCCCCCCTTTTACGACTGAGTCTATTTATAATTTTACAACAGGATTTGGGGGATGTGTCTTAGACCAGTTCGGCGAGTGTTTAAGGTGTTAAGATGTACTTTTCCCCCCATTGGTCTGAGGTATGGCTGTTTGGAATTGGCTTGTCTCAGAGGCCTTTAAGTACCATGATGTTCTATTGGCTGTAGGGGTTGGACAGAAACCCCATAAATTTGCTTGCTCAACCACATTCTCTCTCTCTCTCTAACCAACATATGATGAAGAAGCATTTCTCTCTTGCTAACCTGTGATGATGTAGAAGTATCTTTCTCTTGCTAACAACTGAAGAAGACCATCACACCATGAACTGAAGACAACACAATGAAGAGCACAGCTTCAGCCATTTTGAACAGACATGTGGCTAAAAGCTGAGCACCAATGATGCCTTAACTAGAGACATTAAGTAACTACAAGTCAGTGTGCCACCTGAATTACACATCACCATTTTATCAGGTTGTATGGTTGCCAATATTCAAATGTACTTTGCATTTTGTTATTATTTATGAATATTATCAGTAATACATTATTACTGATAATAATTGCCTAAGGTTATAAATATAGAAGGGAAGGTGGAGAGAAGTTATATACAATAATACCTTATAAACAGTGGTAAGTCTGTGAGTTAAGGCATTCTAAGGCTACATATTAATAATACAAGAGGGGAAAGTAGAGCAATATATATATTACTCTACCAAGATAAAACAGTAGGTTATTCCAGATTTTAGGTGCATAACAGCAGAAGGCCGCCCGCCTCACCACTTCTTTTAAGTTTTGTTCTTGGAATTCTAAGCAGACACTCATTTGAAGATCTAAGGTTACGATTTGGAATATACGGTGTCAGACATTCCTATATATAAGATGGAGCGAGATTATTTAAGGCTTTGTAAACCATAAGCAGTATTTTAAAGTCAATTCTGAATGACACAGGTAACCAGTACAGTGACATCAAAACTGGAGAAATGTGCTCGGATTTTCTTTTCCTAGTTAGGATTCTAGCAGCTCCATTCTGCACTTGTTGTAAACGATTTATGTCTTTTTTGGGTAGTCCTGAGAGGAGTGCGTTACAGTAATCTAGTCGACTGAAAACAAACGCGTGAACTAATTTCTCAGCATCATTCAGTAATATAAGAGGTATAATTTTTGCTGTATTTCTTAAGTGAAAAAATGCTGTCCTAGTAATCTGATTAATATGCGATTTAAAATTCAGGTCAGAGTTAATAGATACCCCTAAATTCTTTACCTCCGTCTTGACTTTTAATCCTAATTAAGTTTATCATCAATGTTTATTTCTAATACCCTTATTATATCCATTATTGCCAATCACTAAAATTTCTGTTTTCTCCTTATTTAGCTTGAGAAAATTACTATTCATCCAATTAGAAACACAAGTAAGACATTGTGCTAGTGAAATAACAGAGTCTGGGTCATCAGGTGTAATTGATAAATACAGCTGTGTGTCATCAGCATAGCTGTGGTAGCTCACGTTGGGCCTTGAGATAATCTAACCTAACGGAAGCATGTAAATCGAAAAGAGCAGTGGACCAGGGTAGAGCCTTGTGGAACACCATATAGGATATCATGTGTCTTTGAGTTATAATTACCACAACTAACAAAGAATTTTCTACCTGCCAGGTAGGATTCAAACCCATTGACTAAGGCAATTTCTAAGACTGTTGTGATCAATGGTGTCAAATGCGGCACTCAGATCTAAGAGGATGAGAACAGATAAATGGCCTCTGTCTGCATTTACCCGCAAGTCATTTACTTCTTTAACAAGTGCAGTTTCTGTGCTGTGATTTGTTCTAAAACCTGACTGAAATTTATCAAGAATAGCATGTTTATTGAGGTGGTCATTTAACTGCATAATGACTGCCTTCTCTAGAATTTTACTTAAGAAAGGCAGGTTAGAAATGGGTCTAAAATTTACAAAAGCAGAGGGGTCAAGATTATTTTTCTTGAGTAGGTGTTTAACTACAGCAGTCTTAAGACAGTCTGTGAAGACCCCCGTATTTAATGACGAATTTACTATGTCAAGAATATTATCAATTAGCATGCCTGATACTTCTTTGAAAAAACTTGTTGATATTGGGTCAAGAACGCAGGTGGAGGGTCTCAGTTGAGAAATTATTTTATGTAAATCAGTTAAATCTATCCTGGTGAAAGAATCTAATTTGTTTATAACAGAGTACTGGGGCGTAGGAGGATCCACAGTGTTGGGGAGATATACTATGTTATTTCTAATGTCATTAATATGACAGGTTTCACTGGAGGTATTTTGGAGGCATTCCTTTGTGTTACCTGGTTTAGCGGACGATCAATCGTAGAGAATAAGATTCTGGAATTACTAGCATTGTTATTTATAATCTTAGAGAAATAGCAGCGCCTCTCAAGACGCACTGTGTTATTGTATTCTGTTATTCTAACCTTTGATATCTCATAGTGGATAGTTAGTTTAGTTTTCCTCTATTTACGCTCAGCTCTATGACATGTTCTCTTTAAATCAGACACTCTTTGGGTCTTCCATGGTATAACAATGCTAGAAGATTTTTTAACTGTCTATTCAGGTGCAACTATGTCAACAGCAGCTCTCACCTTAGTATAAAATTTTTCCACCCTACTATTTACATTATCCTCACTATTATAGTTAGCACTATAAACGGACTGATTGCTTAGAATGTTTGTAAGTTTTAAGGCTGCTGATGAATCAAAGAAGCGTTTTTTAACAATATGCTTCTCGTGAATGTTTTCTATCATTATTTCTATATTAAATAGTAAAAGAATATGGTCTGATAGACCAGTATCAACGACCTGATTTACATCAATTTTTAGTCCTTTGGTAATAACTAAGTCTAACGTATGACCTGCTTTATGTGTAGGCTGACTGACGAGCTGTCTCAAATCAAAAGAGTCCAGGAGGTTCATGAATTCCTTTACTTTTGGATCACACTGTTTATCGATATGATAGTTAAAGTCACTGACTATTAAGAGTGTGTCATAGTTCGTAATTAAAATTGACATTAAGTATGAGGATTCCTCAAAGAAAGATGTGTTAAATTTAGGAGGTCTATACACGGATAATACTAGAAAGTGAGAATCTCCATGAATAACAATGCTGAGATACTCAAAGGACTTGAATTTACCAAAACTGACTTCTTTACACTTTAACCGGGTCGAGTAAACGTTTACTAAGCCACCACCTTTCTTTCCCTGGGGATTCGATTAAAACAGCCGCGCCGTCGGAGCTAAGCCACGTTTCACTTAGTGCAATAAAATCAATTTTTCTATCACTAATAAGATTGTTGATAAAAAACGTCTTGTTAGTTAAAGCTCTAACATTTAATAGTGCCATAGTTAATGTTTCGGAGGAGTGGAGCTGAATTCTATGTGCGTTATTGGTATTTGGAGCAGAAACTAAGTTATTTTTGCTAACTTTAATTAAGGTGGATATAATGGGCTGGCCTGCTATTTTGTGGACAGTAAAAATTATTTATGGACTTATTCTGATCTGGGGTGGCATGGTGGCGCGGTTGTAAGGAGACCCGGATTCGCTTCCTGGGTCCTCCCTTTATGGAGTTTGCATGTTCTCTCTATATCTGTGTGGCTTTCCTCCCACAGTCCAAAGACATGCAGGTTAGGTGCATTGGCAATCCTAAATTGTCCCTGGGGTGTGTTTGGTGTGTGTGTGTGTGTGTATGTGTGTGCCCTGCAGTGGGCTGGCACCCTGCCCAGGGTTTGTTCCTGTGTTGTCTGGGATTGGCTCCAGCAGACCCCCGTGGCCCTGTGTTAGGATATAGCGGGTTGGAAAATGGCTGGCTGACTGACTGATGCTGATCTCTGGACTGACAGTTGGGAAATCTGCTGTACACGTCAGGGCGCTATATAACCTGACATTCTCTTAACCGTCATAATGGCTTCTGAATGAGTCCATTATAACCAAGTTTTTCTCCTAATCAGTAATTTTACATTTCAGACCTGTCATTGTGTATTCACAGTGATGATGGGTGCAGAGCTGCTTTACAACATGAAGCCTGATGACCTGCTTTTCCCAAAATGCATTGCAGTATGCGGACTAATGACATAAATATGTGAC
>JANRMT010062791.1:189512184-189573755 GCA_026402145.1 Polypterus bichir lapradei
GACATGTGCATAAGGTGTGAAGTCTGAAGTCCAAATATGAAATAAACACTTTCACAAAAAGTACAAGTATAACAAAACAAGCGCGCTTTTATTCAAGAATATAATCGAAGAAAAAAGAAAGCAGGTTATGGTAGGTGGTTGATGCGACAGCTTGTGTGGTGCAATGCTAAGAACTGCTTATTCCCAATCAAGAGCTTCTGGGATGGATGCTGTCAGCTTCTCATGTTTACCATTTGAGAAGAGAGCTGCTATTATTGTTAATATTATACAATAAAAAAATACTGTGGAGGACTGCCGGCTTCGTACTCCGGTCCTCCCCCCCAGGCCGCCAGGAGGAGCTCTCCCGACAGCAGGATCGTGCCCCGACTTCCAGCAGGGCATCATGGACCTTGGAGTGTTTTTACACAGTCCTGCTGGAGTCGCTGTAGGGGGGCTCGTGGGCTCATCTGTGCCCTATAACCCGGGAGTACGTCATGGTCACGTGACAGGAAGAAACAACGTGCTCCCGGGTTGAAGAAAAGGACTGTTTACCCTGACACAGAAGGAATAAGGAACTGTGGACTGATTGGGCAGGAACACCTCCGGGTCAGGGCATATAAAAGGACTCTGGGAAAACCCAGACGGTGAACTGAGCTGGGAGGTAGGGTGGTGAAGTGTCTGGGCGAGGAGGAGAGATTATTGTGTGTGTTTGGTGATTTATGAGAAGAGTGAAAGGTGCTTGGTGCACTGGGATAAAGATAATAAAGAAGTCTTGGACTTTTATCCAGTGTCTGGAGTCGTGCCTGAGAGTTCAAGGGAGCACCAGTGCCCCCTACTGTCACAATACATGTGATTTGCGTCTGTAACAACCGCTGTAAATTTATAGTGCTTGTCAAAGTAAGTGTTTTTTTATTCAGTTTTATTCTCTAAGTTGCGTTCACGCTCTTCCCGATATGACACTACTGTTTTCAAATAAAAACACGCCATAACAGAGGTGAACTCAGATTGGAGAAAGAGAACAGAAACCCTCCCCGCAAGAAATGTCCACTCACATATAAGAAAAATGCAGCTACACAGGGCGTAAAGGTGAAAGATGGCACCGTTTGAATAGAGGACGAAGTCCGGCGTCATCCTGCCAATCACCTGTCCTTCAAAGAAACAACATGGCTTACAGAGCTCGCCAATGCTACACCGTCCAAATCTAAACACTAGCATGGTGTATGTGCCCAAAAAAAGTCTAACTGCATTCTCATACCACTGCTCGCGTGCTGAAGTGTCAGCAGGTATTTTTCATGGCATTACATGTGTAATTTGTGAGGATGCCCTTGTCGATCAAAGAAAGAAAGCTCTGCAGTATACTTGTGACGTTACGCTGTAGGAAGATAAGTAAATAAATATTGGTAAATAACATTCGATCTGGCTTTTATATAAGTAACATATAAATGCTTCTTATGTAAAGACCATCACAAAACATAATCACAAACAGGTGTTTGCACGCTACGTTGGCGAACTCTGTAAGCCGTGCTGTTTCACGGGAGTCTGCTGGAGCCAATCCAAGCCAACACAGGGCGCAAGGCAGGAAACAAACATCTTTTGTGAAAGTGCTTATTTGATATTTGGACTTCAGTCTTCACACAAACACTTCATGTCTGCATTTTGTCGTTAGTACTAAAACATGGAAAAGTTTGTGTTCTAGGTATGTGTTCAACATTTCTGTCATCCTACACTTACACAGATCTTTGTGGACACGGAACACATGTGAAATGCATGTTCTGAATAACGATATATTTTTTTAGCCTACAGTCATGGACAAAATTATCGGCACTCCTGGAATTTTCCCAGAAAATGCACCATTTCTCCCAGAAAATTGTTGCAATTCCAAATGTTTGGGTATCCATATGTTTATTTACTTTATGTGCATTGGAACAAAACAAAAAACAGAGAAAAAGCCAAATCTGACATCATGTCACACAGAACTCCAATAATGGGCCGGACAAAATTATTGGTACCTTTTCCAAATTCTGGGTAAATCATTTTATTTGAAGCGTATGAAGCTCGTTTGAACTCACCTGTGGCAAGAAACAGGTGATGGCAATATCGCAATCACACCTGAAGCCAGTCAAAATGGAGAAAAGTCGACTCAACCTTTCAGTTGTGTGTCTGAGTGTGCCACACTAAGCATGGAGAACAGAAAGAAGAGCAGAAAATTGTCTGAGGACTTGAGAACAAAAATTGTGGAAAAATATCACCAATCTCAAGGCTACAAGTCCATCTCCAGAGATCTTCATGTTCCTTTGTTCATAATCAAGAAGTTCACAACACATGGCACTGTAGCTAATCTCCCTGGACGTGGACGGAAGAGAAAAACTGACAAAAGACTGCAACGAAGGAGAGTCCGAATGGTGGATAAACAGTCCCAATCAACTTCAAAACATATTCAAGCTGTTCTGCAGACTCAGAGTGCAACAGTGTCAGCTGAAACTATCCGTCGACATCTGAACGAAATGAAACGCTATGGCTGGTGAGCCAAGATGACCCCACTGCTGACACAGAAACATAGAAAAGCCAGACTAGAGTTTGCCAAAATGTTCTTGAGGAAGCCAAAATCCTTCTGGACGAACGTCTTGTGGACAGATGAGACCAAGGTAGCGCTTTTTGGTAAAGCTCATCATTCTACTGTTTACAGAAAACGGAATGAGGCCTACGAAGAAAAGAACAACACAGTACCTACAGTCAAACATGGTGGAGGTTCTAAGATGTTTTGGGGATGTTTTGCTGCCTCAGGCACTGGATGCCTTCACTGTGTGCAAGGCATCATGAAATCAGAAGACTACCAAAAGATATTGGGGAGCAATGTAGGGCCCAGTGTCAGAAAGCTGGGTCTGCGTCAGAGGTCATGGATGTCCAGCAGGACGATGACCCCAAACATACCTCGAAAAGCACCCAGAAATGGCTGAAGACAAAGCGCTGGAGAGTTCTGAAATGATCAGCAATGAGTCTGGATCTAAATCCGATTGAACACTTATGGAGAGATCTCAAAATTGCTGTTGGGAGAAGGCGCCCTTCAAATATGAGAGACCTTGAGCAGTTTGCAAAAGAAGAGTGGTCAGAAATTCCATTTGAGAGGTGTTATAAGCTTGTCGATGGTTATAGGAAGTGCTTGATTTCAGTTATTTTTTCCAAAGGGCGTGCAACCAAATATTAAGTTGACGGTGCCAATAATTTTGTCCAGCCCGGTTTTTGAGTTTTGTGTGAAATGATGTCAGATTTGGCTTTTTTTTCTGTTTTATTGTGTTGTTCCAATGCACATAAAGGAAATAAACATGTGTATACCAAAACATTTGTAATTGCAACAATTTTCTGGGAGAAATGGTGCATTTTCTGGGAAAATTCCAGGGGTGCCAGTAATTTCGGCCATGACTGTAGGTACCTGACTCACTGATAAACAAGACTTCATTTGGGAGGCGTTTTTGTAGTTTCACTGGCGGTGGGGGGGATGGTATAGCAGACTGCTTGCTGCTTTGGATTATCAACACATTTACAAGACAAAAGATGCTGAATGGAGACGTGCGAGTGGATTTAAGGTGGGCCGGATTTATGAGTTTTCTCGTAGGCTTTGGTAATTCTAGTGCTAATTAAACATTTACTATATAGCAACAACAACGTTCTTATTTCTATAATACATTTTCATAGGAGGAATGTAACTCAAAGTGCTTTACAGAATACAAAAGAAGACTTGCAAGAGAAAAAACAAAACAGCAAGTTAGTAATGGGAAGTTATATAGAACTAAATAAATAATATACAAAAATAGTTGACAAAGAATCAATATGTGCTTAAATAACACAGATATACAGTACAAGGAGTTGCACAGATGGTCATGGAGGACAGAAAAACAAGTAAAATGAAAAACCTCACAGGCAATGCTGCAGAAAAAAAAAAAAAATCTGCAGGGGTTCCAGCTCAAAAGACCACCCCGTCCCCAATGGACATTCTACCGAACATAAAGGTGCTAAAGTCCATCTTATTATTTTTTAAACTTCATTTTAGTCAATTTGAAGCAGTTGGTCTCGTAGACAGTTGGAGTAACTGTTTTCATTCCATCATCACAAGCGGACTTTAACAGGTTTAATAGAATTTGAACACATTTACTGCCGACGTCAGCATTAACCCACAGGTCATGAACTACTTTAACGAGTGCAGTTTCAGTCCTATGATTTGGTCTAAAACCTCACCGAAACTTATCAAGCATGGTGTTTTTATTCAAGTAATTATTTAACTAACTGCTTTTTCTAGATTTTTACTTAAAACGGACAGGTTAGAAATGGCTCTACAATTGTTGAAGACAGAGGCACCAAGATTATTTTTTCTTGAGCAGGGGATTAACTACTGCAGTCTTTAGAGAATCTGGGAAGACCCTCGTATCTAATGAGGAGTTCATTATATCAAGCACAATATCAATGAGCACATCAGAAACGTCTTTACAAAAGCATGTTGGGTCTGCTCAAAGGTACAAGTGGAAGGTTATAACTGTGTAATTATTCCATGAAGTTCAGGTAAACCTATTTTAGTGAAGGAATTGAGTTCACTACGGTGAGCTCGATAAGAGTCAACGGTATTGGCCTTTGAGGGATAAAGTACATTAAATCCAATATTCGTTTATTTAGTGATTAAAGAATGCTTTACATGTTTCACTTGAAGTATTGAAGTGGCAATCCGCTGATTGAGTTGGGTTTAGAAGATGATCGATATTCTGGAATACTTGTATTTTCATTGATAATTTTGGAAAAATCAAACTTCCTCTCTATTTGGACTGCTTGGTTTTATTCATTCACCTTTAATATTTCATAGTGAACTGTAAATTTAGTTTTCCTCCATTCACGCTCAGCCTTGCGGCATGTCAGATTTGCAGCTCTGTAAGAAACTAAAATAAACAAATGCTTCTGCACCACATTAGTATGTTAGCCATTATCACTATAAGAACAATACATGTACTTAATAAATAAAAAAACGTTTTTTATTATATTTTTAGTTCTTCATTTACACTATTTCATATTAATATTACTATTAACTTGAAGTTACTTTTTTACGATAACAGCAAATGGTGTTCTTTACAGAACTGTATGATACAAAAATATGGGAGGACCGCCATCTCGTATGTGTAAGTTAAATTTAGATTTCAAAATTACTGGTGGCTACTTCATTATGTCATATATAGAATTCTGTTGGGCCAGGTTTATACTCCAATATAATCCTGCTAAGCAAGCGTTGTACTGTTTATACTCACACGTGTACTTTACGTAAATCTGGAAGATTCCACCAGGTGGGAGTGAGAGATATCATCATGATGAGAAAACATTCGGCTTTGCTGTGTTGTGAATTGCCTGAAACATCCATTCAATTCCAAGGACACCTTGACACAATATCTCTGAAAAGGATGTTTAATAATTACATCCATCAATCCGGGGATGTGCCCGTTCCTGCAAGCATCAGGTGCGAGACAGAAACAATCCCTGGACGGGGCATCAGCTCATCGCAAGATGAACACAAGCATACACACACACTAGCGTCATTTTAGCATCACCAAATCCAAAACCTCATGTCTTTGGAAGGAAACTGGAGCACACTGTGGAAATCCACCAGGAAAACATGCAAACTCCAGGCAGGGAACACCAGGGATGTGTCTCCCTGCAAGACAGCACCACTACCGCTCTGCCACCGTGTCACCCCGCATGTGTAATTAGTAGCAGTATTCATTATTTAAATGAAGTTAACGACATCTGTAAAATGTAACATACATACTTTAATGCATTTCATCGTGAAAATGATATCAAGTGTAAATCAAAGGATTCTAACTGTGCAGAGAGCTGGAATATCATAAATGTCACGTGTTCTGTGTGGTGATTGCTGCTGTCAGGTCAGGAGGAAGCCCCAGAAGCAGGTAGCGATTAACAACAGGGTCGGTTTTAAGATGATGTTTATGACGGTCTGCTGTAATGATAAAGTAAACTGTGAGGTTAAACTGGACATTTTGATTAACTTACCACTTTAATCAAAAATAGTCCTATTCACTGTATCCTAATTTTTTTTCTCTGTGACTCAAATACACTGCAGTACATTCTGATGCTGTTGTGAAGGCGCAGAGGATGGTATGTAAGACTTTTAAAATGTATCGTGTCATTACGAGGTGGAATATGCAACGCTTGAATATAAAAGCACCATGAATGCATTTGTAGGTTGGCATTTTGCTTCACCACATCGAACCATTTATCAAACATCAAAGTGCAGACATCGATCCCAGAGGATCCGCACAGTGGCTTTCTGTCACATGTCGATAGTAAACAGAGACTCTGACGTCACATTACGACTTTTATCACATTCTGCCCCCTGACTTTTTGCTGGTACTGAAACTCGCGCAGAGGATGCTTAAAATGAAAGCTGGGAGTATGTGGTAGCCATGATGCGTGTGTGTATGGGTTCTGAGAGTGAAGCATAAACGAGCCCTAAGAGTTTGTGCGCTTTGTGTTGTTCTCCTTTCCTTTGTAATCAACAAAAAAAGTAAAGTGTTTTATTCCACACAAGAGTTCACACTCACTTCACAGGTGGCCTTTTGATGCCAACTTTATGTGAAGTCCCCTCGTCTCTCCTTGTTTCAGTGAATCACCTTGTAGTTTAGTATCACGTTTATGCCATTAATCCACATAATGCAATTCATGTTGCGGGACAGCAAATCATCCTGTTTTAAGTTATGAACCAGCTCTGTCTGTGTGCCAAGTGTGAACAAGACTGGTCTGCTGGGAGGAGTATTGTTTCATGAGGACAGATGGACAGACAGACAGAGAGACATGGCTACTGCAAGACATGTTTTTTGCTTTATTTGTGAACACAACTGTAAACAGTCAAAGCAGTGAATATAATGTGAGTCTGCACTGCAATGGACCAGTGCCCTGTTCTGTGTTGCCTTTTTGCCTTGTGCCTGTTGTTCTGTTTTATCTTGGAATAAGCATGAGAGGATCAGCACATTGACACCGCTCTCACACATGTGTGATTTGGAGACAATATGAGGGCTCATCTAGATGTAATTCCACCCCGATTCGAGGGTTGGCACTGTTACCTAATGCTTCTCCTCCTCTTTCTCCTACTGATCGGACGACCACCAGTCCATGTGTGGCCACTTCTGGGTTACTGCCTTCTGTCCCCACCCCTTCTGGTCTGGCTTCCTCTTAAAGGGCAGCACTGCCATTTTTGTCAGTTATTATTCTGACTCCAGTCTGAAAAGACCTTCAAGCCTTTTTTACATCTTTCTTTATTTCTGACAAGCAAATATACGGGGTTCGTCTTTTGAGGTGCCTACTAACTGTCCGGTCTTTTCATTGCAATGGCATAGTTGGCAGGATTCTACTCGAAGTTATCAGAACCAGTGGACCTGACTATGTTGGTAGCTGTCCTAAGGGGAGGATACATGTGGGGAACCAGGGGACTCAATGGTGGTGTCTGAAAACTGTCTAACCACCTGGATGGCACTCTGTGAGGAAACGGCATTGGGCCTTTCCCAGGTGTTGATGCCCTTTCGACCCAAGGATGATATTGAGGACTACCTCCTTATCTTTGAGGGAGCACGTTTGGAAATGCAAGGATTGGGCACACATACTGGTACTTTCCTGTCAGGTGAGACACAAAAGGCTTACTATGACCTTGATGAGCGGGCCGCTGGCCTACTCTAAAGTGGCATCTTCAAACGTTTTTGCCTCTTTATTTAGTTTTTATTTTTGTTTCTTTTATTGAATTTATTAAAAACAAGTAACATTCCATATAAGCACCTGAAACTTGACAAAATTAAAAGCAAGAAGGCCAACAGGCTAATGAATGCATATTCTAAAATGTTATTGATTAAATCCTGCTAGGTTTTAAAAAAGTTGTGAACAGATCCATTAAGTGAGAATTAGATTTTTTCCGTCCATCCATCTATCCATCCATCCTCTTCCCCTTATCCGAGGTCGGGTCGCAGGGGCAGCAGCTTCAGCAGAGATGCCCAGACTTCCCTCTCCCCGGCCACTTCTTCTAGCTTTTCCCGGGGAATCCCGTGGCGTTCTCAGGCCAGCCGGGAGACATAGTCCCTCCTGCGTGTCCTGGGTCTTCCCCGGGGCCTCCTCCCGGCTGGAAATTCCCGGAACACCTCACCAGGGAGGCAACCAGGAGGCATTCTGATCAGATGCCCGAGCCACCTCATCTGACTTCTCTCGATTGCGAGGAGCAACGGCTCTACTCTGAGCTCCTCCCGGATGACTGAGCCTCTCACCCTATCTTTAAGGGAAAGCCCAGACACCCTGTGGAGGAAACTCATTTCAGCTGCTTGTATCACAATCTCGATCTTTCGGTCACTACCCATAGCTCATAACCATAGGTGAGGGTAGGAACGTAGATCGAATGGTAAATTGAGAGCTTTGCCTTACAGCTCAGCTCCTTTTTCACCACGACAGACTGATGCAGAGCCCACATCACTCTGGACGCTGCACCGATTCGCCTGTCGATCTCATGCTCCATTCTTCCCTCACTCGTGAACAAGACCCTGAGATACTTGAACTCCTCCACTTGGGGCAGGATCTCTCCCCCAACCCTGAGATGGCACTCCACCCTTTTCTGGCTGAGGACCATGGTCTCGGATTTGGAGGTGCTGATTCCCATCCCAGCCGCTTCACACATCAGCTGCGAACCGATCCAGAGAGAGCTGAAGATCACAGCCTGATGAAGCAAACAGGACAACATCATCTGCAAAAAGCAGTGACCCAATCCTGAGTCCACCAAACCGGACCCCCTCAATGCGCTGGCTGTGCCTAGAAATTCTGTCCATAAAAGTTATGTACAGAATCTGTGACAAAGAGCAGACCTAGAGGAGTCCAACTCTCATTGGAAACGGGTTTGACTTACTGACGGCAAAGCAGACCAAGCTCTGACACCGGTTGTACAGGGACCGAACATCTCTTTTCAGGGGGTCTGGTACCCCATACTCCCGGAGCACCCCCCACAGGATTCCCCAAGGGACATGGTCGAATGCCTTTTCCAAGTCCACAAAACACAAGTAAACTGGTTGGGCAAACTCCCATGCACCCTCCAGGACCCCCGAATAAACTTTTCCAGAAAGGTTGAGGAGTGTGATCCCTCTGTAGTTAGAACACACCCTCCGGTCGCCCTTCTTAAAGAGAGGGACCACCACCTCGGTCTGCCAATCCAGAGGCACTGTCCCCGATGTCCATGCAATGTTGCAGAGGTGTGTTAACTAGGACAGTCCTACAACATCCAGAGCCTTGAGGAACTCCGGGCATATCTCATCCACCCCCGGGGCCCTGCCACCAAGGCGTTTTTTGACCACCTCGGTGACCTCAGTCCCAGAGATGGGGGAGCCCACCTCCGAGTCCCCAGGCTCTGCTTCCTCATAGGAAGGCAAGTTAGTGGGATTGAGGAGGTCTTCGAAGTACTCCCCCCACCGACCCACAACGTTCTGAGTAGAGGTCAGCAGCGCACCATCCCCACCATATACAGTGTTGACACTGCACTGCTTCCCTCTCCTGAGACGCCGGACGGTGGACCAGAATCTCCTCGAAGCCGTCCGAAAGTCATTCTCCATGGCCTCCCCAAACTCCTCCCACGTCCGAGTTTTTGCCTCAGCAACCACCAAAGCCGCATTCTGCTTGGCCTGCTGGTAGCTCCAGAGTCCCATTTTTTTTTTCCAATTTCAGATAATATATAACATCAGTTACCCACTGACTTAAATGAGGTGGGCTAGGATTTTTCCAGTTGAGCGTGCCAGTAATGAAGTAATGGCAATTACAGTTTGTTTGTCCTTCTCCACTTTAAGCCCCTCTGTGAGCCCACCAAACACAGCTGTCAGTGGATTAGGAAGGATTGTGAACTAACAGCTATCTGATAGGCATTTAAAATTTTTTATCCATAATGATGTTAATTTGGTGCACACACATAAGGCTGAAGCTACCTCTTGACCAAATGTTAAAAGCACATAAAGCAATCATTCAAATCCCTTCTACTGACTGATCTTTACCACGGGGTCTTTGCTCTACACAATGATTAACACACACACACACACACACACACTTTTTGAATGTAACTCAGGGGTTGCTGTCAGTTTTTTCTCTGCTGCTTAACCCACGTGTATTCTGTTATACATATCATGTTTACAACAGACTGTCTTGTGTGGTGGGCCACAGCTGCCTGATACGCTAAGTCATTCACACATTTTTCCAATGTCTGTAGTACTAGGGTGTTGTACCATGTTAGCCATTATGAATGTAGAGAAGAGCCAAGCAAAATGACACCTTTTATTGGCTAACTAAAGGTGTCATTTTGCAATTCTGACTAAAACTAGCAGGCACATTTTTGAATTACAGAGCACTGCTGCCCCCTACTGTTTCCTTGTTGCAGGTACTGAAAGTAAATCCTGTCCCATCTGCTCCAAACTTGTGACAGTAGTGACCTGCTGTGACCCCAATGCTGTTGGTGACTTTTTAGGGGGGCAGCACCCTCTCAGTCTTATAGGACGAACATCGACATGTAATGTGCCATGTCAGGGTCAGAAAATTGGATTAAGGAGATGACAGACTGATAAAATCGGCCTGCATGGTCAGTTTAAAAATAGTAAAATATTAGTTTGTATTTTTTGATCATTTTAGGATTTTATTAAACATGTGTAAAATACATGTTGTCTCCCTCTTCATAGATTTTTAAAGCAGGGGTACTTTTTTCTGTTATGATCAGCTTTCGTTTTATTACAGTTGAGCAATTTTCAAGCTTCAGTATTATACATTTTATTCATTTTAAAATCTGTTCAATATTGTATCATATATGCATATAACTTCAAACTCTATTGAATATATGACTTAAAATGCTTGAAACAAAAGAGCCAACAGAAGATCTAAAAGAATAAATTCTTAAATTACAAGAAAAACAAAGGCTTCTACACCAAGGAGTCTGCAGGCCTTAATTAGCAGTCGACAAACGAGACCCCAGAGTGTGGCACCTTCTGCTTGTGACAGGTGGGCTCTGGAGGACCTCCAAAGGTAGTAAACATCTTCAACTTCTAAGAAAAGCCAAAGACTCCAAACCCAGAGAGTCGTGTCAATTAGAGGTGACGGTGGAGCCGTTTAAAGGTGTCAGCCAGGCGCTCATTAGCCGCTTCCAGCTCCTGCTGCTCTGGGCCGGAGGGTTTGATTCTCTCAGGTCGACTTACTGAAGGAGCTGCAGGCTTCATGTCACAATAACTCATCCTCAGTGAGCCTTTTTTAAAACACTAATCCAATATATTTATTTTTTTAATTTTTGATTGATGAAACTCTTTGTTCATTGTGTATATTCTTCACTCTTTTTGGAAATAAATAAACACACACACACACACATAAGCACATTTAAGCCTCTGTCCATCAGCAACATTTCATTAGTTAAAATCAGAAGAGGGGTATTTATTTATTATTTCAATAAATAAACAAATAAATACAGGTAGGGAAGTCTATTGACCAAAGTTTCCAGCTCCCACCAGAGCCTCAAGGATGTCACTTGGCCTGTCTAGATGGCTACACAAACGTCAAATGTGTTTTCTTTCAGTTATTTTAGGATGAAGTGTCAGTTAAAGGAAAAAAACAATCAAATCCATACTTGACTTAATTTGTTCCATTTTTAATTTTCAGGTGTGTATCTTGCTCAGGGCCAAATCTTTTAAATCCTAAATATCTTTATATACAAATCTCTCAATGCCCTTTGACCAAATTGTGCAGAGTTGCTCTCGGTAGTCTTTAAAATGAACCTTTTGTGAATCTGTAATTATCAGAATTAAACAAGACAAATTCAGGCTTGTTGCCACCATTAATCTGAATGCTTTCTAAACCAGTGGGGTCAAATCATTAATAGATGAGAGGATTAAAGGTAGAATTAAAGAAAAACAGTTGTTCAATTATATATTTGTCTTCACAAATAATGTGCAGCATATAAGCAGTACTGAGGTGGGCTGGCGCCCTGCCTGGCGTTTGTTCCTGCCTTGTGCCCTGTGTTGGCTGGGATTGGTTCCAGCAGACCCCCGTGATCCTGTGTTAGGATATAGCGGGTTGGATAATTGATGGATAGATATAAGCAGTAAAAAAAAAATCAAACATGTAAGAAGGAAAAAAGGAATTTAAAAACGTGTCGACTGCAATACTTACTGTGATTGCAGCTTTATTTTGCCTTTCTGTAAAGCCTTTATTTTTTGGCACAGCCTCACCTTCATGTTTTATGTGCTTGCCTGCTTTTAAATGTCTAATTGCAACAGTTAGGATCCTGGAATAGACAGCCAGCTTTACAGAAAATGGGAGAAAAATGCAAATAGTTCACTAATAATTATCATACAATATTAACCATAAAAATGCAGAAGCCAACACAGAAACTGTGGAAATAGGCAACATTGGTTTGCTGGCATTCCGGCTGGGATGGGTGGTTTCTAACCTGACCGGGAGGCCCTTTGAATGGAAGGATGTGGGTGGATGGACATCCTGACCTGGTTGGTGAGTGGTACCTTTCCTGCTTGGGAGGCCTCCATAATGGATGGGGAGGGGAAAACTGCTTCCAAAGGCTGTGTGCTTTCCCAGAATACTGGGTGGCGGCATCCCTGTGGTTAGCATCCCGTTTAAACACCCACAGGGCTGCGTGGGAGTTGAAGTTTAATAATAATTTTTTGCATTTATATAGCGCTTTTCTCGAAGAGCTCAGCAATTGCAGCTTAAGGGCCTTGCTCAAGGGCCCAACAGAGCAGAGTCCCTTTTGGCTTTTATTGGATTCAAACCAGCAACTTTCCGATTGCCAGTGCAGATCCCTAGCCTCAGAGCCACCACTCCGCCTTTAGTTTGGTTGGGTTTAAGTTTGGTGGGCAGCCCTGTTGGGGTCTTCAGGTGCTAGGGGGAGCTGCTGGAGGCAGACTCTCCAATCACAGGGAGGCTCTGCCTGACCAGGAAGTGCTTCCTTCATGCAATGGGATTGCACCAAAAGTACTCTTTGGTCGGGGATAAAGGAAGCTGCTCCAGTTCACCCACACAGTCAGAGTTGGGAGAGCAGTGGGACGAAGTTCACCTGGGTGGAGTGGAGAAGGGGAGAGTCATATTGCTGAAACTGCAGAATACATTGAAATATTTGTGGCAGTAAACCTCTTTATTGGAATCTGAAACTGTGTCTGTGCTGTTGTGTCTGAGGTTTGGGGTGTAGCAACACCCCCTAGTGGTTCACAATTGGTAACCATTAAATAAATTTGAACGGTACTGTTACAGATTGAAATGTTCATCCATCCATCCATCCATCCTATTCTGCTTATCCGAGATCGGCTCGCGGGGCAGCAGCTTGAGCAGAGATGCCCAGACTTTCCTCTCCCCGGCCTCTTCTTCTAGCTCTTCCGGGGAAATCCCAAGGCATTTCCAGGCCAGCCAGGAGACATAGTCCCTCCAGCGTGTCCTGGGTCTTTCCTGGGGCCTCCTCCCGGTTGGACGTGGCCGGAACACCTCACCAGGGAGGGGTCCAGGAGGCATCCTGATCAGATGCCCGAGCCACCTCATCTGACTCGTCTCGATGCGGAGGAGCAGCAGCTCTACTCTGAGCCCCTCCCAGATGACTGAGCTTCTCACCCTGTCTTTAAGGGAAAGCCCAGACACCCTGTGGAGGAAACTCATTTTAGCTGCTTGTATTCGCGATCTCGTTCTTTCGGTCACTACCCATAGCTCATGACCATAGGTGAGGGTAGGAGCGTAGATCGACTGGTAAATTGAGAGCTTTGCCTTACGGCTCAGCTCCTTTTTCACCACGACAGACCGATGCAGAGCCCGCATCACTGCGAACGCCGCACCGATCCACCTGTCGATCTCACGCTCTATTCTTCCCTCACTCGTGAACAAGACCCCGAGATACTTAAACTCCTCCACTTGGGGCAGGATCTCGCTCCCAACCCTAAGAGTGCACTCCACCCTTTTCCAGCTGAGAACCATGGTCTCAGATTTGGAGGTGCTGATTACAATCCTAGCCGCTTCACACTCAGCTGCGAACTGATCCAGAGAGAGCTGAAGATCACGGCCTGATGAAACAAACAGGACAACATCATCTGCAAAAAGCAGTGACCCAATCCTGAGTCCACCAAACCGGACCCCCTCAACACCCTGGCTGCGCCTAGAAATTCTGTCCATAAAAGTTAGGAACAGAATTGGTGACAAAGGGCAGCCCTGACGGAGTCCAACTCTCACTGGAAATGGGTTTGACATACTGCCGGCAATGTGGACCAAGCTCTGACACTCGTTGTACAGGGACCAAACAGCCCTTATCAGGGGGTCCGGTACCCCATACACCCCGCACAGCACCCCGCACAGGATTTCCCAAGGAACACAGTCGAACGCCTTTTCCAAGTCCACAAAACACATGTAGACTGTTTGGGCAGACTCCCATGCACCCTCCAGGACCCTGCTAAGGGTGTAGAGCTGGTCCGCTGTTTCACGACCAGAACGAAAACCGCAATGTTCCTCCTGAATCCGAGGTTCGATTATCCAACGGACCTTCCTCTCGAGGACCCCCGAATAGACTTTTCCAGGGAGGCTGAGGAGTGTGATCCCTCTGTAGTTGGAACACACCCTCCGGTCCCTCTTCTTAAAGTAGGGGACCACCACCCCGGTCTGTCAATCCAGAGGCACTGTCCCTGATGTCCATGCGTTGTTGCAGAGACGTGTCAACCAAGACAGTCCTACAACATCCAGAGCCTTGAGGAACTCCGGGCGTATCTCATCCACCCCTGGGGCCCTGCCACCAAGGAGTTTTTTGACCACCTCGGTGACCTCAGTCCCAGAGATGGGGGAGCCCACCTCTGAGTCCCCAGGCTCTGCTTCCTCATTGGAAGTCATGTTACTGGGATTGAGGAGCTCTTCGAAGTACTCCCCCCACCCACCGTCAAAGTCACAACCGCACCATCCCCACCATACACAGTGTTGACACTGCACTAATTCCCCCTCCTGAGATGCTGGATGTTGGACCAGAATCTCCTCGAAGCCGTCCGAAAGTCATTCTCCATGGCCTCCCCAAACTCCTCCCACGCCCGAATTTTTGCCTCAGCAACCACCGAAGCCGCATTCCGCTTGGCTTGCTGGTACCTATTAGCTGCCTCCAGAGTCCCACAGGACAAAAGGGTCCTGTAGGACTCCTTCTTCAGCTTGACGGCATCCCTCACCACCGGCGTCCACCAAAGGGTTCAGGGATTGCCACCACGACAGGCACCGACCACCTTACGGCCACAGCTCCGGTCATCCGCCTCAACAATAGAGGCACAGAACATGGTTCAAGGAGGGGTGAAATGTTCATTTTCTGATAAATAAGATGACTGAATTGTCTGCACTTAACACTAGAATCCCTGAAGCCTACGGAAAAACTCGCAATCCCGGCCCACCTTAAATTCCTTCGTACCACTACATCAACATCTTTTGTTTTGTAAATGTGTCGATCAACACAAGCAGCAAGCAGCCTACTATCCCATCCTCTACCAACGGAGCTGTAGTCAGTCACAAAATTCTTAGAGCTCAAATGAGTTTGATGTGAGGTGTTTGGAGCTGTATATGGTAAATAATATATCGCTATTTGGAAGCGTGTGTGTGTTCCATGTGGCTTCAAAGATCTGGGTAAGCATTGGACGAAAGGAAAGCAGAAATTTTATCCATTTTATACTAATAATGATGTGAAGTTTGTAATGTGTGAAGTCTTTAGTCCAAATATGAAATAAACACATGAGCTTTTATTCAAAAATATATCCAAAGTCCATCCATCCATCCATCCATCCTCTTAC
Organism: Polypterus bichir lapradei; assembly: GCA_026402145.1. Lineage (NCBI taxonomy): Eukaryota > Metazoa > Chordata > Cladistia > Polypteriformes > Polypteridae > Polypterus > Polypterus bichir. The sequence continues at coordinate 189,528,003 of JANRMT010062791.1, forward strand.
TCTTATCCAAGATCGGGTTGCGGGGGCAGCAGCTTGAGCAGAGATGCCCAGACTTCCCTCTCCCTGGCCACTTCTACTAGCTCTTCCGGGGGAATACATACAGTAATCCCTCAAGCGTGTTCTGGGTCTTCCCCGGGGCCTCCTCCCGGTTTGACGTGCCTGGAACACCTCACCCGGGAGGTGTCCAGGAGGCATCCTGATCAGATGCCCGAGCCACCTCATCTGACTCCTCTCGATGCGGAGGAGCAGCGGCTCTACTCTGAGCCCCTCCCGGATGACTGAGCTTCTCACCCTGTCTTTAAGGGAAAGCCCAGACACCCTGTGGAGGAAACTCATTTCAGCCGTTTGTATTTGTATTTGTATATAACCAAAGTAAAAAATAAAATCATTCAATTTACATGTTTCTGTCAATGAGTTACAAACCCAAGTTCAAATGTCAATTGCCAGAAAGTCAATCTGTATTCTTGGATGGCGCAGGGGTAAGAACTGCTGCCTTATAACCAAAAGTTTGGTGGTTTGAGTCCTGGCGCTCCATGTTTTGAGTAGTGAGTTGCTATTATTATTACTATAATATATTAAAAACATACATTTGATTTGTGTCTGTAACAGCTGGTGTAAATTTTGGCTACTTGTAAAAGTTAGAGCTTTTTTATTTATTATTCAGTTTTTTTCTCTTAGTGATGCTCATGTGGTACAACGAACTTGCCTTTCCCTCTCTGAGTTGATACCGTTTATCTCCATTCTTTTCCCAAGAGCAGTAATGAAGCTGGACAGTTTGACATCCATGGCAGAGCAACGGGCGCTGAGCAGGCTCCTGTCAATCATGGAGAATCCACTGCATCCACTGAACAGGATCATCTCCAGACAGAGGAGCAGCTTCAGCGACAGACTGCTGTCACCATCCTGCTCCACTGACAGACTGAGGAGACCCCACACTATGCGACTCTTCAATTCCTTCCTATCTATCTATCTATCTATCTATCTATCTATCTATCTATCTATCTATCTATCTACAGTGCATCCGGAAAATATTCACAGCGCATCACTTTTTCTACATTTTGTTATGTTACAGCCTTATTCCAAAATGGATTAAATTCTTTTTTTTCCTCAGAATTCTACACACAACACCCCATAATAACAATGTGAAAAAAGTTTACTTAAGGTTTTTGCAGACTTTAAGATCTCTCCAGAGATGTTCAATCGGATTCAAGTCTGGGCTCTGGCTGGGCCACTCAAGGACATTCACAGAGTTGTCCTGAAGCCACTCCTTTGATATCTTGGCTGTGTGTTTAGGGTCGTTGTCCTGCTGAAAGATGAACCGTCGCCCCAGTCTGAGGTCAAGAGCGCTCTGGAGCAGGTTTTCATCCAGGATGTCTCTGTACATTGCTGCAGTCATCCTTCCCTTTATCCTGACTAGTCTCCCAGTTCCTGCCGCTGAAAAACATCCCCACAGCATGATGCCTCCACCACCATGCTTCACTATAGGGATAGTATTGGCGTGGTGATGAGCGGTGCCTGGTTTCCTCCAAACGTGACGCCTGGCATTCACACCAAAGAGTTCAATCTTTGTCTCATCAGACCAGAGAATTTTGTTTCTCATGGTCTGAGAGTCCTTCAAGTGACTTTTGGAAAACTCCAGGCGGGCTGCCATGTGCCTTTTACTAAGGAGTGGCTTCCGTCTGGCCACTCTACCATACAGGCCTGATTGGTGGATTGCTGCAGAGATGGTTGTCCTTCTGGAAGGTTCTCCTCTCTCCACAGAGGACCTCTGTTGCTCTGACAGAGTGACCATCAAGTTCTTGGTCAGTATCAAAGTATCAAAAATACGCGTAAGGTAAGTGAGTTGGAGTTGTATGTAGCAGAGCATAATTATGATATTATAGCAATAACGGAAACCTGGCTAAATAACAAAGATGGAGATGAGTGTAACATAGAGGGATACACATTTTTTAGGAAGGATAGACAGAACAGAAAAGGAGGTGGGGTTGCTGTTTATGCCAAACAGGGTTTAAATGTAAGTCCTCTTCAGTTGGATGATGAGCCCCATCTTAGTGAAGACATGTGGCTTCGCCTGGAAAATATTAGGGAAAGAGGTCTTATTTTAGGAGTATGTTATAGACCACCCAATTCAGACAATAATTTCAACGCACATCTTTTTAGTATTATCAAAAAGGCAAGTTTACAGGGGGATATTACAGTCATGGGGGACTTTAATTATCCAAATATTAACTGGGATAACCTTGCAGATGGAGGAGCACAAGAGCAGGAGTTTTTAGAAGTAATCAGCGACTGTTTTTTAACACAGCATGTTAAAGTACCAACACGGGGTGAAGCCTGTCTGGATTTAGTATTCTGTAATAATCAGGATAGAATTGAGGGTGTAGAGGTGATTGAACCACTAGGGTCAAGTGACCATAATATAATACAATTCTCAGTATTTTGTAATAGTACGGATGCAAAGACTAAAATTGTTAAGTTGAACTTTGGTATGGCTAATTTTGAGAAGATGCGACAAAGTCTAAGTAGGATAGACTGGGATAAGCTTTTAAGTGTGGAGACAGTCGAGGAGCAGTGGAACAGGTTTAAAAATGTTTTACATGTAATGCAGGACAGATACAGACCTAAATTTGGAATTAATAGGAAACTAAAAAAAACTCCACGATGGATTAATAAAGATTTAAAAAGAAGTTGCAAAGGAAAAAACTGCTTTATAAGGCATATAAGACTAATGACTGCAAAGTGAATCGTAGAGCGTATGAGAATATGAGAGCAACCATTAAGAAGGATATCAGGGAGGCTAAAAGACAGTTGGAGAGGAATATAGCAGATAAGGCGAAAGAAGACCCTAAGAGATTCTTTCAGTATTTTAGTAGTAAAAGAACAGTCAAGGAGGAGGTCAAGTTCATCAGGAATAGTAAAGGGGAATTAAAAGATACAGACAATGAAATAGAAGAAGCCCTAAACTTACATTTTTCGGAGGTGTTTACAAGTGAGCAAGTGGATAACCTCCCAGAGGTAAACGCAACTACTAAGGAGGTACTGAGGGATTTGGAAATTGAAGAGGGAGAAGTGCTGCTCAGATTAAATAAGATGAAATCAAACAAATCACCAGGCCCAGATAATGTTTATCCTCGTGTACTTAAGGAGGCTAGTGAGTTCAGATATAAACCCTTGACACATATTTTTAGGAAGTAACTGCGCACTGGAGAGATTTTGAAGGACTTGAAAATGGCAAATATCATCCCATTATATAAAAAGGGTGACAGGGCAGATCCAAGCAACTATAGGCCAGTAAGCTTAACATGCATCACAGGAAAATTAATGGAAGGAATTATTAAGGATAAGATTGAGCAACACATGGCAAGGACAGGAGTTATTCTGACCAGTCAGCATGGGTTCAGAAGAGGGAGGTCGTGTTTTACTAACATGTTGGACTTCTATGAGGTTGCAACAAAAGCATACGATCAAAGTGGAGCAGTTGATGTTATTTATCTGGACTTTCAGAAAGCATTTGATAAGGTGCCATATGAGAGGTTGGGCATCAAGTTAACAGAAGTGGGAGTTCAGGGTGATGTTTTTAGATGGGTGCAGAATTGGCTCAGACACAGGAAGCAGAGGGTGATGGTGCGAGGAACCTCATCAGAACTGGCCAATGTTAAGAGTGGTGTTCCACAGTGGGCAGTGCTAGGGCCGCTGCTATTTTTAATATATATAAATGATTTAGATAGGAATATAAGTAACAAGCTGGTTAAGTTTGCAGATGATACCAAGATAGGTGGATTAGCAGATAATTTGGAATCCGTTATATTATTACAGAAGGACTTGTATAGCATACAGGCTTGGGCAGATTTGTGGCAGATGAAATTTAATGTCAGTAAATGTAAAGTATTACACATAGGAAGTAAAAATATTAGGTTTGAATACACAATGTGTGGTCAGAAAATCGAGAGTCCACCTTATGAGAAGGATTTAGGAGTCATAGTGGACTCTAAGCTATCAACTTCCCAACAGTGTTCAGAAGCCATTAAGAAGGCTAACAGAATGTTAGGATATATAGCACGATGTGTGGAGTACAAGTCACAGGAGGTTATGCTCAACCTTTATAATGCACTGGTGAGGCCTCATCTTGAGTACTGTGTGCAGTTTTGGTCTCCAGGCTACAAAAGGACATAGCAGCGCTAGAAAAGGTCCAGAGAAAAGCGACTCGGCTGATTCCAGGACTACAGGGGTTGAATTATGAGGAGAGATTAAAAGAGCTGAGCCTTTACAGTTTAAGCAAAAGAAGATTAAGAGGTGACATGATTGAAGTGTTTAAAATTATGAAGGGAATTAGTACAGTGGATCGAGACTCGCATTTTAAAATGAGTTCATCAAGAACACGGGGATACAGTTGGAAACTTGTTAAGGGTAAATTTCGCACAAACGTTAGGAAGTTTTTCTTTACACAAAGAACGATAGACACTTGGATAAGCTACCAAGTAGTGTGGTAGACAGTAAGACGTTAGGGACTTTCAAAACTCGACTTGATGTTTTCTTGGAGGAAACAAGTGGATAGGACTGGCGAGCTTTGTTGGGCTGAATGGCCTGTTCTCGTCTAGAATGTTCTAATGTTCATTTGCATAGTGATATAACTTAAAGAACCTCACTGACTAAGGCCCTTCTCAGGCCTTAGATGATCGCTCAGTTTAGATGGCCGGCCAGCTCTAGGAAGAGTCCTGGTGGTTTCGAACTTCTTCCACTTACAGATGATGGAGGCCACTGTGCTCATTGGGACCTTCAAAGCAGCATAAATTTTTCTGTAACCTTCCCCAGATTTGTGCCTCGAGACAATCCTGTCTCGGAGGTCTACAGACAATTCCTTTGACTTCATGCTTGGTTTGTGCTCTGACATGAACTGTCAGCTGTGGGACCTTCTATAGACAGGTGTGTGCCTTTCCAAATCATGTCACATCAACTGAATTTACCACAGGTGGACTCCAATGAAGCTGCAGAAACATCTCAAGGATGATCAGGGGAAACAGGATGCACCTGAGCTCAATTTGGAGCTTCATGGCAAAGGCTGTGAATACTTATGTACATGTGCTTTCTCAGTTTTTTTATTTTTAATAAATTTGCAAAAATCTCAAGTAAACTTTTTTCACGTTGTCATTATGGGGTGTTGTGTGTAGAATTCTGAGGAAAAACTGAATTTAATCCATTTTGGAATAAGGCTATAACATAACAAAATGAGGAAAAAGTGAATACTTTCTGGATGCACTCTATCTATCTATCTATCTATCTATCTATCTATCTATCTATCTATCTATCTATCTATCTATCTATCTATCCAATGTCCACATTTGGTACATTATATGCTAAATTCCATCATCCTTATTAATGTTTATATTCCTCTGTCTGCAAATGTGGATTCAGCAACTGAAATGAGTCATTCTGTCACCAACGCTTCAATGATGACTCATTCTGATTCTGCAGTTATAGTATGTGCTGACTTCAACCATGTGATTTTGGAAGGAACAATGACAGATTTCTCTGAGTTTGTGAGGAAATAACAAACTGGACCTGCTGTATGTAAATGTTAAGGATGCCTTTACATGTAATCCACTTGCTCCTTTAGGCAAATCTGACCACAACCTGATTCCTATTATTCCCAGCTACAAGCCTGGTATTGGACAGCAATTTTGTAACCCCAGAATAGTGAGGAAGTGGAGCAAGGAGGCTCAAATGGCTCTGAATGACAAATGACAGACTGGGAAATAATGTGCGAGTCACATGAGGTCAGTGAGGCACTCCATTACTTACTATATGAACTTCTGTGTTGACACAGTGCTATCCACAAAGACAGTGCGTTGCTTTCCAAATAACAAGCCCTGGATTCCTAAGGAAATAAAAGGTCTTGTGAATGAGAAAAAGAGAAGAAAATTAAAATCCGGTGGCAAAAAGGCTCTGAAGGATGTGCTAAAGAAAATGCGTAAAAGACAAAAAGCTTGCAAAGCTAAAATAGAAAACAAACTCACTCAGAATAACATGAAGATGTCTAGAATGGTCAGGGTGTCATTACTATGTAACGGGGCTACATAAAAATAAGTATTTGTTTTTTGTCTGTGCTGAGTGAGTTTTGTTTTCATCATTCCGTTTAGTCTCCGTTATATGTGCGTCAGTGAATGTTGTCCCCATAAGTGAAGAGGGAAAAGATGATGGAGAGAGACTGAATGGATATGGAGATGGAGATGGAGATGGATATATATAAATATCTTCCTATATAATACGCTACCGTGGCTGTCCATTTGTCTGTCCAGGATTTTAAATCACCTGTAGCTTGCAAACCATTTGACCTATTGATCTGAAATTTGGTACACATATACTACGTGTTCTTTATTGTCCGCCTATGGGGGTGATGATTTTTACTACTCTTTTTATTTTTATTTTATTTTATTATCGAATCAACAGGGCAACCATGTGACACATGCGTACGGGAGCTGTTCTCCTTCCTACCACCTTCACCATCACTTCCCTACCTCTTCATATCTTAAACCATTCTTGAGGCAGATTGAACACTTAATTGCTAGCATAAGTGAAAAATTACGAAAAACGTACTAAGTAATTGCAACACAAACACTGACTTCAGTTAATCAGTTTTAAAGCGAAAAAATGCCGATGGAAGAAGAGAAGAAGCAGGCCGCTAGGGTGGAGAAAACAAGAGCTGCTCGACAAAGCAGCAAGAGCATCAACCTCTGAGCAAACGAATGGTAAATGTGTAAACATTCAAAGAAAAAGTATGAAAACTAGGAATGCTCAAGTTAAGTGTATTCACTGCACGTTATCGTGCAGTACGCCGTTACTAGTATATATATATATATATATATATATAAATATATATATATATATATATATATATATATATATATATATATATATATATATACATATACATATATATATTGTCACGCAAGCCCGAATAGGAGACCGCGGACAGACCTTAACACGCTTCGGAAGACGTTCGCCGGAAGGGAGCGGCGGGGTACTAACCTTTCTCCTTTGCATTCTTCCAGGAAAAAAGACGTTCCGCCACCATAAGCCTCATTCCCGCATACGTTACTTCCGCCCTTCCTCCGCCATCTTCTTTGACGTCATCAGTCCCATCCCCCCTCACGGTTCCTTCCCAGCATTCCTCCACTTCCGGCTCATCCCTTATAAAATGGCCGCCGACGTCTTGTATGGCGTCGCGCATATGAACAGTTTATGTTTATATTTTTTGACCTTTTCTTGCAATATTTTTACAGTATACGGGAGTATTTGGGAAACCCCAAACCTTTATGCTGTCTCTTTTGTATTCTTTACAGTGGCGTAGTCAGCAGGATACTGCTCTGAAATAATGACCGAAAGACAGGACCTCAACACCGTGCTGCAGGGGATGAATGCCCAGATCCAGTCCCTGCAGCAAGCGCAAGCCGCAAGCACCCGGGAGTTGGAGGAAACGAAGGCCAGGTTGGTAGAAGCCCAGAGGGTAAGGACCGACCCGCCACGTCCAAAACCTCCGCCTCTTGTGCCAATGACAGAAGCGGACGACGTCGAGTCTTACTTGGGCATATTCGAAAGGACGGCACCCGGAACAAGTGGCAGCGGTCCGAGTGGGCGTCCATTCTGGCGCCCTACCAGAAGGGGCCCGCACAGCGGTCTTATTACGATCTCCCCGAGGAGGAGGCCGCAGACTACGACCTCCTAAAACAGGAGATCCTGGCACGCTACAGCATCACGCCGGGCCAGCAGGCGAGTGAATGGCGCAGCTGGGAGTTTGACCCCGAGAAGCCGGCCCGAGCACAGGCCTTCGACTTCTGGGGGAAGATGGGACGCTGGCTACGGCCTGAGGGTCCCCAAGCCCGGAAGGTCGTGGAGCAGGTGGCCTGTGAGGGCCTGGTAAACGCCATGCCTAGCTCCCTCGGCCAGCAGGTCCGGCGCCACACTTATAAGGACATGCCAGGAATCCTGGAAGTCCTGGAGCGTCAGCTCGCGGTCTACCGAGCTGGGGGGTCGGAAAGGCAAGCTCGTGGGAACCGACAGGGACGGGTGGCCGCCTCCGAGCCCTCTCGACGCGCTGTGGAAGCGCCGCAGAAACCTAAAGAAAAGCCGGCCTCCCCACGCTGTTACAAGTGCGGTGAGACCGGCCACCTACTACCGACCTGTCCCCTGAACACAACCTCGGAGCCGATGGACTGCACCTGGGCCACCGCAGAGAAGTACTGTACTCCGCCGCACCCCCTGGCGAGTCCAAACAAGGGAGAGGTGTTGTTGAATGGGCATTTGGTGGTGGCTCTTTTTGACTCCGGCAGCAACATAACCATTGTCGCTCGCCATTATGTGTTACCGCGACAGTGGCTTAACCAACATTTACAAGTCACTTGTGTGCATGGGGAGACCAAGTCTTACCGTTCCGCTCGGTGTTATATCGCTTGGAAGGGGCAGTTGTCTAACTTGGTGGTCGCGGTGTTGCCCGAACCCCCCTATCCAGTGATTTTGGGACAAGACTGGTCACACAGAAAATGCGGTAAGACAAGCACCGCTCCCGAAGCCTCACTGGGCCCTGAAGGGGCAGGCACACCGGGGGACGCTTCCCCGGCGACGGACCCTGACCCGGAACTATCCGCTGGGGAGGGGACGAGCCGGGGGACGCTTCCACGATCCACCTCACAAGACCCCCTGAGCAACTTGGACCATCAATTTTGGTCCACGCCTGCCTCATTTAAAAGGGAACAGTGGAATGACGATTCCCTGCGCTTTGCCCGGAATGCGATTGTTCTTCCAGGCAGCTCACAAGCTGATGGATCCATGCCACGCGAGCCCTTCTTTGTCCTTGAAAATGATCTGTTGTATCGGGTCGCGACCCACAAGGGCGAGGTGCGGAAGCTGTTGCTAGTTTCGCGTACCTTCCGGCGGGAGGTATGTGAACTAGCTCACGCTCACCTCCTAGGCGCCCACCTCGGGGCCGAAAAAACTTTAGAGAGAACAAAACTCCGCTTTTACTGGCCCGGGATCAACGAGGAGGTCCGGCGTTTCTGCCAATCCTGTCCAGAATGTCAGACGTGCCAGATTCCTAGGAGGGGCCACGCTCCTCTCGTCCCTATACCCCTGATAGACATTCCCTTTGACAGAATAGGGGTGGATTTAGTAGGACCCCTGGAGCCCTCAAACCGTGGCCATAAATATATATTGGTCATGGTAGATTATGTTACCCGATACCCAGAGGCGGTTCCCCTGCACTCCGCTAACACAAAAAATATCGCACGGGAGTTAGTTAACTTATTTTCTAGAGTGGGTATACCCAAAGAAGTCCTCACGGACCAGTGTACACCCTTCACCTCAGATACGTTCAGGGAGGTCGCCAGATTACTCCGGATAAAGCACCTGAAGACGTCTGTCTGTCACCCTCAAACCGACGGGTTGGTAGAGCGTTTTAACCAGACGCTTAAACAGATGCTCAGCAAGGTAGTCAATGGCGAAGGCAGGAACTGGGACCAGCTCTTAACGCTCGTGCTTTTTGCCTACCGGGAAGTGCCCCAGGCCTCCACAGGCTTCTCCCCTTTTGAATTATTATACGGGCAACAACCCCGTGGACTTTTGGACATACTAAAAGAGGGCTGGGAAGCGGAGGCCCTTCCCTCCTCCAACATATTGGAGTATGTGGCACAACTGCGCGACAGGCTCACTAAAATCAGGCCCCTCCTAAAGGAGCACGTGACTTGTGCGCAGGCAGCGCAGGCCCGATGTTACAACGGCAACTCCGTCCTCCGGGAGTTCCGCCCGGGGGATCGAGTGATGGTGCTCGTTCCTACCTCCCATTCCAAGTTGCTAGCTCACTGGCAGGGGCCATACGAGGTTAAGGAAAGAAAGGGGCTCGTCGACTATTTAGTTAAGCAACCTAATCGTCGGCCGAGCGAGAGGATCTACCACGTCAATTTGTTAAAACCTTGGAAAGACAGGGAGGAGACTCCTGACACTCGTAGATCCCTCTCCCTATTCGCTAGCACGTCTGCCCTTAACCTCGGTGACGAGCTGACACCCCTACAGCGGCAGGAGATAACCCAGGCTATCCGGGCCGTCCCTGAAGTAGTGAGCGAGTCAACAGGCCGGACATCGCTGATTGCACACAACATAGTCACGGACCTCGGGATAATCGTCCGGGAGAGGCCCTATAGACTCCCGGAGGCAAAACGCGCTGAAGTGGAACCGGAGGTGCAACGGATGTTGGATATGGACATTATTGAGGAAAGCCATAGTCCTTGGTCCAGTCCTATCGTCCTCGTTTCCAAGCCGGACGGCTCCTGGAGGTTCTGTAATGACTTTAGACGTCTGAATCAGGTCTCCAAGTTCAACGCCTACCCGATGCCCCGCGTTGATGACCTACTTGAGCGGCTGGGTGCGGTTCGATACTTGACTACTCTTGACATGACTAAAGGGTACTGGCAAATTCCCTTAACGGCATCTGCAAAAGAAAAAACGGCCTTTAGCACCCCTAGTGGACATTGGCAATACAAGGTCCTCCCATTTGGGCTGCACGGGGCCCCAGCGACATTTCAACGTCTGGTGGATAGAGTGCAGAAGCCCCACCAGTCCTATAGTGCCGCCTACCTGGATGACGTCGTCATCTATTCCGGCACCTGAGAGGAACATCTATTGCAGGTCTCTGCTGTCCTCACGACACTAGCTAAAGCCGGCCTCCGCATTAACCCCCGTAAGTGTTTTTTTGGCATGAAGGAGGCCAAGTATTTAGGCTACCTTGTGGGACGAGGACAGGTGAGACCCCAATGTTCCAAAATCAAAGACATCCTGGAATGGCCCCGTCCGAATACCAAGAGACAGGTGCAGGCTTTCTTGGTGTTGGCGGGGTACTACCGCCGGTTTGTTCCCCGCTTCTCCGAAAGGGCAGCACCCTTGATCAATTTAACAAAGAAGGGCGCTCCCATACACGTGGTATGGAACGACAAGGCGGAACACGCATTCAGTGACCTAAAAAAGGCCCTAACGTCGGCACCTGTATTAAGGACCCCTGATTTTGGGCTCCTTTTTGTCCTCCAGACTGACGCTTCGGACACAGGCCTGGGCGGCGTGCTGAGCCAAAGCGTCGATGGTGTCGAACACCCCGTGATGTACTTAAGCCGGAAACTGCTGGACCAAGAGACCAGGTATGCGGCAGTGGAGAGGGAAGCCTTGGCCATTAAGTGGGCTGTAACCCATCTCCGGTACTACCTGTTGGGTCGCGAATTCGCTCTAGTGACTGATCTCACTGCGCTTCAGTGGATGTCCCTGCACAAGGAGTCGAATCTGCGGGTCACCAGGTGGTTTCTGGACCTGCAACCCTATAAGTTCACGGTCACTTATCGTCGCAGCAACCTTCAGGCCAATGCCGATGCCCTCTCTCGCATCCACGACCTCTCGGTTAGGTCCGCCCAACCTGACGGTCTTGGGCTAAGGGGGGGGGGTCGTGTCCGGCTCCTCCCTTATAAAATGGCCGCCGACGTCTTGTATGGCGTCGCGCATATGAACAGTTTATGTTTATATTTTTTGACCTTTTGTTGCAATATTTTCACAGTATACGGGGCCGGAAACCCCAAACCTTTATGCTGTCTCTTTTGTATTCTTTACAATATATATACATAGAGAGAGAGAGAGAGAAAGAGTACAACGATAAAGAGATCCCCGGGTACAATGGGAAATGGATCTGTTAGGATCAGTTAGGTCCATAAATATTTGGACAGAGACCACTTTTTTCTCATTTTGGTTCTGTACTTTACCACAATGAATTTTAAATGAAACAACTCAGATGCAGTTGAAGTGCAGACTTTCAGCTTTAATTCAGTGGGTCGAACAAAACGATTGCATAAAAATGTGAGGCAACTAAAGCATTTTTTTAACACAATCCCTTCATTTCAGGGGCTCGAAAGTAATTGGACAATTGACTCAAAGGCTATTTCATGGGCAGGTGTGTTCAAGTCCGTCGTTATGTCCTTATCAGTTAAGCAGATAAAAGGCCTGGAGTTGATTTGATGTGTGGTGCTTGTATGTGGAAGATTTTGCTGTGAACAGACAACATGCGGTCAAAGGAGCTCTCCATGCAGGTGAAAGAAGCCATCCTTAAGCTGCGAAAACAGAAAAAACCCATCCGAGAAATCGCTACAATATTACGAGTGGCAAAATCTACAGTTTGGTACGTCCTGAGAAAGAAAGCAAGCACTGGTGAACTCAGCAACGCAAAAGACCTGTACGTCCACGGAAGACAACAGTGGTGGATGATCACAGAATCATTTCCATGGTGAAGAGAAACCCCTTCAAAACAGCCAACCAAGTAAACAACACTCTCCAGGGCTTGGTAAGCGTATCAATATCCAAGTCTACCATAAAGAGAAGACTGCATGAAAGTAAACACAGAGGGTGCACTGCAAGGTGCAAGCCACTCATTAGCCTCAAGAATAGAAAGGCTAGATTGGACTTTGGTAAAGAACATTTAAAAAAGCCAGCACAGTTCTGGAAAAACATTCTTTGGACAGATGAAACCAAGATCAACCTCTACCAGAATGATGGCAAGAAAAAAGGATGGAGAAGGCGTGGAACAGCTCATTATCCAAAGCATAGCACATCATCTGTAAAACACGGTGGAGTCAGGCAGTGTGATGGCTGCCAGTGGCACTGGGACACTCGTGTTTATTGATGATGTGACACAGGACAGAAGCAGCAGAATGAACTCTGAGGTGTTCAGAGACATACTGTCTGCTCCAATCCAGCTAAATGCAGTCAAATTGATTGGGTGGCGTTTCATGATACAGATGGACAATGACCCAAAACATACAGCCAAAGCTACCCAGGAGTTTATTAAAGCAAAGAAGTGGAAAATTCTTGAATGGCCAAGTCAGTCATCTGATCTTAACCCAACTGAGCAGGCATTTCACTTGTTGAAGACTAAACTTTGGTCAGAAAGGCCCACAAACAAAGAGCAACTGAAAGTAAAGGCCTGGCAGAGCATTAAAAAGGAGGAAACCCAGCATCTGGTGATGTCCAGGAGTTCAAGACTTCAGGCTGGCATTGGTTTTCAACCAACTATTAGAAATGAACATTTTATTTCCAGTTATTTAATTTGTCCAATTACTTTTGAGCCCCTAAAATGAAGGGATTGTGTTAAAAAATGCTTTAGTTGCGTCACATTTTAATGCAATCATTTTGTTCATCCCACTGAATTAAAGCTGAAAGTCTGCATGTCAACTGCATCTGAGTTGTTTCATTTAAAATTCATTGTGGTAATGTACAGAACCAAAATTAGAAAAAAGTTGTCTCTGTCCAAATATTTATAGACCTAACTATATCTCACAAAAGAAATGGAAAGAAGCCATGCACAGAATACACTCAAGCTCCATATGCGCAAAGTACTCAGTGATTCAACTTTAAATCTTCTGTAAATCGCATTTATCTCAATTAAAACTGTTTACAGGGCAAGATTCAACCTGCGAACATTGCAGTCGAGCTCAGCTTCACAGGGTTACATGTTTTGGGCCTGCACCAAATTAACATCATTCTGGACCAAAATCTTTGAATGCTTCTTAGACAGTCTTGGTGTCACAATCACTCCAAACCCATTAACAGATATGTTTGGTGAACTCTCAGACAGGACAATCAAATCATAATTGCCTTTACATCACTACCAGCATGTAGAATCCCATCCCACTGCTTTTAAGTCAGTGGTGATGTTCAATACTATTTGAAATTGGAAATCTCATTTTCACTCAGAGGATCTGTTCAAAACTTTTTAGAAATGTGACAGGATCTAATCAGTACCATTTTAGAATAAGAGAGAGAGAGGCATTAAGATATAGTGCCAACCCCTGGAGCAGTGGTAGAATTGCCATCACCAGGACCCTTTATCTGTCCCCTGTGCGTACACGCATGTCTATATATATTGTAAATGCCACACAGGCTGGACAGGCATCCTGACCAGAGAAGAGGATGGTTCCATACCCGGACGGAAGGCTCTGAGCAGACAGATGGACATCTCGACCAAGAGGAAAGAAAGAGCCAGACCCAGAAGTGACGGCTGGAGGAAATGGACGGACAGGTAAACAACAGCATGGATGGACAGCCCACTGGAAGTGGAAGATATTGCTGGGGACTTTTTATCCCGCCAGAACAGGAGATTGTAGCAGCCCTTCATATCAGCACCCATTTGGGAGCCAGTAGGGAATGATGGGAGATGTAGTTCAGCAATACCGCCCTGCTGGGAACCAAGAATGCCACAAGGGAGCGTTAAAATGGGACTTCCATATGACCCCGAAAGTACTTCGTTTGGGCAGTGCCCCTGGCACCAGAAGTACTCTCGGGTCCTTAATAAAAGGGACTGCACTCCTTTGTCCAGTTGGGTCGGAGCTGGGAGGATGTGGAGCAACACTCAACTGGAGAAGGCAAGTGCGGTGGTAACATACAAAAATGGGCAAAAGTAGGTTTACAGTTGTTTGTATGGAAACAGGACCCTCTGCCCACCCGGACTACATGACTCTCTGCCTCTGATGGCGGAGGAAGTCTCTGGCCATTGTGGCTGGCAAACTATTTGATGCCCTAAGCCTCCCAGCCTATAGGACTCTCACTAGCTCTTTCCCAGCATAGACCCTCTTGCCCTACTGCCAACATCAGCTTTTGCTTACTCTGCTGGGCATCATGACCTCGTGATGGACTTCTTACCCCAACCCTCACCCTCATTCTACCAGCCAGCCTGTCTCCTCCCAAATGCACCCTCTGCCATGCACTTCACCACCTCTGCTTTATAATAATTCTAGTGTATGTTCAGACCAAAGTGTGTGTGTATTTTTATTTACTTACTTATCTAAATATTTATGCATTTATTTATTTAAAGAGCTTCTGTAAAAAGCCAAATTTCCCCCTGGGGACAAATGAAGTTCTTTCTAACTATTACGCTCGTCAGCTTATCATAGTCTGATATATCATAGTCAGATATTTCTATATCCGTAATCCTCGCCACATGTGTCTAGGATCACACTGTTCAAATTATCCTTTCGCTTTTCCTCCAAGTCGCTGCTTAGAATACTTCATGTCTCTCCATAGATTGTACGAGCTGGCTTTGCAATCACCCATACTCCCAGATACTCCAGATACAAACCCTGAGTCGGCAGCAGCGGTAGTGGTGTTATCCACCCATGGTTTCTGATCTTGTAAAGTCCTGATGATGACTTTGTGAACCATATTGTCATTGAGCTTTCTAATGAAGCCTGTCACTGATTCTGTAAACATATTGATGTCGTCATCAGAGCTGCACCTGGACATGTCACTTTCAGTGTCACTCATCGCTTCCTGTGGAAAAGCCTTTGATTCATCTGTTATGTTTGACTGAAGTTTCCTGTTTTACGTAGTGGCATGGTTAGATTTACCCAATGGAGGAAGTGTCCAGTCTTTATAGGCAAATTTATGTGATGCATAGCAGTGTCTCCTCTCATAGTACAAGCAATATGCTGTTAAAAGTTCACCATTACTCTTCTGAGACTTGCCTGGTTGAAGTGACAGCCACAATGAGGGCTGCATCCATGTTGTCTCTGGTGGCGACTGAATATCTCATACAACTCTGTCTGAGCCGTGTCAGTGCCCGCCGAGGTGATAAAGGTTTATCAATTAAAAGTACAGTACAACAACAATAACATTTATTTATATAGCACATTTTCATACAAAAAAATGTAGCTCAAAGTGCTTTACATAATGAAGAACAGAAAAATAAAAGACACAGTAAGAAAATAAAATAAGTCAACATTAATTAACATAGAATAAGAGTAAGGTCCGATGGCCAGGGTGGACAGAAAAAACAAAAAAAAAAAAAACTCCAGACGGCTGGAGAAAAAAATAAAATCTGCAGGGATTCCAGACCATGAGACCGCCCAGTCCCCTCTGGGCAATCTACCTAACATAAATGAAATACAGTAATCCCTCGCTATATCACGCTTCGGCTTTCGCGGCTTCGCACTATCGCGGATTTTATATGTAAGCATATGTAAATGTATATCGCGGATTTTTCGCTGCTTCGCGGATGTTTGCGGTCTTTTTATTTCTGGTACGTGTATTGTATATGCTTCCTCTGTTGGTTTGTCCATTTGAATACAAACAAGGGACACTATTGGCGGATGGCTGAGAAGCTACCCAATCAGAGTAGTTAAGCTCCTGGGTGCTGATTGGCTCTGCGACGGGGAGCGCAGAATTCGATTTCGCTTAAAGCCGGCATCTCGTCTCGCACATTCAGCTAATCAATGTGTTTCTTTGTGAAGTCGGCATCTCGTCTCACTCATTCAGCTAATCAACGTGTTTCTTTGTGCGTACTGTAGTCAAGCCCTTCGTTATGTCTACAAAACGATCTGCTGCTGCTACTGCTTCTGGGGCCGTGCCCAAGCGCCAACGGAAGATGTTAACAATTGCTGAAAAAGTACAATTGTTGGACATGTTGAAGCAAGGGAAAAGCTACGCTGCTGTAGGACGCCACTACGGCATCAACGAGTCCACGGTTCGTTATATTAAGAAGGATGAAAAGAGCATACGATCTACGGCCGCAGTGTCCTTTAACCAGGGTGCGAAACGAATTGTAAGTGGACGTAATAAGGCGGTAGTCCGGATGGAATCTGCTTTAGGGATTTGGATCGAAGACTGCCGGAAGAAAAACATCCCCGTGGACACCAATATCATCCGAGAAAAGGCCAAGCAACTTTATGATAGGTTTGTGGATGCCGGAGATGCTCTAGACGACGATCCTCAACCTGGAACTTCTGCTGAATCCCCCAGCGAGAGCTCTGAATTTACTGCCAGCAAGGGCTGGTTTGAAAAATTCAAAAAAAGGTTCAACTTGGCCAGTGTGAACCTGCAAGGAGAGGCTGCCTCCGCAGACAAAGCCGCAGCCGAGAAATATGTCGCGGACACGTTCAAAGCGATCATTGAGGAAGGCAGATATCGGCCTGAAACCGTGTTTAATATGGATGAGACAGCCCTATTTTGGAAGCGGATGCCATCTCGTACTTTTATCATGAAGGAGGAGGCAAAAGCCCCGGGGTTTAAGGCTCACAAAGATCGCATCACGCTGGTCATGTGCGCCAATGCTGCGGGCTTTATGATAAAGCCTGGGCTCGTTTATAAGTCCAAAAACCCACGGGCCCTGAAAAATAAGAATAAAAACCTGCTGCCTGTGTACTGGATGCACAACCCGAAGGCCTGGATTACGAAACGCCTAACGTCGGATTGGTTTCACCAATGTTTCATCCCGGAGTTAAAGATCTACCTGGCAGAGAAAGGGCTGGAGTTCAAAGTCCTTTTACTTCTGGACAATGCTGGAGGTCATCCCTTGGATCTTTCCTACGAAGGTGTAAAAGTAGAGTTCTTGCCGGCGAATACAACGTCACTGATTCAGCCAATGGATCAAGGAGTTATCCGGGCTTTCAAGGCATTGTACACCAAGAACAGCCTGCAAAACATGGTCGAGGCAATGGACACGGACGATGACTTTTCCCTGAAGGAGTACTGGCGTAAGTACGTGATCACATTGTGTATGGTGAACGTGCAGAAGGCCCTTAACGATATGAAGAAAGGGACGGTTAATGCCTGCTGGAAGAAATTGTGGCCAGAAGTTGTGCACGACAAGGGCTCTTCTGCAGTAGAAATTCAGCACTCGGCGGTTGACAAGACAGTCAGGCTGGCAAAACTGCTAGGAGGAGAAGGTTTCAACGACATGACCTGTGATGACGTCAACGAGCTGCTCGATGCCCACTCCGAGCCGCTGAGCGAAGAAGATTTGGCCGAGATGACCAAGTCAGCGAGCGAGGAAGAAGAAGACCCAGCACAGGAAGAAGACGACCCCGGCCTAACTCTTGAGCATCTCGCGACCATTCTATGAATGGCAAAAGATCTACAGACATCAGTCGAAGAATGGGACCCGCAAATGATTCGTTCTTTGCAATTTAAAAATGCTATTGACGGCGCCACGGATGTGTACAGGAACCTCTTTACACAAATGAAAAAGCAGCGCCAGCAACTACCCATCACGATGTTCCTCACCCGCAAAACACTGCCTAGTATGCCTTCAGTGGAAGAAGAAAGTCCAGATGGCGGTGGCGGTGCTACACAGTCGCCTGAAGGGGCTCCTTTAGAACAGCTGTGACAGTGCAGTAGATGTCATCGTTATAGGACAAGTCGTCGTGTCATTGTTGGTGAGTACCCATAACTAATTTTCTACATACTTAGTACATGTATGTACGTTTATTGTAACTGTACACACATTTTTATACGATTTTTCTTGCATTGTAATGGTTGTAACATCTGTGATATCGGAGACGCTCCACAGTATCTTTAAAATAACATTTTGGTTTTATGTACAGCATTTACATGTTATAGATTTTTCACTTTGTATTTTTATTACCTAATTAATTACAATATATTTAAAACTGTATTACATATTAAATAAAACTCTTCAGTGATATACGATACGTACGTTTGTGAGTACTGTAGTACTGTATATAAACAGTGTGTTTACATACATAATTTCAATGAATCTTACCTAATAACTAAGAGAATATAAAGGGTTTATGCTGTATAACTGTGTGTGGAATATTTATAAACAGTGTGGGAGAATTTAGAAGGGCTTAAAATATATAAAAATAACCATACAAACATATGGTTTCTACTTCGCGGATTTTCACCTATCGCGGGTGGTTCTGGAACGGAACCCCCGTGGTCGAGGAGGGATTACTGTAGTCCTCTTTGTAGTTACGGTTCTCACGAAAGGACTTGATGTTGATGGTCATGTAGACTTCTGGCTTTTAGTCCATCATTGTTGTAACATCATGATGCTTTGAGTAGGTGGTGGTGGCGCAGGCCGCCACCACAAAGAAACCGGAAAAAGAAACAGAAGAGAGAGTAGGGGTCAGTATGGATTTTAGAGCCACCGTGAATAGTTATTATAATGAATTGAAAATACAGAGTATCAGAATTAAAATAAGGTGCAGTTATGAGAAGGTCATGAATAGGCGAATTCCTATTGACAGGCCATTCCAGATTTTAGGTGCATAACAGCAGAAGGCCGCCTCACCACTTCTTTTAAGTTTTGCTTTTGGAATTCTAAGGAGACACTCATTTGAGGATCTGAGGTTACGATTTGGAATATAAGGTGTCAGACATTCCGATATATAAGATGGAGTGAGATTATTTAAGGGTTTATAAACCATAAGCAGAATTTTAAAGTCAATTCTGAAAGACACAGGTAACCAGTGTAGTGACATCAAAACTGGACAGATGTGTTTGGATTTTCTTTTCCTAGTTAGGATTCTAGCAGCTGCATTCTGCACTCGTTGCAAACGATTGATGTCTTTTTTGGGTAGTCCTGAGAGGAGTGCGTTACAGTAATCTAGTCGACTGAAAACAAAAGCGTGAATTAATTTCTCAGCATCTTTCAATGATATAAGAGGTCTAACTTTTGCTATGTTTCTTAAGTGAAAAAATGCTGTCCTAGTGGTCTGATGAATATGCGATTTAAAATTCAGGTTACAGTTAACAGTTACCTTTTTTACTTCCGTCTTCACTTTTAATCCTAATGCATCAAGTTTATTTGTGATAACCTCATTGAATCCATTATTCCCAATCACTAAAATTTCAGTTTTCTCTTTATTTAGCTTGAGAAAATTACTATTCATCCATTCAGAAATACCAGTAAGACATTGTGTTAGTGAATCGAGAGAGTCAGTGTCATCAGGTGCTATTGATAAAGACAGCTGTGTGTCATCAGCATAGCTGTGGTAGCTCACGTTGTAACCTGAGATAATCTGACCTAAAGGAAGCATGTAGATTGAGAAGAGCAGCGGACCCAGGATAGAGCCTTGTGGAACACCATATTGGATATCATGTGTCTTTGAGATGTGATTACCACAACTAACAAAGAATTTTCTCCCTGCCAGGTAGGATTCAAACCAATTTAAGACACTGCCAGAGAGGCCCACCCATTGACTAAGGCGATTTCTAAGAATATTATGATCAATGGTGTCAAATGCGGCACTTAGATCTAAGAGGATGAGAACAGATAAATGGCCTCTGTCTGCATTTACCCGCAGATCATTTACTACTTTAACGAGTGCAGTTTCTGTGCTGTGATTTGTTCTAAAACCCGACTGAAATTTATCAAGAATAGCAGGTTTATTGAGGTGGTCATTTAACTGCATAATGACTGCCTTCTCTAGAACTTTACTTAAGAAAGGCAGGTTAGAGATGGGTCTAAAATTTTCAAAAGCAGAGAGGTCAAGATTATTTTTCTTGAGTAGGGGTTTAACTACAGCAGTCTTAAGACAGTCTGGGAAGACCCCCGTATCTAATGACGAATTTACTATGTCAAGAAAATTATTAATTAGCACGCCCGATACTTCTTTAAAAAAACTTGTTGGTATTGGGTCAAGGACGCAGGTGTAGGGTTTCAGTTGAGAGATTATTTTATGTAAATCAGGTAAATCTATCCTGGTGAAAGAATTTAATTTGTTTATAACGGAGTACTGGGGCTTAGGCAGTGTTGGGGAGATATACTATGTTATTTCTAATATCATTAATTTTTTGATTGAAAAATACAGCAATAGCCTCACAGTTTTACTCTCTACCATGATACTTGGTCACTTATGTCACTTATTCCAAGAGTCTGTCGTTCTTTGTGTGAAGAAAAACGTCCTAATGTTTGTGCGAAATTTACTCTTAACAAGTTTCCAACTGTGTCCCTGTGTTCTTGATGAACTCATTTTAAAATAACAGTCTCGATTTACTGGACTAATTCCCTTCATAATTTTAAACACTTCAATAAGGTCTTCTCTTATATTTCTTTTGCTTAAACTGAAAAGGCTCAGCTCTTCAACCCCTGTAGCCCTGGAATCAGCCTAGTCGCTCTTCTTTGTACATTTTCTAGAGCTGCTATGTCCTTTTTGTAGCCTGGAGACCAAAACTGCACACAGGACTCCAGATGAGGCCTCACCAGTGTGTTATAAAGCTTGAGCAGAACCTCCTGTGACTTGTACTCCACACATCAAGGTGCTATATAACCTGACATTCTCTTTGCCTTCTTAATAGCTTCTGAACACTGTCTGGAAGTCGATAGCTTAGAGTCCACTACGACTCCTAAATCCTTCTCATCAGGTGTACTCTTGATTTTCAGACTGTCCATTGTGTATTCAAACCTAACATTTTTATGTGTATTACTCTACATTTACCGACAATGGATTCCAAATTATGTGCCAATTCGCTTATCTCAGCATCAGCCACAAACTTAACCAGCTTGTTACTTATATTCCTATCCACATTTTTTATATAACTTAAAAATATCAGAGACATCCTCACTTGTGAAGACCTCAGGAAAATGTGAGCCTAGAGCTTCTGCTATTTCACTGTCTGTATCTTTTAATTCCCCTTTACTATTCCTGATGCACTTCACCTCCTCCTTGACTGTTCTTTTACTGCTAAAATACTGAAAGAATCTCTTTGGCTTGTCTTTTTTGTCTTATCTGCTATATTCATCTCTAACTGTCCCTAATATCCTTCTTAATTGACGAGGGGACTTCACATGAAGTTTGCATTAAAAGGTCACCTGTGTAACAAGTATGAACTCTTGTGTAGAATGGAACACTTCACAATTTGTGTCAATTAGGATGGGAAAGACAATGACATGAAGCACACAAACTCTTACAAGGTCGTATATATGATATAATCAAGTAGCTGCTGGCAATTTTAAAATCTAAATTTAACTTGTTCATAGGAGATTGCGATTCTCCAATAGTTTTTTTTTTTATCGTGCAGTTTAGAGTTTCTGTAAAGAACACCATTTGCAGTTATTGTAAAAAACTGTACTGAGGTAATACAGGAAGATTCACTCGAAAGAGGCCCTAAAAATTCTGTTGTAACTCCCGTTAGGAAGAAGCAATCTGAACCAAAAAAATATGCTCATTACCTTGACGTCTGTGTAATCGATAGCATTATATGCGATGCTGGAAGTGGTTTCCATTTTCTGCCAAACACATTCCGACGCGGCGCTCCATGTTCCTGAACGTATCAGAAAGCGTCACTTTTGGGGATAGCAGCGATTTCAAGTTGGATGTTTTCCTTCAACTCTTCCACAGTGCGAGGCTTGTTCTGATAGAGCTTTCCTTTCAGCATACCGCAAAGAAAGAAGTCTGGTGGTGTCTGATCCGGCGACGTCACTTCCTCTGCCATACTTTAAAGCCGCCATCTTTGCCTCATTCAGGCAGTTCTATTGTGTACTGGAACCTGTACTATTGTACTTTCAATTATTACATTTGCAGTGGGGCTTCAAGTATATGGGAGGCTGCCCCAAACCTTTTAATGGCTCCTGTCTATTCATTTGATAGGGTCTTCCCAGATTCTCTTAAGACAGCATTAGGTAATCCTTTGCTCAAGAAAAATAATTGTGATGCCTCTGTTTTTTAACCATTTTAGACCCATTCCTAACCTGCCTTTTTTAAATAAAATTCTAGAAAAAAAAAAACAGTTTTTTAATCAGTTAAATAATTACTTGTATAAACACGCCATGCTTGATAAGTTTCAGTCAGGTTTTAGACCAAATCACAGCACAGAAACTGCATTGTTTAAAGTAGTTAATGACCTGTGGGTTAATGCTGAGGCAAGCAGTATATCTGTTCACCTTCTGTTAGACTTGAGCACACTATTCGACACTAGACCAACACATCCTTATTAATCGTCTTAGCCAATGGGGATTCTCTCTGGTAATGCACTAAATTGGTTTCAGTCCTATTTAACACGCACAACTTGTTTTGTTAATTATGGTGATTGTACAACAACAACAACAACAATATTTATTTATATGGCACATTTTCATACAAAAAGTAGCTCAAAGTGCTTTACATAATGAAGAATAGAAAAATAAAAGACAAAATAAGAAATTATAATAAGACCACATTAGTTAACATAGAAAAGGAGTAAGGTCCGATGGCCAGGGTGGACAGAAAAAATAGAAATAAAACTCCAGACGGCTGGAGAAAAAAAAAAAAAATCTGCAGGGATTCCAGGCGACGAGACCGCCCAGTCCCCTCTGGGCATTCTACCTAACATAAATGAAACAGTCCTCTTTGTAGTTAGGGTTCTCACAGAGTCACTTGATGTTGATAGTCATACAGACTTCTGGCTTTTAATCTATCCATCATTGTTGGAGCGTCACGGTGCTTTGAGTAGATGGTGGTGGCACAAGCCACCACCAAAAGGATACCGGAAAAGGAAACAGAAGAGAGAGTAGTGGTTAGTACAGATTTTAGAGCCACCATGAATAGTTATTATAATAAGTTGGAGATATAGAGTATCAGGATTTTGATTACAGTGAAATTATGAGAAAGCCATGTTAAAATAATCAGCCCAGCAAATTCCTATTGGCAGGCTATTCCAGATTTTAGGTGCATAACAGCAGAAGGCCGCCTCACCACTTCTTTTAAGTTTTGTTCTTGGAATTCTAAGGAGACACTCATTTCAGGATCTGAGGTTACGATTTGGAATATAAAGTGTCAGACATTCCGATATATAAGATGGGGCGAGATTATTTAAGGCTTTATAAACCATAAGCAGAATTTTAAAGTCAATCCTGAATGACACAGGTAACTAGTGTAGTGACATCAAAACTGGAGAGATGTGTTCGGATTTTCTTTTCCTAGTTAGGATTCTAGCAGCTGCATTCTGCACTCGTTGCAAATGATTTATGTCTTTTTTGGGTAGTCCTGAGAGGAGTGCGTTACAGTAATCTAGCCGACTGAAAACAAACGTGTGAACTAATTTCTCAGCATCTTTCAGTGATATAAGAGGTCTAACTTTAGCTATGTTTCTCAAGTGAAAAAATGCTGTCCTAGTGGTCTGATTAATATGCGATTTAAAATTCAGATTACAGTCAACAATTACCCCTAAGCTTTTTACCTCCGTCTTGACTTTTAATCCTAATGTATCCAGTTTATTTCTAATAGCCTCATTGCATCCATTATTGCCAATCACTAAGATTTCAGTTTTCTCTTTATTTAACTTGAGAAAGTTACTATTCATCCATTCTGAGATACAAGTCAGACGTGTTAGTGAATCAAGAGAATCGGGGTCATCAGGTGCTATTGATAAGTACAGCTGTGTGTCATCAGCATAGCTGTGGTAGTTCACGTTGTGCCCTGAGATAATCTGACCTAACAGAAGCATGTAGATTGAGAAGAGCAGCGGACCCAGGATAGAGCCTTGTGGAACACCATATAGGATATCACGTGTCTTTGAGTTGTAATTACCACAACTAACAAAGAATTTTCTCCCTGCCAGGTAGGATTCAAACCAATTTAAGACACTGCCAGAGAGGATCACCCATTGACTAAAGTGATTTCTAAGAATATTATGATCAATGGTGTCAAATGCAGCACTCAGATCTAAGAGGATGAGAACAGATAAATGGCCTCTGTCTGCATTCACCCGCAAATCATTTACTACTTTAACGAGTGCAGTTTCTGTGCTGTGATTTATTCTAAAACCCGACTGAAATTTATCAAGAATAGCATGTTTATTTAGGTGATCATTTAACTGCATAATGACTGCCTTCTCCAGAACTTTACTTAAGAAAGGCAGGTTAGAGATGGGTCTAAGATTTTCAAGAGCCGAGGGGTCGAGATTATGTTTCTTAAGTAGGGGTTTAACTACAGCACTCTTAAGACAGTCTGGGAAGACCCCCGTATCTAATGACAAATTTACTATGTCAAGAACATTATCAATTAGCATGCCTGATACTTCTTTGAAATAATTTGTTGGTATTGGGTCAAGGATGCAGGTGGAGGGTTTTAATTGAGATATTATTTTTTGTAAATCAGGTAAATCTATCCTAGTGAAAGAGTTTAATTTGTTTATAACAGAATGTTGGGGTTTAGGAGGATCCTTAGTGTTGGGGAGATATACTATGTTATTTCTAATATCATTAATTTTTTGGTTGAAAAATACAGCAAAAGCCTCACAGGTTTTACTGGAAGTACTTAGGAGGCATTCCTTTGAGTTACCTGGGTTTAGCAGACGATCAATTGTCGAGAATAAGACTCTGGGATTACTAGCATTGTTATTTATAATCTTAGAGAAATAGCAGCGTCTCTCAAGACGGACAGTGTTATTGTATTCTGTTATTTTAACTTTTAATATTTCATAGTGGATAGTTAGTTTAGTCTTCCTCCATTTACGCTCAGCTCTGCGGTATGTTCTCTTTAAATCAGACACTCTTTGGGTCTTCCATGGTATAACAATGCTAGAAGATTTTTTAACTGTCTTTTCAGGTGCGACTATGTCAACAGCAGCTCTCACTTTAGTATTAAATCTTTCCACCTTACTATTTACATTATCCTCGATATTATAGTTGACACTATAAACGGACTGATTGCTTAGAATGTTTGTAAGTTTTAAAGCTGCTGCTGAGTCAAAGAAGCGTTTTTTAACAATATGCTTCTAATGGGTGTTTTCTATCATTATTTTTATATTAAAAATTAGAAGAAAATGGTCTGATAGACCAATATCAATGACCTGCTTTATATCAACTTTAAGTCCTTTAGTAATCACTAAGTCTAACGTACGACCTGCTTTATGTGTAGGCTGATTAACGAGCTGCCTCAAATCAAAAGAGTCCAGGCGGTTCATAAATTCTTTTACTTTTAGATCACACTGATTATCTACAGTATATGAAAATTAAAGTCGCCAACTATTAAGAGTGTGTCATAGTTCGTAATTAAAATTGACATTAAGTCATAGAATTCCTCAAAAAAAGACGCGTTGAATTTTGGAGGTCTGTCTATACACGGATAATACTAGAACTTGAGAATCTCCATGGATAACAACGGCGAGATACTCAAAGGACTTGAACTTACCAAAACTGACATCTTTACATTTTAACCGGCTCGAGTAAATGTTTGCCAAGCCCCCGCCTCTTTTTCCTTGGCGATCTGCACGAGTAACACTGTAATCCGGAGGCGCAGATTCGATTAAAACAGCCGCCCTTTCTCAGCTAAGCCACGTTTCACTTAGTGCAATAAAATCTATTTTTTTTATCACTAATAAGATCGTTGATAAAAAACGTCTTTATTAGTTAGAGCTCTAACATTTAATAGTGCCATATTTAGTGTTTCGGAGGGGCAGAGATGAATACTATATGCGTTATGGATATTTGGAACAGGAACTAAGTTATTTTTATTAGCGCCGCTCTGTATGTATTTTTTGTTTAATCTGTAATCTGTTTTTATAGTTTTAATACATTGTTCCTCTAAAATAGTAATTTTAATTAGATTATTGGTGTTTATGCCGTATTTCCTAGATTTTCTACGTGCATTGAGATTGGTTATTAGAGTATTAATGTTGTGCACTTTAACGGAAGATTCTATTAAACACTTATCATGTCCTAGCACAACAGTATCATTTCGGAAGGGGTTAAGAGCAGAGATAGCTAGTCAAGATAAACGAATTACCTTCGATATGTTTTCGGAGAGGACCCGGGCGCCGAAGCTGTTCGGATGCAGGCCATCTCGCTTGAAGAAACGCGGCCTTTCCCAAAAGAGGTTCCAATTGTTGATAAACCCGATGTCTTGCTTCTTGCAGAATCCCTGTAGCCAGTTGTTTAATCCTAGCAGACGACTGTAGTACTCGTTGGATCGTCTGACGAGAGGTAGTGGACCCGAAATGAAGATCTTTGCCGATGGGGTCCTCTCCTTCGTGTCTTTAATCAAAGCTGAAAGATCCATGATATTTTATATGGAGTGCCACAAGGATCTATTTTGGACCCACTATTATTATTTTCAATTTACATGTTAGGCCGGATTATCTCAAAACATAAGGTGAGCTCCCACAGTTAGGCAGACGCTACACAGACTTACTTATCTATAGCACCTGATGACTCTGACTCTCTGTGCCCTCTGATTCAATGTCTGTCTTGTATTACTGAGTGGATGAATAGTCATTTTCTCAAGCTAAATAAGAACATTTTTGTTGGAAAAAATGGAAATAGTGAGGATCTTAAAAATACTCATGACCACTTGGCATTCAAAGTCAAGGCAGAAGGAAAGAACTTAGGTGTGATCGTGGGCTTTGATCTAACATTTAAATCACACATTAACTAGATTACTGGGACTGCATAGTTACATTGGTTATCTGTGTCCTTTAGAATACATTTTAAAATATGGCTAAATGTATATAAAGATTTGAATAATCTGCTCCATCATATATTTTGGAGTTCCTGTCCTCTTAAATTCCCAGTTGTAACGTCAGATCCTCTAACACTGGTTTGCTGCTTATTCTGAGAGCTAAGCATAAAAGAAGTGATGAGGAGGCCTTTGGGATATTTTACCAATAGAGATATGCCAGGCTAATACCATAGATCAACTCTGTCAAGGATGGTCTCAAGCCTGGCTGCAAAAGGAGGAGAGAGGTCACCCCATCAAGGTGACCAGAACCAGGAAACTGGGGAAAACAGGCAAGAGACTTTAAGAAACTGGATCAAACTCATTTGCTCATGCTACCGCTAGGGCAGTATCAGAAACCTAGGGTGATGGTGAGAAGTGGACTATTGGCCGAAAGAAATTCATCACATAAAAATGGAAACTAACATGGCCATGTGGAACATTCAAACCACACAAGTGTAAACTATTAATCATAGCATTATCTGACCTGAGACTTACCAGATCTGGAATGGTGACCTCCCAACCACCAGCCATTCATGAAACAATGACGGGGTTCTACTTTGGTGACGAGAAACAAGAAGCAGGTTTTGGACACTCAGAAAACTAGTAGCGTAATTGCCTTCCTACCAATATTGGATTTTCTGGCAGTCTTCACAATCATCAGCACCATCAAGACCCACATCATCTCCATCTATGCACCAACTAAGATCAACTCAGACCCAACCATGGATGCCTTCTATAACCAGCTTCAAAATACACTGGGCTCGATCCCACAGACTGAGGTGACCACCCTGGCTGGAGATTTCAATGAACACATCAGCGCAGACAGGTCTGTTTGGGAGGCATCGACAGGCAAATTTGGACATGGGGAGATCAACGGCAAGGGTCTGCATTACCTGTAATTTGCTGCATCCAACAACTTGATCGTTGAAAACAGCCACTTCCAACATCCCAAAAAGCACCAACTCAAGTGGCAAGATCCATCAGGCAGTGACTTGGCAATTTTGGACTATGTTCTTATCAACTCCCACTTCATTCATCATTCAAGGATTTCCATGCCATCAGGAGACCCAACTATGGAATCGACTCATCCAAGCCAAGGTGAAACTCAGATTATAACAAATCAAACGGATGCCATGGTCACCAATCATAGCAGCCAAGTTCAATTGGAAGCAGCTGACAGATACTACCCGTAAACAGTAATTTCAAATCACCTTATACAATCTTTTTGCATCACTGTCCTTATTGGAGGATGTAGATAAAGACAAAAAGCGGATTTCATACATCATCCCAGAATGTTACAAACCCCAGCTCCCACCCTCCTGTCGTTGAACCCGCCATGGATTTCAGACGAGTGCCTGGACAAACAAAGGAAAGAAAAATTGGTCAACTATAACCATTACCAGCAGCTCAATCGAGAAGTCCGACTGAAGATGAAAGTGGTAAGAGAGGTGTACTGAAATCAGGTGGCGAATGATCTTGAAGAAGCAGCATCCAAACATGAGTACCACATCCTTAACTGCACCCTCAAACAACTGAGTGGGATGTCCAAATCGACCAATGATTATATCAAGAAAGCGAATGGGATTTTTGTACAATCACCCGCTGAATGCATCCAACAATGGAGAGAATTCTTTGAAGAGTTCAATCACAACCCATACAAGGAACCACTAGCACTTTCACCCCCTCATTAATCCCCAATGGTTGATGCTGAGCCTATGATCAAGGAAGTGAAAGCAGCCACACGATTACTGAAGAATGGCATGGAACTAGGAGTGAATCAGGTCATTGCAGAAGTCATCAAGGCCGGGGGGATATCCTGCTCCATCAACTTCATTCACTCTTACAAACCATCTGGCACATGGAACAAGTACTTCTCATATGGAGAAAAGCCATTGTTGTGCCAATCCACAAGAAGGGTGACGACCGGGAATGGAAGAACCATCGTGGCATTAGCTTCCTTTCCATCGTCGGCAAGGTCATGAAGTTTGTCCAGTCAAGGTTGCTAAAAACATTGAGAACAGACAGGATTCAGACCAGGATGAGGATACTGTGATCAAATCTTTGTCATTCATCAACTAATGGAGGAAAGAATCCATTGTGGACAGCGAACTGTAATTGTATTCATGGACTTTAAGACAGCTTTTGACAGCATTCACTGGACTGCTCTGTGGAGATCATTGGAGATTGAACATGTGCTCTTGAAAATTATCACACTCCTCCAAACAGCATACATTGGTTCAACCAGCCAGGTGTGTATCCAAAATGAAGTATCTGATGTGTTTACCATTCAGACTGCAGTCCGCCAAGGGGATATAACCTCTCCACTGCTTTCCAACATCATAATCAATGACATCATGAGTAAAAGCATTCCAGGAGATATGTGAAGTACAGCATGATGAGGACCACTTCATGACTAACCTAATGTTCTTGCAGGCAATGTTGCCCGCATCACCCAGTCATATGGCTTGAAAATCAATGCAGAAAAAACTAAGGTGCTGACAACAGATGGATCACAGGCCATTGACCACCTCAAGGGTGTCGAGATTGAGCAGGTAGAGAACTCTAAATGCTAGGACATCAACAGGAAAGATTCACAGCAGAATCAGACAGTCAGCTGCGGCATTTGCCTCCCTGAGATAGTGCCTATTCAAGAGATCTAACATCTCCAAGAAGACCAAAATTTGCCTCTTCAGGACACTGATCTTGTCAATCGTCCCTTATGGATCTGAAACATGGACCTTGCTCAAACTGGATTTGAACAAACTCGAGGTATTTCAAATGCAGTGTCTACGACAGATCCTGGAAGTCACATTTTGCGAACACATCACCAACAAAACAATTCGGGCAAGATGTCAATAGCAACCAACTATCGATGAATAAATTCAGTAGTGAAGGCTGAGATAGTTTGGCCACGTGTGTAAAATGGGCACAGACAGGCTACTAAAGAAACTCCTCTGGAAACAGCAACCTAACAAGTGGAGGATACAACAGACTGCACCCAAGAAAACATGGACCAAACAACTGGAGGAAGATCTGAAGACCCCATGACTCCACCTCAACCAGGCCAGGACCATCGCCATGGACTGTAAGGCATAGAAAATCATCATGAAGAGATTCTGAAATCCTGCGGCACCCACAGAAGCAGACTGGTTGTGTGCGGGGTCAATCTCCTCCTCCAGCTGCCAGCTAGGGATAAGAGAGAGAGAGAGAAAGAGAGAAAAACATTGATGAATTAAAAAAAAAAAACTATGAAAAACTCACTTTTTCAATTTGGCATTTTCTTCTGTTCTATTTGTAATATTTATTGCAATTTTATATACTTCATAGATATGCTATCATTATTAATCCCTACTTTTCTCTGTTAAATTTTCCGGTTTCTCTGATCAAAGTCCTGTTCAGCCGCTTTTAATGATGGACTGAAAGTGAAAGTTTCCAAAGGAATTTTTTTGTTTTTTCTGTCTTCCCTGGCCTTCTGACCATAGGGTCAGATTTATCTTAATAGACCTAAAAAGCTTATCTTCAAATTAGGATTCTACTACTTGTATAGCTGTGTTCTATAAGTGCATATTGATTATTTATAAATGTTTTTTTATATATTTATTTAGTTAAATATAACTATCCATTTCTGACTTGCAATTTTGTTTTTCTCTTGTAACTCTTCTTTGTGTAAAGCACTCTCAGCTACATTCCTAGTATGAAAATGTGGCATTGAAATAAAAATGTTGTTGTTGTTATACAGAAAATGTCATCTAAATTGAAAAGCATAGTAGTTAGCACTAACTCGGGCAACAGTCCATAGGGGCAGCTACTGCTCCAGGTCCTTCCCAGGTCCAGAGGCTAGGTCATATTCTCCTCTCTTGTGAGTAGTGTGGTCTTCATTGCTTGGATGCTCTGAGTTCACACTACCATTTTCTTGGGAGTGCACAGAGGTGACCAAAGGATATCCAGCTTCCCATTTTCTAGGAGGTAAGAGCTGGCAAAGAATGTAAAACACTCGCAGGACTTAGTGACCCTACAGCTGGCACTTACCTCCTACCTGGACGTGCAGCTCGGCCCACTTCCTCTTCAGAAAACTGTGTAGCCCCTGAATTTGTCACACGTGTCGCGGCAGGTGGTGTTCTCCCGCTTCGGTATTACCCTTACTTCTGGCCTGTCACTTCTTCGTCCCATCATGAGCAGGGCTGTGTGTCACAGTGCCTCTTCTGCAGGCGTTGTGTGTTGTTGTGCTGTGTGTGCCCTTCACTGTGTGTCGGTGTTGGCCCACAAGAAACATTTTAAAGCAGTTCTCCTGCCAACAGATGGCTAGGAAGTCCCATCTGGGGTGCCACTTGTGGAAACCTGGGGATGTACAGGTCCCGAAACACCAGACAAGGATAGACACAGAGGCACATGTCCAGCACAACACTTTTTTTTTTGGCTGTGAGACACGTTTTGTCTCACTCCCCACAGTAGCAAGCACAGTACACTGAGCACACTGCTCTTCTCTCTCTTTCCCTCTCTCTGCCTCCATTCCTCCTGGCAAGCTTCGTCCACATCCTCCCAACTCTGGCTCCTTCAGTAGTGTTGTCTGGATTCCTTTTATAGGGCACCCGGGTGTGGTGGAAGTGGTGCCACACAGGGTTCTACAGTACCTGCAGCACCCCCTGGCAGCACCCACAGAACCCAACAGGGCTGCACCAAACTCCATCTCTCAAGGAACCCTGTGGGAGTCCGAAGCACCGCTGCAACCCGGGGTGGGGGCTGCCATCTATTGCTACAGGAGAGGTAATACTCTGAATATGGTCTCTTACCGGGACCTTCCTGTATAGAGGCACCCTAGCTGGGTAAGGGCTCTGGCCACCTGCCACAATGGAAAAAAAAATGTCCAGTAAAACCAGACAAAGACAATTAGCACAATGTCCGACTCACAGAGAGCAAAGTATAGAATTCAGTTTTAAATTTCATGTTATGATCAGACAGCTTCATAGTCCATTTAAACACACAACTATATATATATATATATATATATATATATATATATATATATATATATAAAAAAAGTCTTATAGTCATGCATGTGTGCCCAAAGGCCTCTTTCTGGGCTCATCAAAGGTAAGCAATACCCCACCGGCCCGAGAGATGTTGCTGTGGCTAATGGTGTTGTCTCTTTTTCTCCCACTCAGCATTGAGTAGATGCCCAGAGAGTGTGGCTAACTCTGCACTTTCCAGTCCAAGACCATAAAAGCCAGGTGGTCCAGCAGGCTGTCATCTCATTTGGATCTGGGTTAGGACCCTTTAATAGCAGAGCTGAGGACACTATTCCTTTTGTTTTTGTTTGGAAGTGGAGCCATCATTTGGTTGTTTTATTTATTTACATGTCAGAAATTAACAGGGAAACCCAGTTGGCACCCCAAGATCTCTTAGGACTTTGTCGTCTATCTTTCACCTGACCACTCTATATATATACTGTATATGTGTGTGTTTGTGTGTGTGTGTGTGTGTGTGTGTGTGTGTTTATTCTGCTGGAATGTGTGGGCCTCTCATGAGCACAGGGTGGTCTAGCACACTCCATGCAGGTTCAGCTCACAGGTGTCAGAGGGGCTCTGGGCAGCACTGGGAGCAGGATGAAGTGTCAGACCACCACTGGGCGCAACCTCAGCTCATTTTGACCCACTAATTTAATATGCTGCCCACTGTTGTGTGTACATGGACAAAAATTCAGCAGATACAGGGAGAAGAAGCAAACTGCAGACATCCAGCAGCTGGACCAGAGTTCAAATCCAAGTGTCTGGAGCTGTGAGGAGTGACCACCGCAGCCCTAAGCAGCTCCTAACAAACAAATATAATTAAGACATCTGTGATTTGATGAACTCATTAGTGAGTAAGAACTGAAATGAACAAACAAACATCCTGAGAGAATTTGTGAAGGAACACAGCAGAGAGACGCCTCATGTGAATTACGTCAGCAGAGAGAATATGGCAGTCGCAGGGCCTCAGTGTATAAACATCTCAGTGTGCAGGCAGGACGGCTCAGTCAAGGGACAGACATGGAGTGGAATGGACTGAAACTTGGCCGTTGCTTTCCTCACAGTAATGCATCTTGTCGTAAACTGATTTATGGAACTGAAGTTTATGGACTTTCCTATACATTCTTATGTCTTTTATTTTTATCGACAGTCTTTGGAAATCTTCTTGTCATCATTTCTATTTCTCATTTTGTTCAGCTGCACACGCCGACTAATCTTCTGATCCTTTCACTTGCAGCGGCAGATCTCTTAGTGGGTTTCTTTGTGATGCCCATCACTTTGATTGTCCTGATTGAAACTTGCTGGTACTTTGGATCTCTTTATTGTTATCTGTTTTCTGCACTTACCAATTACTTTAGTATAGTAGTTGTATATAATGTGGTTTTAATATCCATTGATCGCTACATTGCTGTCTGCCATCCTTTCTTTTACAGCTCAAAAATAACTTTGACTGTTGCAGGGATCAGCATTACTGTAGTGTGGCTGTTTGGACTTTTCATTACAGTCATATTTTCACATTTTAGTTATTTTGAAGTAGAGGTATGTGAACAATATTGTGCTGTATATACTTATTATGAAATGGCCACGTTTTGTTTCTTCATTACTGTTATTATCCCTTATTCACTGATGATTGTTTTTTATATAAGAATATTTGTAGTTGCAAGAAGCCATTCAAGAGCTATCAACTGTATGATAGAAAAGAGACAAACTGTGGCGGTGAGTGACAGAAAAATATCAAAACTGTCTGAAAGAAAAGCCGCAAAAACATTAGGAGTAGTCGTGGGGGCTTTTATTATCTGCTGGTTGCCTACTAATATTTTCAGTCTGACAGCTGATATTAGTAAAAATATCATACTTATCCTGCACAATGTCTTTATGTTGCTAAGTGAAGTGAGCTTTGGAATTAATCCAATTCTTTATGCTTTTCTTTATTCCTGGTTCCAAAAGGCAGCTAAAATAATCCTGACATTTAAAATATTTAGCCCAACTTCTTCACTGGTCAATTTACTGTAAATGTTAAAACCTCAAAAAAACATCGTAAATGTAATTTTCTGTGTTTAGTTATTTTGATGTTTTTGTGCATGATGCCTTTCCTCATTTTTCAAATTAGCTGATCACGTTTATTAACAATAACATCTGTTTATACTCACCATATTACTGTTGATATTTGGTTTTGTCATCATTGTACTGTAGTTGGGTAAAGTGTATCCATGCATCCATTATCCAACCCGCTATATCCTAACTACAGGGTCACGGGGGTCTGCTGGAGCCAATTCCAGCCAACACAGGGCACAAGGCAGGAAACAAACCCTGGGCAGGGCACACACACAAATCAAGGACAATTTAGGACCACCAATGCACCTAACCTGCATGTGGGAGGAAACCAAAGCACCCGGAGGAAACCCACACAGACTCGGGGAGAACATGAAAACTCCACGCAGGGAGGTCCCGGGAAGCGAACTCGGGTCTCCTAACTGCGAGGCAGCAGCGCTACCCACTGCGCCACCGTGCCGCCCCGGGTAAAGTGTAAATACTGCTTATTTCACCACAGTTATTTTCATGAAACTTCTCATTATTACAATCTTAAATGAAAAGCACCGTAAACATAGGAGACTCCTGTTAGTTGATTTAAATTCTTCAGAGTTTTTGCTGATGTTATTTTTTTATGTGGAAAATGATTATTGTATTTTGCATTACTTTGGGCTGGAACTCATTATCTGTTTATAAACTGTTAAGTCATGTCTTCAGCCAAAATCTAGAAATGTAAAGATCTTTCAATATCTGCTTTTACACTTTGTGCACAGCAGAGCTCAGGCGACGGTCAAATTTCTGTTCAGCTTTGGTCAGGCAGGTGGCTATTTGTTTAAGAATAAAATCCAAAAAGATACTCGTTCCTTTATTAGTTTAATTTTGTACCAAAGTAAACTTTTCATTATTAATTGTAAAGCTGCTGCTTCATATTTCTGCATATTAATCTGCACTCCTCCTCAATAAGGCAGCAGATAAAAGACGAGTGCAGACGGAGCAGTCGGCCTTCACTCCTCACACTGCTGGCTCACTAAATGACACTCAGGTGACTGTGAGGAACTGAAATGGACGACTGAGAAGGTCAAATGAGGTTTGATGTTCACAATTAAATGTAGGATTTGCTGCTTTAGACTGACGTTTGTTAATATTTGTGAAGTCTCATTAGCCGCAGCTGCTCACCTCACAGAGAACACAATTAATACTTCAGAGAACAGCATTGTGTTAAATTCTGTAAAAACAGAGAAACTTAAACCTTTAATAAAAGTTGTATCTAAAAAACTTTCTGCCTGTCATGGCTCTATATAATATAATTGTTAAAAAGTTTATAATTATTTTTAAAAGCCCACTTGTGTGATTTTTGAATCATATTTATAATCCTCACTGCTATTCCATCCAGTAGGGTTGCTGCAGTAAAGTATTTGTGTACAACTTTAGCACAAATAACGCTGGTCAACAAGCTTTTGCTACTGGGATTCTTCCACCTGTTCTTTAAAAAATTTCACTTGCTGACTGCAAATCTGTAAACTGTTTTCATTCAGCAGCACATCCCATGTTTTAGTTATGATGTTCCAGGTCTTGGACAATAAGTGTGACTGGTCAGTAAAGATGGAAAACCATTTTGATCAATACCGGTAATTCTACTAGAGATGCCACACGCTACTAACACCTGTGAGTTGTTTACCTTGTCATTATTAATTTAATTAAAAAATTATTCATTTTTAATTAGCGGAAAAAATATTTGTTACTGATTACCAAGTCTTATATGACTCTTAAGCATAATGACACAACTCAGACTTGACGCTGCAGTAGGTACTCAGTTTTACTGTTTCCTTAACATAACATTGCATTTCAGAACTTTTTGTTTGTTAGATTCACCATTACTTTGAAAAGTTTGTCAAGGCAATGGACAGAAACGTTGATGTGTTTCAGCACTTAAGAAATAAGTTTGGTCTCAAGAAATGTCTCATTAGCCGCAGCTGCTCACCTCATAGAGAACACAATTAATACTTCAGAGAACAGCATTGTGCTCAATTCTAGAAAAACAGAGAAACTTAAACCTTTAATAAAGGAATCACATTTGAATCTGAAGAACTCTGTGCCTGTCACTACTGTTTAAGGATATTTTTTATAATTGTTAAAAGTTTTTACTTGTTTTTAAAACTGCCCTTGAATGATTTTGAATCATTTTTATAATCCTCACTGCTATTTCATCTTGTCGGGTTGCTGCAGTAAAGTGTTTTTGTTCAAATTTAACCCAAAACTGTTCATGGAGACATTTGTTTTTATTTCATTAATGTGGTTCAAGTTGTCTTTTTTGCAGTATCTTAAGAGAATTCCTTGTAAAAAATACATTTTTGTGGATTGTACAATGGGTCAACGTAAAATTCACTGTTATAACATTGTCATTATAAGTAAATTATTCAAAATAATAGTGGCTTACGTGGCTGACATGTGCTTTGCAAACGCTAGAGGCTGTTGAGAGTTTTTGGTCTGTTCTGATTTAAATAAAAAAATACATTTTGTTCTTAAAAACTTGGGTTTTGGTTGCCGCTAAGGAACTGTGTGGGAATTTTTAAAGCTTTTTTTCTCTTTAGAAGGGTTTTTTTGCTTTTTTTTTTCCACCCGCACTAGAGCAAAAGTAGCTGGGTGTTTGGGGGTGCACTTGGAAAAGTTCCTTCTACTTGTACCTGTTCTTGTTATCTCTATTTGAATTAGCATCGAGGAGGCAGGGTAGAAAGCAGCAGTAACTGATATCGGCATTTGTAGCAAATAACCGCATTGTCGGAACAGCGATTCCTTAGTTTAAAAGAAAAGGACAAAAGGCTGCGGCGCACTTCAAAGCAGTTAAAGGTGAAGGCTCAGCAGTGCGCAGGTAAGCGGCCAACGTTAAGATGCCGATCAGGCACAAGGGGCTGTAGGAGCAACTATGGTAGTAAAGTTTTATTTATTGTTTATTTTTGATTAAACTGTCCTTAGCGGTCCAGAGGCAGAACAGTTAAGTAGACGACAGCGTAAGGGTTCATTAATACAAACAGTGCGAGTGGAGGAGAGCTTATAAGTAAGAGGAGCACAAAGTTAGGAGAATAGACAGAGAAAAGTAAAGTTAACCTCATAGAAAAACAAATAGCAGGCAGCTAAGAGGAAGAACAGGACAGGAGCTTAAGGGGAAAAGGTGTAAAATATCTGGAGCAGATCTTAGTGTTACCATTTAAGTTAAGGAGCAGCTGAAAGAAGAAGAAATTTAATTTTAAGAAAAAAAAAAGTTAAGGCAGTTTAGTAATCCCAAATCAAATTTTAATGATGAGGCCAGTGCAAGGCAAGTCCTGTTGGATGTTGGACTTTTTAGATGATGGTTTGGAAGAGCCAGTTGTCTATGAGGGCTACATCTGCAGGAGATGCCAGCTGATCCAGCACCTGGAGCTCAGGGTTGCTGAACTGGAAGAGGAGTTGGCTGACCTGCGTTGTAATAGAGAATTGGCAGACTTGGCCCAGGTGTCCTCTAGAGAGATAGTGTGCACCCCCAAGGTGGCGCGGGAGGAGATTCCAGACCAGACAGGTCGGAATAGGTGGGTCACGGTCACAAGGCATAAGGTAAAGGGTGAACACTGTCCGGGGGCATCAACCCCAGAATTAGAAATGTCAAACCGTTATCATGTCCTTGCGGAGCTAGACGGTGTCTCTGATAATTCTGAGGTGGTAGGCAGGGATGAGGAGCCCCAACAGGCCACCTCAAAACCAGTTCCCAAAAAGAGAGAGGTAGCGATAGTTGGGGACCCAATCATTAGGGGGATTGAAGCGCAGGTGTGCTCCAGAGAGAGAGAGAGAGTCTCGCACGGTGTGTTGCCTTCCTGGAGCTCAGGTGAGGGGCCTCCCTGGAAGGATGGATAGGCTCTTGGCCAGAGCGGGGGTGGATCCAGTTGTCTAAAGTTGTCTTCTCCAAAGTTCTGCCTGTGTCACACGCCAGTCCAGGTAAGACTGAGGATATTAGAAGGATTAACGTGTGGCTCAAATCTTGGTGCAGGGTAGAAGGGTACAGGTTTATGGGGCATTGGGACTCCTTTTGGAACAGATGGGACCTGTTCACACTGTGACGGATTACATCTGAACTGGAGGGGCACCAATGTATTGTGGAGTGTGACACCCCGTGTAGTGGGAATTAGGATCACCAGCCTACACTCTAGGTGTCTAGTATGTCAGACCGAGCGTGACCAGGATGATGGTTTAAGACAGGGAGACACGGACACAAAAAGGTTGGATTTTTTGAAAAATAAAGTGAAGTTTTATTTACAGGTGCACTTAAAAAAAAACAAAAATAATGTCCTGCAGAATTTATTTATTAATACATAGTCCAATACCGCAAAGAACACACAAAACCAGTAATCAAATGGAGCCCAAAAAATGACTATATACAGTATTCACAGTGCTGCCTGAAAGTCCCAAATGAAAAAGTAAAATACACACAAACTAGTGAAAACCATATATACACCAACCTAAATGAAGCTGTCTTCCTCCACAGTGCTCCAAGTCAGGAAGCTGCTCCTTCAAACAGTACATACAGGATTCATCAAAACAAAAATATTCAAAATACAGAAAAAAGTGTACATACAAAAATAAACAGTGCACCAATAACCACAACCCAATAAATATCTCCACCAAAGTTAATCCAGAGTTATTTATCAATTTATATTTACAAGAAAAAAGAATATTTACAATAAGCAAGGCACAAGCCATAGTGCTTGGTAAATTCAAAAACGCTGTTCTACCAAGTACCTTTCTCTAAGAAGATCTAGTCAGAAGAACCAGCCTCTATAGGCCTTTTTGTATTTGGCGTTCTCGCTACGACCAATTAAACTGTCCTACGTCATCCCTAAACGGGTACGCGATGACATGAACGTGTCTGCGAAAAGTGGACTCTCCTGCCCTGCACAAGTCCTATAAAGGTTCGAGCAGACAGCGAGCGCACACATAGCTGTGCCGGCTTTTGAGACGCTAACTGTGCTATTCCCAAACGTGAAAGTAAGCATTTTTTAATTTATTCCTCCTTCCCTGAGCTACAGCTCAGACAACTACAAACACGGGATCCCTTTTCTAAACCGCAGTAAACTAATATTAAGGCGCTTCACACTTTCTTTTACTCTCTTTAGTTTTATGAGGTCGCGGGAGGTACACGCAGGAGTGGAGGACCGACAACGCAATCCCGGCCAGTCAATGGCAAGGCTCTTTCTCCAGTCTATACGAGACCCTCCCCAAAAGGCGCTAATATAGTCAGTGAAGACGTCTGTCTGAATTATAGAAAAAGGAAAAAGGCAAGTTTCCTTTCTTTATACTTTTTTAACCATTTTTTCTCAAACAAATGCCTCTTTTAACACCATTGAGAGGACACTTAACTAATTTTATTTAATTATTGGTAATGCCAGTACGGCACATTACCACAGGGAGGCGTATGTGTTGGCTAGTCGAGGATTGTTTAAACTAGGGAATGGGGAGGGGGGGGCAGGGAGTTTAGGACAGGCCAGGTTTAGATCTATACATTGTGACATATAGGGGGCGCTATCGTCCCCTTGAACCCTTAGACCGAACGTCAGACACCAGATAAAAGTCCAAATATTATTTATTTTATAATAATACTGTACACAAAGCACCCAACACTCCACAATACTCATACAAATAAATACCCCTACAATAATCAATTCCTCCAACTCCCAGATGCATTGCCACCCTGCCACCCAGCTCAGCTCAACCCTGGGATCTCCCACAGTCTCATATTCCTTGACCCGGAAGTGCTGGATAGTCACATGGACTGAGGGGTCAGAAGCACTTCCGGGTCAGGTGAAAACTCATTTTCTTCATCAGCCCGGAAGCACTTTATTTCTTCCAACCATGTTACTGGGATGTACTTCCAGGCTGTGTGGAAAATAAATGTACTTCCAGGCTGTGTGCCTTCCTACAGCGTCCCCTGGTGGCCCCGACGTTATCCAGCAGGGCTGTGTATTAAAACTCCAAAGTCCATGATGCCCTGCTTGAATTCGGGGCATCTCCACGTTGCAGGGAGGGCTCCATCTGGCGGCTTGGGGGTCTTGGCCAGGATAAACTGTCGGCCATAGTCCACAATATGTAGGAACAAAAAGCAGTTTAGAAATAAAAATGAATAGTAATGTAAATTCTAAGCAAACATTTAAATGTAGAAGGAATAACATTAAAAATAGCTTGCCTTAATGCTAGAAGTATCAAAAATAAGGTGTGAGTTGCAGTTGTATGTAGCAGAGCATAATTATGATATTATAGATAGATAGATAGATAGATAGATAGATAGATAGATAGATAGAAAAGGCACTATATGATAGATAGATAGATAGATAGATAGATAGATAGATAGATAGATAGATAGATAGATAGATAGATAGATAGATAGATACTTTATTAATCCCAAAGGGAAATTCACATAATCCAGCAGCAGCATACTGATAAAAAACAATATTAAATTAAAGAGTAATAAAAATGCATGTAAAAACAGACAATAACTTTGAATAATGTTAGTGTTTACCCCCCAGGGTGGAATTGAAGAGTCGCATAGTGTGGGGGAGGAACAATCTCCTCAGTGTGTCAGTGGAGCAGGACAGTGACAGCAGTCTGTCACTGAAGCTACTTCTCTGTCTGGAGATGACACTGTTGAGTGGATGCAGTGGATTCTCCATGATTGACAGGAGCTGGCTTAGCATCCATCGCTCTGCCACAGATGTTAAACTGTCCAGTTTCATTCCTACAATAGAGCCTGCCTTCCTAACA
Source organism: Polypterus bichir lapradei (assembly GCA_026402145.1). Lineage (NCBI taxonomy): Eukaryota > Metazoa > Chordata > Cladistia > Polypteriformes > Polypteridae > Polypterus > Polypterus bichir. The sequence continues at coordinate 189,569,053 of JANRMT010062791.1, forward strand.
AGTTTGTCCTGGTGTGTGGCGTCCTTCATCTTTATGCTGCCTCCCCAGCACACTACCGCGTAGAAGAGGGCACTCACCACAACCATCAGGTAGAACATCTGCAGCATCTTATTGCAGATGTTGAAGGACGCCAACCTTCTAAGGAAGTATACTCAGCTCTGATCAGAGCATCAGTATTGGCAGTCCAGTCCAGTTTATCATCCAGCTGCACTCCAAGGTATTTATAGGTTTGCACCCTCTGCACAGTCACCTCTGATGATCACGGGGTCCATGAGGGGCCTGGGCCTCCAAAAATCCACTACCAGTTCCTTGGTCTTGCTGGTGTTCAGGTGTAAGCGGTTTGAGTCGTACCATTTAAAAAAGTCTTTGATTAGCAATATATATTTATAGCAATAATGGAAACCTGGCTAAATAACAAAGATGGAGATGACTGTAACATAGAGGGATACACATTTATAGGAAGGATACACAAAACAGAAAAGGAGGTGGGGTTGCTGTTTATGCCAAACAGAATTTAAATGTAAGACCTCTTCAGTTGGATGATGAGCCCCATCTTAGTGAGAACATCTGGCTTCGTCTGGAAAATATTAGGGAAAGGGGTCTTATTTTAGGAGTGTGTTATAGACCACCCAATTCAGACAGTAATTTCAACACATATCTTTTTAGTAATATCAAAAAGTCAAGTTTACAGGAAGATATTATAGTACTTAATTATCCAAATATTAACTGGGATAACCTTGCAGATGAAGGAGCACAAGAGCAGAAGTTTTTAGAAGCAATAACAACAACAACAACATTTATTTATATAGCACATTTTCATACATATAATGTAGCTCAAAGTGCTTTACATGATGAAGAAAAGAGAAATAAAAGACAAAGTAAGAATTAAAATAAGAAAAAACTCATTGACATAGAATAAGAGTAAGGTCCGATGGCGAGGGAGGACAGAAAAAATTAAAAAAACTCCAGGCGGCTGGAGAAAAAATAAAATCTGCAAGGGGTCCGAGGCCATGAGACCGCCCAGTCCCCTCTGGACATTCTACCTAACATAAATGAAACAGTCCTCATTGTATTTAGGGTTCCCATGGAAGGACTTGATGATGATGGTCATGTAGACTTCTGACTTTAAATCCATCAATGTAGGAACATCACGGTGCTTTGATTAGGTGGTGGCGGCGCAGATCGCCACCACAGAAAACCGGGAAAAGAAACAGAAGAGAGAGTAGGGGTTAGTACAGATTTTAGAGCCACCATGAATAGTTATTATAATGAGTTGGATATACAGAGCATCAGGATTAAATGAAGTTCAAGTTATCAGAAAGCCATGTTAAAGTAATGTGTTTTAAGCAGTTTTTTAGTGCTCCACTGTATTAGCCTGGCAAATTTCTTTTTTTTTTTTTTTTTTTTAACCGTGTCCTGTTCGGCTGTGAAGCAATCAGAATTGATGTTTGAATGCTGGCGACTAGCCTTACAGTTTTTCTCTCAGGTGGAGCGTTACAGCTTCTGCTGACGTCACGCCTGATACCAAAACTTTATTAGAAATATTTTCAGATGTTTTTAAGATTCGAACCGGACACGGAGACAAAAATGAAAGAAAAAGAAGAGAGAAAAGGAGGAGATGGAGGTAAAGGGGGAAGGGGGGATTTTCGTATAGAATAAACAATAAATGAACCAGAATCCGCTTCTAGACCTGCAGAAAAAGAGGGGGAAAAAAAAACAAAAAAACCACAAGACAAAAACATTGCTGCATCAGCTACATGAAGATATATAAAAGTAAAAATGTTTGCTAACAATCACACGGTAATTATTACTAAGGCATATAGGGCCAACCACGGCCTTAGGTCATGTGCTGAAGATGTCCAAGTCATACCTATGAAAGCACCATGTGAGCACCTGTGTGCGTACGCACGCTTGTATGTGTAAGGTTTCTCTATAGGAGCGTCCAATAGTGAGTGTGAAGGGCCACAGACCTGCCCCCAAAAACGTGCGGAAGATGGAGGGAGTTCCAAGCCCAGAAATCCAGTGGTCACCCCAGAGCGCGGAGACCCCAGGGAGACCGTCACCAGAGAAGCCCCAACCCCCCCTCGAGAGGCGCAGAGGATCACCCCGGGGGGCCACAACCACCAGCCGGCAGAGTCCCAGGAGATATCAACGGCTAGCCCCCAGGCCCGCCCGTAGCCGCTCACCCCAGAGCCAGCCGGGCCCGGAACCCAGCAGCCCGGGACACAAGGGCGACCCACCCCGCCGAGGACCCAACAGAGCCCAGGGACCCAGATCCCACCAGGCAGCCACCGGGAGCGAACAGACAGATGTTTAAAAAAAAAAGTGTCAGGGGGAGGGTAGGCGAAGATGTTGTAGCATTGCCAGATGTCCCAGGAGAGGGGAGGAGTCCAAAACCCCACCTGACATATACAGTCACACACAAACACAGTCATACACTCCCTCCCTCATGCTCTCACATACACATACAACCCAAGACTTGCAAGGATGTACGCCAGACACCCATTCACACTCCCCATACACACCCTACTAACTCTAGTCCCGGTGCTGCCGTACCGAAGGCACAACCATTCCCGGACGCCAGAGTTAGCCCCGTTCTGCTGGGGTAATAATGAGCAGGCACCCCCGTCCAACGCAGAGCAAAGCAACCCACCACTCCAGACCACAGGCAGACGGCCAGCTCCCACTCCTAGCCTCCAGCCCCGGGCAGCTAACCGAGAACAGAGGTGTAATAAGACCTCTAGTCTCCCTCCGCCGGCTCCAATGTAATGTTAATGTGTGTTGATAAGGTGCATTTTGTGGTTGGGGGGGCGCGGGCAGTGCTGGCATCATGTGGCCTACACCAGCTGATGCCAACACACAGCCCCACTTCCCCCCCAAAACCCTCCGTGACTAGGTGCAGTTTAAAATTGGAAGTGGGCACTGGCACTCGGAGTGAGGCTGGAATTTCCCCCCAGGTAGGCTGCCACAGGACTGCGGAAATGGGATCCATACCCGCACCCCCTGACTTACCCACACCCCAAGGCCCTATGTGCATGTTTTTGTGATGATGTGAAGGAGCAGGAGGAGGGAAATGTCTGAGGATGGGGAGGAACGGCTGAGTGGCCTGAGCCCTCCAGGGAGCCAGCTCCCCTACTGGCCCCAATAGGCACCTCCGCTCCCAAAATCCACCCGGGGCATGGAGGCCCCAGCCCATCTAGCCACGGCCCAAAGCAGCAGCATCACAGAGCCCCACGGAGTCCGAGGCCACCAACCCACACCACCCCAGCAGAATATTTACTCCCATCCCCACATTTACTCAACATTCAGACTAAGTAAGACATAAGACACCCAGGTAAAGTTGGATCCCCCCCCCCTCCCGGACATCCCCCTCCCCCATGGCGGAGCCAGGACCCGGCACCGCCGCATGTTCCGGCCCTCTTCCCGGCAGCGTACATGTCAGGACCCAATCCCCAAGGCCCCACCCAGACCCCCATCCGGGGACGGCCGCCACCATACCCCAAGCCACCAGGCCCCCACCCAGACCCACCCAGGGGCGATGCAGCCACCAGGCAGCGACCCGCAGCCACCGTCAAGGCCCCAGACACAACTACCAGAAGTCCACCCCCCGAGGCAACCCAAGCACGACCAGAGTGGGGCAGCAGCTCCCCAGCCCAAGACGCCCCTAGTGAACCCACCCCCAGGGATCCTCCAGACACTCTAAGCTCAGACTCTCCACCACATCAACCACAGCATCCCGCAGGACAATATCAATGACCCTCCATCATCGCTATGTGATGGAACCGATCAAAGGAGCCCAGAGAGATTGATTTGAAGTGGAGGCAGAGGCTGTCTCAAGTGTAATATGATCCAATAAAAGATTTCTATACTGGTTAATGCAAAGATTATCTTTGTTTTTCCAGTTTATGAGGATAGTTTTCTTAGCGATGCATATGGCAGTGAGAACCATGTGAACCAAATTTGTTTCAATCAGGACATCCTCTAGGTTCCCCAGCAGGCAAAAAGAGGAGGAAGTTGGGATATCACATTTCAGACACTTTGACAGGTCTTCACATACTCCATACCAGAATCCCTGAACAGGTGGACATGACCACAGTGCGTGGATATAACTGTCAGGAATGTTGTCTGTGCAGTGTGTGCAGGTGTCAGATGGCACAAATCCCATCCTGAACATCCGATGACCTGTATAGTGTACTCTGTGTAGAATTTTGTATTGAATTAATTGTAAATTGGGGTTTCTGATCGTTTTAAAAGTTTTTAAACAAGTTTGGGACCAGAAAGTCTGGTCAAAGCTAACTAATAGATCCGCCTCCCATTTACCTATAGGAATTGCTATTGTATCATCTATTTTGGTCAATGTTTTATATACTTTAGACAGTAATTTGGGGTGTTTGAGATAAGTCTAATACCCTTGATGGTGTTTGTAATTCTACTTTATTAAGCTTAAATTTTTCTTTAACTACTGCTTTAATTTGGAGATATTCTATAAATCTATTCTTGTCTATCCCAAATTGGGAGACTATTCTGTTAAATGGAGTGAAATCCAATCCTTCAAATATGTGTTCCATGTATAGAATTCCTTTACTTTTCCAGTATGGGAAGTTCATCATTTTATTGTTTTGCAATATGTCAGGATTATTCCAGATGGGTGTGCGTCTGCATGGAATTAGTGAAGACTCTGTCATTTTTAGATATTCCCACCA
>JANRMT010062791.1:189574302-189600895 GCA_026402145.1 Polypterus bichir lapradei
CCAGCCCAAGACGCCCCTAGTGAACCCACCCCCAGGGATCCTCCAGACACTCTAAGCTCAGACTCTCCACCACATCAACCACAGCATCCCGCAGGACAATATCAATGACCCTCCATCATCGCTATGTGATGGAACCGATCAAAGGAGCCCAGAGAGATTGATTTGAAGTGGAGGCAGAGGCTGTCTCAAGTGTAATATGATCCAATAAAAGATTTCTATACTGGTTAATGCAAAGATTATCTTTGTTTTTCCAGTTTATGAGGATAGTTTTCTTAGCGATGCATATGGCAGTGAGAACCATGTGAACCAAATTTGTTTCAATCAGGACATCCTCTAGGTTCCCCAGCAGGCAAAAAGAGGAGGAAGTTGGGATATCACATTTCAGACACTTTGACAGGTCTTCACATACTCCATACCAGAATCCCTGAACAGGTGGACATGACCACAGTGCGTGGATATAACTGTCAGGAATGTTGTCTGTGCAGTGTGTGCAGGTGTCAGATGGCACAAATCCCATCCTGAACATCCGATGACCTGTATAGTGTACTCTGTGTAGAATTTTGTATTGAATTAATTGTAAATTGGGGTTTATGATCGTTTTAAAAGTTTTTAAACAAGTTTGGGACCAGAAAGTCTGGTCAAAGCTAACTAATAGATCCGCCTCCCATTTACCTATAGGAATTGCTATTGTATCATCTATTTTGGTCAATGTTTTATATACTTTAGACAGTAATTTGGGGTGTTTGAGATAAGTCTAATACCCTTGATGGTGTTTGTAATTCTACTTTATTAAGCTTAAATTTTTCTTTAACTACTGATTTAATTTGGAGATATTCTATAAATCTATTCTTGTCTATCCCAAATTGGGAGACTATTCTGTTAAATGGAGTGAAATCCAATCCTTCAAATATGTGTTCCATGTATAGAATTCCTTTACTTTTCCAGTATGGGAAGTTCATCATTTTATTGTTTTGCAATATGTCAGGATTATTCCAGATGGGTGTGCGTCTGCATGGAATTAGTGAAGACTCTGTCATTTTTAGATATTCCCACCATGTTGTCAGTGAGGTGCTAATATATATATACTTTTAAAGCTTTCATGCTTTCTTATTTTTGAGCTAATAAACGGTAGGTCCGAAAGCTCTATAGTATTGCAAAGTGTCTGTTCTACATCTAAGCAGGACTCATCCAGCAGGTTATGTTGCAACCATCTTGGTATATATTGGAGCCTGTTGGCTAAGAAATAATGATAGAAGTTGGGTAGATCCAGCCCTCCTCTATCTTTGGTCTTCTGTAGTGTTTTTAAGCTAATTCGTGGAGGTTTATCCTTCCAAAGGAATTTAGTGATAAAGGAGTCCACGGATCTAAACCAATCAGATGATGGCTTGTTTGGGATCATTGAAAATAAGTAATTGATTCTTGGTAAAACCTTGGTAAAATCATTTTAATTGTGGCAACCCTCCCCATAAGTGATATCAGTAAGGATTTCCATCTAGCAAGATCATCTTCCACTTTCTTTAGTAGTGGGATATATTTTAGTTTAGTTAGATCTGCCAGCCTGGGAGAGACATGAATGCCCAGATATGTAATATTCCCTGATTCCAATTGTGTATTAAGGGAATTGACAAAAGAAAAATTAATTGGGAGAACTATGGATTTTAACCAGTTTATTGAGTAATCTGAAACTCTTGAAAAGGAGTTTATTAGTTCAATTGCTTGGGAGAGAGAGGATTGAGAATTCTGGAGAAAAAGTAACACGTCATCTGCATAAAGACTGATTTTATGTTCTATGTTCTTACACTTTATGCCTTTAATAACTGTAGTTTGCCTGATTGCTGCTGCTAGTGGTTCAATAAAAATAGCAAATAGTGAGGGGGAGAGTGGGCATCCCTGCCTGGTCCCCCTCTGAAGACAGAAGCTAGCTGATGTTTGGTCATTTGTCCTGACGCATGCTGTTGGTGAACTGTATAATATTTTTAACCAGTTTATGAAGAAGTTTCCAAAACCAAATTTATGTAAAGTTGCAAATAAGAACTTCCAGTTAACTCTGTCAAAAGCCTTTTCTGCATCGAGAGATAATATACTGGTTTCCATGTTTCTGCTGTAAGAAAAGTCTATTAAGTTAAGTAATCTACGTGAATTTGTGGATGAATGTCTCCCCTTAATGAAACCAGTTTGGTCTGGGTGTATTATGAAAGGGGTTACCTTCTCTAATCTTTTTGCAAGGGCTTTACAAGTTATTTTGAGGTCAACATTAATAAGAGAAATGGGGCGATAGCTGGTAGGAAATATAGGATCTTTGCCTGGTTTTAACAGGAGACTAATGTTGGCTGAATTCATATTTGGCTGTAGTCTACCATTTTCTTCTATTTCACTCATCATTCTGAAAAATGTTGGAGCTAGAATGATCCAGAATTCTTTGTAGAACTCTGCTGGAAACCCATCTGGACCTGGAGCTTTTCTATTAGGCATGGAGTTAAGAGCTTCCTGAAGCTCATCTGATGTTAATGGCGAGTCCAGGACTGTAGCTTAGCTATCTGATAATTTAGGAAGTATTATCCTGTCTAGAAACTCATTGATCTCATTATCTGATGGGTTAATCTGTGGTGAGTATAAGGTTTTGTAAAAATCTCTAAAAAGTGTTATTTATTCTTTCAGGATCATATACTATATTCCCAGTTGAGTCTTTAACAGCAGATATGGCAGTTTTCTCTTTGTTTATTTTTAACTGGTTGGCTAAAAACTTGCCTGATTTATTACCGTGTTCAAAGTTTTCTATTCGTAGTCTTTGTGCTAAAAATTTTATTTTTTTGTCAATAATTCCTTTAAGTTCTAGTTTACTTTTACGCAATTTGTTTTGTAATTCTTCTTCTGTGGATGCCTCTAAAGACTTAATGATTTCTTCTAATTCCTGAATACGTTTGTTTTCTATTTTTTTCTTATGTGATGAGAAGGAGATTATTTTACCTCTCATCACTGCTTTCCCTGCCTCCCAGAGAACAGATGCTGATGTTCCAGGCAGGTCATTGTGTTCTAAATATAAAGCCCACTCTTTTTTATAATATTCCACAAAACCTTCGTCTCTAAGCAGTGACGTATTAAACCTCCAGTTTTTACTTGATGGGATTGTTTTCTTATTTAACAGAGTTAAAGAAATTGGAGCATGATTGCTGACAACTATAGGGTGTATCTCAGTGTCTGAAATGTCAGCCAATAATGAGCTGCTGACTAGAAAATAGTCCAAACGTGAGTAAGAGTGATGAACGTGTGAGAAAAAAGTATACTCTCTATGGCTGGGATAAAAAGATCGCCATGCATCACAAAGCCCATAATCACTCATATACTGTTTGACTATATTAGTGGAATGCCAATTGCGCTGAGTCCCAGCTGTACTGAGCCTGTCTGAAGAATAATCCATCCAAAAATTAAAATCTCCCGCAAGTATAAGTGGACAGTCCAAGTGTTCGGAGAGTACAGAGAAAAAATTATGAAAGAATGTGGGGTCATCTATGTTTGGACAGTATATGCTAACAATACATAAGCTTTGATTTTGTATAGATAGTTTTAGTATTATAAATCTACCATCTGGATCTGAGACTATGTCCAATACTGTGAAATTGGTATTTTTGTGTATTAAAATAGCTACACCTCTTTGTCTAGAGTTATAGGGGGCAGAGAACAGTCTGGGAAACTCAGATGTTTTAAGTTCATCTACAACTGTGGCAGACCTATGAGTCTCTTGTAATAAGACAACATCTGCCTGCATTCTTTTAAGCTGATCAAAAATCTTTAATCTCTTCTCTCTAGAGCCAGTTCCGTGAACATTCCAACTGACAAACCTTAGTGTACCCATAGTTATGTGTGTGAGTAGCTAATGTATGGTGCCTTCATGTGAATAAATTAAGTAAATAAATGTATAATTTAATCTGAAAAAATAAAGCAATAAATAAGTAAATAAAAAAAAAAAAGTATAATAATGCTAATAACAATGATAATATTATTAATGCTGATGATAATAATATTAATGCTGAAAATAATAATAATATTAATACTGAAAATAATAATAAGATGATAATAATAATAATAATAGTGCTAATGATAATAATAATAATAATGCTAATAATAATAATAATGCTGGTAATAATAATAATAATGCTGATGATAATAATAGTGCTGATGATAATAATAATAATGCTGATAATAATAATAATAATACTAATGCTGATAATAATACTAATGCTGATAATAATCAGACAATAATAATAATAATAATAATAATAATAAGACAGAACCAAGAGTGTTTGTGGTTGTATGATAAAATGTAATAATTATAATCCAGTGTTTGTATGCGTGCGTTGTGTGTGTGCTGACGCAGTGTAGGAAAGTTGTGTGATTGTGTCATGTGAATGTAAAGTTCCAGAAGCAGGTAAAAGAAGGAAAGGAAAGAGTGATAAAGGTTAAAAAAAGAAAAAAAGAAGTAAAAAGAAAAGGTGCTAGAGATGTGGGGTGGTGAGTGAACAGGTGATCCCATCATCTAAACACGGATATAGCAGCTTTTTATTCTGACATGCTCATACCCAGTGAATCCCGATAAGAATAATAAACTTGTGACCTGATGTTGGGCTAATAAAGCCAGTCTGTCACTCCTCACTCCTTGTACAGCCTGTTGTTGACGTAGAGCTTGTCCACAGAAATGACAGCGTGGCTCCCTTCTTGGATGAATTTTTTATGCAGTGGGAACAGAACTCTGCGGCGATCCAAAATTTCTTTAGGAAATTGATCATTCATGCTGAAATCTTTTCCTTTGAGCTCCTTCCCGCGGCTCTTAACAAAATCCTTTTGTTTAAAATGCTCAAATTTGGCCACGATGGGACGAGATCTTCAGCTGTCTGCTCTCTTGGCTCCAAGGCGATGAACCCGGTGAAAGGTGATGTTTTTTACCGTTTCTTCGGGTATCTTCATGTGGGTCTGGAGAAAGTTCTTGATCGTTTGTTCACAATCCTCCGGTTGTCCTCCCGTCTGCTCTGGCAGGCCTGCGAACACCAGATTGTCTCTCATGCTGCGGGCCTGAAGATCCAAAACCGTCTCCTTCAGGGTCTTGTTGTCCTGGGAGATCCGTGTCATTCCCTCTTTCAGGGAAGACACAGTCTCCCGCAGAGATGCGTTTTCAGCAGCAAGCCGCTCCACCTGATCCTGGCTGAATTCCAGAGATTGTCGGAGGTTCTGGAACTCCTGGTGTAGAACCTCGAGCAGGTGGAGTCGTCCCTCAAATCCCAAAAGCTTTTTATCTATAGAATCTAATAATTCTAATATATCCTTGCGGGGAGATGAGGTCGCCTCGGGGGAATCGTGAGGACGGCTTCTCTTGGTAGCAGGTGTTTCCGTGTTAGCTGCTGCTTTCTTAGGCCCCATGACAACAGACTCAAAAACTTGATCAATATAATTTTGTAGACTTTCCAAATTTTCTTCACTTACCTCCAGGTTGAGTGAGTTATACTTACCGGATTGCTTGCGTTGTCAGTAAATAAATTTGGCGTAAATGTGTCTTAGTTGTTTAGAATGTTTGCTAACGATCTGCCATCTGCGTCAAACGCTGCCGAGAATCCGTGATTTTCCTAGCCAGCACTTCTCTCTCCCAGCATGCTCAGCACCAGGACCAAATTTCTATTGGCAGGCTATTCCAGATTTTAGGTGCATAACAGCAGAAGGCCACCTCACCACTTCTTTTAAGTTTTGCTCTTGGAATTCTAAGCAGACACTCATTTGAGGATCTAATGTTACGATTTGGAATATAAAGTGTCAGACACTCAGATATATAAGATGGAGCAGATTATTTAAGGCTTTGTAAATCATAAGCAGTATTTTAAAGTCAATTCTGAATGATACAGGTAACCATTGTAGTGACAATCAAAACTGGAGAAATGTGCTCGGATTTTCTTTTCCTAGTTAGGATTATAGCAGCTGCATTCTGCACTCGTTGCAAACGATTTATGTCTTTTTTGGGTAGTCCTGAGAGGAGAGTGTTACAGTAACCTAGACGACTGAAAATAAAAGTGTGAACTAATCTCTCAGCATCTTTCAATGATATAAGAGGTCTAACTTTTGCTATGTTTTTTAAGTGAAAAAAACTGTCCTAGTGGTCTGATTAATATGTGATTTAAAATTAAGGTCACATGCAACAGTTACCCCTAAGTTCTTTACCTCCATCTTGACTTTTAATCCTAATGTATCAAGTTTATTTCTAATAACCTCATTGTATCCATTATTGCCAATCACTAAAACTTCTGTTTTCTCTTTATTTAGCTTGAGAAAATTACTACTCATCCACTCAGAAACACAAGTAAGACATTGTGTTAGTGAAACAACAGCGTCTGGGTCATCAAGTGCTATTGATAAATACAGCTGTGTGTCATTAGCATAGCTGTGGTAGCTCACGTTGTGCCCCAAGATAATCTGTCCTAATGGAAGCATGTAAATCGAAAAGAACAGCGGAACAAGGATAGAGCCTTGTGGAACACCATATAGGATATCATGTGTTTTTGAGTTGTAATTACCACAACTAACAAAGAACTTTCTACCTGCCAGGTAGGATTCAAACCAATTTAAGACACTGCCAGAGAGGCCCACCCATTGACTAAAGTAATTTCTAAGATTATTGTGATCAATGGTGTCAAATACGGCACTCAGGTCTAAGAGGATGAGAACAGATAAATGGCCTCTGTCTGCATTTACCCGCAAATCATTTACTACTTTAACGAGTGCAGTTTCTGTGCTGTGATTTGTTCTAAACCCCGACTGAAACTTATCAAGAATAGCAAGTTTATTGAGATGATCATTAAGCTGCATAATGACTGCCTTCTCTAGAATTTTACTTAAGAAAGGCAGGAAAGAAATGGGTCTAAAATTTTCAAAAGCAGAGGGGCCAAGATTATGTTTCTTAAGTAGGGGTTTAACTACAGCAGCCTTAAGACAGTCTAGGAAGACCCCCGTATCTAATGATGAGTTTACTATGTCAAGAATACTATCAATTAGCACGCCTAATACTTCTTTGAAAAAACTTGTTGGTATTGGGTCAAGGACACAAGTGGAGGGTCTCATTTGAGAGATTATTCTATGTAAATCAGTTAAATCTCTCCTGGTGAAAGAATTTAATTTGTTTATAACGGAGTACTGGGGCTTAGGAGGATCTGCAGTGTTGGGGAGATATACTATATTATTTCTAATATCATTCATTTTTTGATTGAAAAATGCAGCAATAGCCACAGATTTCACTGGAAGTATTCTGGAGGCATTCCATTGAGTTACCTGGTTTAGCAGACGATCAATCGAAGAGAATAAGATTTTGGGAATTACTAGCATTGTTATTTATAATCTTAGAGAAATAGCAGCGCCTCTCAAGACGGACAGTGTTATTGTATTCTGTTATTTTAACCTTCAGTATTTCATAGTGGATAGTTAGTTTAGTTTTTCTCCATTTACGCTCAGCTCTCCGGCATGTCCTTTTTAAATCAGACACTCTTTGCGTCTTCCATGGTATAACAATGCTAGAAGATTTTTTAACTGTCTTTTCAGGTGCAACTATGTCAACAGCAGCTCTCACCTTAGTATTAAATTTTTCCACTTTACTATTTACATTATCCTCGCTTTTATAATTAGCACTATAAACTGACTGATTGCTTAGAATGTTTGTAAGTTTTAAAGCTGCTGATGAATCAAAGAAGCATTTTTTAACAATATTCTTCTCCTGAATGTTTTCTATCATTATTTCTATATTAAATAGTAAAAGAAAAAGATCTGATAGACCGATATCAATGACCTGCTTTACATCAACTTTTACTCCTTTGGTAATTACTAAGTCTAGCGTATGACCTGCTTTATGTGTAAGTAATCAGTGAGTGTTTTTTAACACAGCATGTTAAAGCACCAACACGGGGTGAAGCCTGTCTGGATTTAGTATTTTATAATAATCAGGATAGAATTGATGGTGTAGAGGTGATTGAACCACTAGGGCCAAGTGACCATAATGTAATACAATTCTCAGTATTTTATAAGAGTGCAGATGCAAAGACTAAAATTGTTAAGTTGAACTTTGGTAGGGCAGATTTTGAGCAGATGTGACAAAGTATAAATAGGATAGACTGGGATAAGCTATTAAGTGTGGAGACAGTCAAGGAGCAGTGGAACAGATTTAAACATGTTTTACATGTAATGCAAGACAGATACAGACCTAAATTTGGAATTAATAGGAAATTAAATAAAGTACACAGTGGGATAATAAAGAGTCAAAAAAGAAGTTGCAACAGAAAAAACTGCTTTATAAGGCATATAAGACTAATGACTGCAAAGTGAATCATAGAGCGTATGAGAACATGATAGCAACCATTAAAAAGGATATCAGGGAGGCTAAAAGACAGTTGGAGAGGAATATAGCAGATAAGGCGAAAAAAGACCCTAAAGATTCTTTCAGTTGTGAAGAAGTTCGGCCCCGACACAGATAGGCGGAAAAGTTCATGTCACCCAAAACACGTTTATTTGCCAAATTTACAAATAATAAAAGAGCTCAAAGTCCCCAAGTCCACAAAGTACTGGCCACAACACAATAATGCTTTCTCTCTCTCTCTCTCTCTCTCTCTCTCTCTCTCTCTTCAGGCCGCCTCCTGGTCTCCTCACAGACCTTGTCCGTCTTCCACCAGACTCAAGTCATTGTATGAAGGGAGGCGGCCCCTTTTATATTCCCCCGGATGTGCTCCAGGTGTGTTCCAGCAATCTTTCACCGTCACGCCGCAGTGTGGTGGAAGTGCCGGCTGCATCTCCGGAAGCACTCTGGGTGTCCCTGCTCCTCTAACGCCACACCCGGAAGTGCTGGGGGGAAGTGCTGAGGTCCAGGGCTCCAAAGGCACCAGGGTGGTCACCCCCACATGGTCTGGGGAAGGCGTAAGCCCTAATCCGGTCCTCCAGGGCGTCCAGGCCGGGTCGCCCCCCCAGCCATCTCCGACACAGTATTTAAGTAGTAAAAGAACAGTCAAGGAGGAGGTGAAGTGCATCAGAAATAGTAAAGGGGAATTAAAAGATACAGACAGAGAAATAGCGGATGCCCTAAACTTACATTTTTCTGAGGTGTTCACAAGTGAGCAAGGGGATAACCTCAGAGCATGAACAGGAAATTGTAGAGGGAGAAGTGCTGCTCAGATTAAATAAGATGAAATCAAACAAATCACCAGGACCAGATAATATTTATCCTCGTGTGAGTACAGATAGAAACCCTTGACACATATTTTTAGGAAGTCACTGCACACTGGAGAGATTCTGAAGGACTGGAAAATGGCAAATATCATCCCATTATATAAAAAGGGTGAGGGGCCAGATCAGAGCAACTATAGGCCAGTAAGCTTAACATGCATCACATGAAAATTAATGGAAGGAATTATTAAGGATAAGATTGAGCAACACATGGCAAGGACAGGAGTTATTCTGAACAGTCAGCATGGATTCAGAAGAGGGAGGTCATGTTTTACTAACATGCTGGAATTCTATGAGGAGGCAACAAAAGGAAACGATCAAAGTGGAGCAGATGATATTATTTATCTGGACTTTCAGAAAGCATTTGATAAGGTGCCACATGAGAGTTTGGGCGTCAAGTTAAAAGAAGTGGGAGTTCAGGGTGATGTTTGTAGATGGGTGCAGAATTGGCTCAGACACAGGAAGCAGAGGGTGACGGTGCGAGGAACTTCATCAGAACTGGCCGATGTTAAGAGTGGCGACCACCAGGGGTCAGTGCTAGTGCCGCTGCTATTTTTAATATTTATAAATGATTTAGATCAGAATATAAGTAACAAGCTGGTTAACTTTGTGGATGATAGCAAGATAGGTGGATTAGCAGATAATTTGGAATCCATTATATCATCACAGAAGGACTTGGATAGCATACAGGCTTGGGCAGATTTGTGGCAGATGAAATTTAATGTCAGTAAATGTAAAGAATTACACATAGGAAGTAAAAATGTTAGGTTTGAATACACAATGGGCGGTCTGAAAATCAAGAGTCCACCTTATGAGAAGGATTTAGGAGTCATAGTGGACTCTAAGCTATCAACTTCCAGACAGTGTTCAGAAGCCATTAAGAAGGCAAAGAGAATGTCAGGTTATATAGCGCCTTGATGTGTGGAGTACAAGTCAAAGTCTGCTCAAGCTTTATAACACACTGGTGAGGCCTCATCTTGGGTACTGTGTGCAGTTTTGGTCTCCAGGCTACAAAAAGGACATAGCAGCACTAGAAAAGGTCCAGAGAAGAGCGACTAGGCTGATTCAGGGCTATAGGGGTTGAATTATGAGGAAAGATTAAAAGAGCAGAGCCTTTACAGTTTAAGCAAAAGAAGATTAAGAGGTGAAATGATTGAAGTGTTTAAAATTATGAGGGAATTATTTTTTTTTTTTTATTAATTTTATTACAATCCATACAAAGCAATCGAGTTTTTACAAAAAGAAAAATTGAGTTAAGAACAGATCGATCTCCACCCCTGAGAGAGAGAGCAAGCTAAGCCGCGTTAAATTTTAAGGCTTGTAAACATACCTAAATTAATAAATTCTCTGTGCTTTATGAACTTATTTTAAAATATTACTGATTAGATCCTGCCATGTTTTGAAAAAAGTCTGTACGGATCCTCTAACTGAGTATTTGATTTTTTCAAATTTCAAATAGTATAAAACATCGGTTTCCCACTGACTTAAAACAGGAGGGTTTGGATTCTTCCAGTTTAGCAGAATAAGTCTGCATGCCAAGAGTGTAGTGAATGCAATCACAGTTTGTTTGTCTTTCTCCACTTTAAGCCCCTCTGGAAGAACACCGAACACAGCTGTTAATGGGTTAGGAGGGATTGTGAGTCCAAGGCTATCTGAAAGGTAAGTAAAAATTTTTGTCCAGAATAATGTTAATTTGGTGCAGGCCCAGAACATGTGACCCAGTGAGGCTGGAACTAGTTTGCAGCGTTCGCAGGTTGGATCATGCCCTGGAAACATTTTGGAGAGTTTTAGTCGAGACAGATGTGCTCGATATATAATTTTGAGTTGTATAATTGTATGCTTTGCGCATATGGAGCTCGAGTGAATTCTCTGCATTGCTACTTTCCACTCCTTTTCTGATATATTAATTGAGAGATCTTTTTCCCAGTGTCCTCTTGGATCTTTGAAAGGGAGGGATTTTAAAATGATTTTATATATTGTAGAGATGGAGTCTAAGTCCTTGAGATTGAGCAATATTTTTTCCAGCATGGATGAGGGTGCAAGATGAGGAAAATCTGGAAGGTTCTGTTTAACAAAGTTCCTGATTTGAAGATAGTGAAAGAAATGTGTAGCTGGAATGTTAAATTTGAAATGTAATTGTTTATAGGATGCAAAGACGTTGTCTATATAAAGATCTCTAAGCAAGTTTATTCCAAATTTTTTCCAAATATTAAAAACTGCATATGTTTGGGAAGGTTGAAAGAGGTGGTTCTCTTGCAGAGGTGCCACAGATAGAAGCTTCTCCGTCTTAAAATGCTTTCTACATTGGTTCCAGATTCTAAGTGAGTGGAGCACAATTGGGTTATTTGTATATTGCCGATAGCGTGTGTTTATTGGATCACAGAGCAAGGAATACAAAGAAGCACTGTAGGATTTTAATTCTATTGCGGTCCAAGCCTGTTTATGTTCTTCTATTTGTGTCCAGGATCTTATCACCTTTATATTTGCTGCCCAGTAATAAAACTGGAAGTTAGGTAGAGCCATGCCACCTTCTGCCTTTTGTCTTTGTAGGGTCGCTCTTTTAATGCGTGGATGTTTTGAATTCCAAATAAATGAGGTTATTGTTGAATCTAATTGCCTAAAGAATGATTTATTAATCTATATTAGGATGTTTTGAAATGAAAAAAGGAGTTTAGGAAGAATATTCATCTTAACAGTGTTAATTCTTCTAGCTAGTGTGAGAAGAAGGGTTGACCATCTATGCAAGTCTTGTTTAATTTTTTCCATGCAGACGGCGAAATTTTGTTGATATAGAGCTTTATTTTTACTTGTGATGTTTACCCCGAGGTATTTAAACTGTTCTGCAATGATAAAAGGTAGGGTATCTAATCTAATATTATATGCTTGAGAATTCACTGGAAAGAGTACACTTTTATTCAGATTAATTCTGAGACCAGAGATCTTTTGAAATTCTGTGAGTGCTGCTAAGACTGCAGGCACAGAATTTTCTGGGTCTGATATATACAGTACCATATCATCTGCATATAATGAGATTTTCTGTTCCAGTCCTTCTCTGCTAATCCCCTTTATCTGATTAGTATTTCGACAATGTATTACCAGTGGTTCAATGGCAATCGCAAACAGCAGCGGTGACAAGGGGCATCCTTGTCTAGTGCCACATTCTAGTTTAAAGTAGTCTGAGCAAATGTTGTTAATGCAAACTGACGTTTCTGGGTTAGTATACAGTAATTTAATCCATGCACAAATGTTTGGGCCAAACCCAAACTTCTCCAATGTAGTAAAAAGGTATTTCCATTCAATCATATCGAATGCTTTTTCTGCATCCAATGATAACAATATTTCTGGGGTGTTAGATTTAGTTGGTGAGTATATTACATTAAACAGGCGTCGAAGATTTGAAGATAAGTGCCGGCCCCTAATAAATCCAGTTTGGTCTTGTGATATTACCGAGGGGAGCACTTTCTCCATCCTTCTGGCTAAGATTTTAGAGAGTATTTTAACGTCGTTATTCAGAAGTGAAATTGGTCTGTATGATGCACATTGTAATAAGTCCTTATTTTGTTTTGGAAAGACAGTGATTAGTGCTTGGCGAAAGGTTTGTGGAAGAGATTGGTTATCTCTGGCTTCTGTAAATGTTGCTAATAGGAGGGGAGCTCGCTGAGCGGAGAATTTCTTGTAAAATTCTGCAGGGTAACCATCAGGGCCTGCTGCTTTCCCGCCTTGGAGTGACTTTATAGCATCTAGTAATTCTGATAACGCCAGAGGTTTATCAAGTTCCTCCACACTAGAAGCGTCTATTTGTGGTATCTGTAATGTATCCAGAAATGCATTAGATTGTGTATTGTCTTCCTTAAACTCAGTAGTATATAGGGATTTATAGTAGTCTCTGAAAGTGTGCATTATATTTTTGTGTTCGACGATTTTATCTCCGTTCGTGTTAGTGATTACCGAGATTGCGTTGCGCACTTCTTGCTTGTGAATTTGTTGAGCTAAAAGCTTATTAGCTTTCTCCCCATGTTCATAGTAATGATGTCTGGATTTGTAGATTAGTTGTTCAGTTTCTTTAGTTGCCAAGAGGTTTAATTCCGAATGTAGAGCCTGCCTTCTCCTATGTAGAGTCTTGCTTGGTAGTCTGGCGTGTTCTTCATCTATTTTAATAATTGCGCTTTTTATCTCTGTTACTTTCTTGGCCTCGGATTTATTTCTGTGGGAAAGATATGAGATAATCTGTGCTCTTAAAAAGGCCTTAAGAGTTTCCCAGAGTATTCCTGCAGAGGTCTTGGGGGATGTATTTGTCTCTAGAAAGAATTTGATTTGTCTGGATATAAATTCAGTACAATTCTCGTCAGCTAATAGAAGCGGGTTGAAGCACCATCTGCGGGGTGAGTGTATGGGGCTTAGTAATTTTAGCTCCAAGATAATAGGTGCATGGTCAGAAATAACAATAGCATCGTATTTGCAAGATTTAATCTTAAGCAAGAAGTTATTGTCTATAAAGAAGTAATCGATCCTTGAGTAGCAATGATGTACTGGTGAGTAGAAAGAATATGTTCTTGAATTTGGGTTTAAAAACCTCCAGGGGTCTGATAAGTTGTGATCAGTTATAAACTTTGTAATTATATTTGCAGTGTTAGATGCCGTTCCCCCTGTGGAAGAAGTCCTATCTAAAAGTGAATTTAGAACACAATTAAAGTCCCCAGCCATTATAACTTTATGAGTGTTCAGATGGGGAATGGGTGCAAATAAATTTTGTATAAATTCCTTATCATCAACATTAGGTGCATAAACATTTATCAAAATCATTTTACAGTTAGATAAGTCTCCCATGACCATTACATATCTCCCTTCAGGATCCAATACTACATCTGATGCTACAAATGGAACAGTTCTATGTATGAGAATTCCCACACCTCTAGTTTTCTTCGTAAAACTAGAATGGAACATTTGGCCAGTCCAGTTTTTTTGCAGCCGGAACTGATCCTTGCTTATTAAGTGAGTTTCCTGTAAAAATACTATTTTAGCATTTAGACCTGTTAGGTGAGAGAGTTCTTTCTTTCTCTTTAATTCGTGATTCAGGCCTTTAACATTCCAGCTTACGAAGTTAACTTTCCCATCATGGACAACCCAGGGGAAGGTGTTACAAATGTGTCCAGAATAAGCATAGCAGGTCTTAATGCAGTAATCCAGTAATAGCAATAACAATAAACCAAGGGTATGATATTGAACAGTCTCGTTTAGGGTAGAGATGAAATAATTAGAAAAGAAAAATAAAAAAAAAGAGAAAAAAGAATAATTAAGCACAATAAAACATAAACAGATAGCGCCCTAGTAATACTAAGTAATAATGAGAATATATGAGAATATATGCTGATAAAAACCCGTATTTTAAAACGAATAGATCAGACAATAGATTATTAATCCTTGCTTTATCATTAACCGCCATGACTCACTATTATGTATCAGAATAGTCCCGGGATCAGCTTTCTTAATTCCTTTTTCTGCTTCTTCCTTGCTAGCGAAGACATAGAATTGACCTTGCCATTCCACTTTCAGTTTTGCCGGATACAGGAGGCTGTATTTGACGCTGGCTTGCCGTAACCGCTGTTTAATGTTGTAGAAGACTGCGCGTTTAGTAGCTGCTGTTGCTGG
Organism: Polypterus bichir lapradei; assembly: GCA_026402145.1. NCBI lineage: Eukaryota > Metazoa > Chordata > Cladistia > Polypteriformes > Polypteridae > Polypterus > Polypterus bichir. The sequence goes on from JANRMT010062791.1 coordinate 189,589,192, forward strand.
AGAGAAGTCAGGGAAGATACGAATGTGGTTATTTTCATATATAATATCTTCCTTGTTTCTAAGGAGTGCCATCACCTCTAGCTTAAATGATAATCGTTCAAAACGAACTATAAAAGATCTTGGTCGGGGTCTAACAGTGTTTGATCCGCATACGCGGTAAGCCGCTGCTATCTCAGATTCTGCTTTAAATTTGTCCCCGATTTTTTTAGAAAAAAGTTCAGCTGCGAATTTCGCAGGGTTTGAACTTTCTCGATTCTCAGGCAGACCTTCAATTCTGACATTATACCTTCTACTCCCATCTTCCAAAGCAGCCAGTCTGTCTTCGAGTTTTTCTCTGAGTTTTTTACATTCGGAGCCGACATTTACTGCTTTTTCCTCGGCACTGGCAGCTACATTTTCGGCCATTTCAATCCGATTCGTGAATGTCTCCTTGAGATCCTCCAATTGATCAGTAAGCGTGCTCAGTTTAACCGAGTTTTCCTGAATGCACTCTTCAATTTTACCCAGCACCTGTCGAAGCTCAAGTTGCACCTCTTGTTGGTATTCCTGTTGCAGCCTTTCATTTGCCTGTTGGAATTCCTGTCGCAGCCATTCATTTGCCAGTTTCAACTCCTGTCTCACCTCCTGTCTCATTTGTTCACTTGCCTTTGCCCTTGCTTTCTCATTAGCCTTCTCGCTTTTCTTTATATCTTGCGTGAGCTCAGCGAGCAACACCTTCAGTTCAGACAGTTCAATTGTGCTTTCTTGTACCGTAGATCAAGCAGCAGACTTTGCTGTAGCCGGTGTCCCCGCTGCTCCCGGGTCGCGTAATTGCGTAATTGAAGCCGCAGATTTCAAGGCTGTTTCCAGTTTCAGGTGATCTTCTCCAATCGGCGAGCTATCCGAATCTGCACTCACGATCGCACCTTCGCTCCCCTTTTCGCTCTCAGCCGGCGACGATGTAGCGGACCGTGGTCCCGAGGAGTCTGTACTTTCGCCCATCTGATCCAGGTCTGTCTCTGAAAGGCCGTATCTTGAACTGGGGTTTGCTGATCATAGCTTGGGTGTAGCTTTAGTTTTCGATTTTTTCGAACCCCCCCCTTCTTGTTGGCCATGTTTGTATGTGCTTACATATACTGTAGCAGTCCCTCTCGGGTTGAATAAATACAGGATATCTCAGGATAATAAGCAAATAATATGAAAAATAACACCGCTGCTAGCGGAGCTCCACTTCAGACGTCCATCTCTCGCATCGGACGAGACCAAAAAAAAAATTATTTTTGATACTTCTAGCATTAAGGCAATCTATTTTTAATGTGTTACTCCTTCCACATTTATATGTTGGCTTAGAATTTACATTACCACACATTTTTATTTCTACACTGCTGTTTCTTCCTCCATGTATAGATCTAAACCAGACCTGTTCTAAAGTCCATGCCCCCCATTCCTACTGCTGTAATTCGCATATATAGCGTGTAAAAGTGTAAAAATTGATCAAGAAATAACAGAGTTATAGTTGAAAACTGAAGACTTCATTGACGTCTGTCAGACAACAGCTTTGAACAGCAACTTGAAATAGCAATGCATCAGTCTGTTGCATCCGCATTATCTGTGCCAAGAAACTTGTCATCACAGAATGATGACAAGAAACTGGATGCATCAGTAACAGCTGAAATGGCGGTGTTTCACAGCAACGGCAAGCGCGGGCGTAGTTTAGAACAAGGGTATCTGTATCTGATGACTGTGCTGCCTACCTCAGTGGAGGCAAAGCGTGCTTTCTCAGCAGCTGGTGTACTCTGTACGAAGTACACTCTCGCCTGGACGACTGCACGCTGGACAAGTTATGCTTTCTACGCTCTTATTACCGCAACTGACTAGATCAGGGGTGCCCACAGTTTTTCGGCTTGCAAGCTACTTTTAAAATAACCAGGTCAAAATGATCTACATACATGATCTACCTACCAGTCTATCGCGATCGACGCATTGGGCACCCCTGAACTAGATACATGTACTTATATGACAGCATGAGCTGCTTGTAGATAAGGTTAGTCTTTTATTGGTGTCAACATGCTGCAGTAGTTTTATTAAAAATAAGTGTCGGTCGTTCTAAAATCGTTCTCATGTGAGATGCCCGTGCACTGTGTCATCCCGGGAAGCACGGGATTCCCGGGAATGACATGCAGGATTCCCAAATTCGAGGGAATGGATAAACCCGTCCAGGAATGGATTCCCTACCCATTCCCTAGTTTAAACAATCCTCCACTAGCCTATACATACACCTCCCCAATACATTGGTGTCCCTCCTGTTCAGATGTAATCTGTCACGGAGGAACAGGTTCCATTTGGTCCAAAATGATTCCCAATGTCCCATAAACCTATACCCTTCTACCTTGCACCAAGATTTGAGCCACGCATTAAGCCTTCTAATCTCCTCAGTCTTATCTGGACTGGCACGTGGCACAGGCAGAACTTCAGAGAAGACTACCTTGTCAGTTCTGCTCCTCAGCTTGGCACCTAACTCTTTGAATTTGGATCGCAGAACTGACAAGCTACCCTTATGATGAGACTAACCAATCTCTCTCATTCTTTCCTAGGGCACGAAGCAGAAGCGGAAGCAGTAGCAGAAAATGGCCGACAGTGAGATGAATCGTGTTGCCGTCGTCGTAGAAGAACTCAAGGCTCTCAACAAACAGATACAGAAACTCCTGTCCAGACGAAGGTACCTTAGGAATTTGAAGGCTCGGCTGCTGGAAACACCATCCTTGCCATCTGAAATCGATGTTACACATCGAGTTTCAGTAACATCGACTCCACGTTGTGGAGCTCACCTCCGAGGACAAGTAAGTTTCACCCCCGCACCTTGTCGGAGTGATGCCACTGATGAAGACCTCGGCATGTTTCAGCAATGCAGGCGGGAGTTCAAGGCTAGAACACCTCCATCGGCACAGGCGAGCATCTCGACCTAGAACCGGTTCGACCCTCTTCACGTCTCCAGTTTGCCTTCAGCCCCGGGTGATGTAATTGTAATGGGTGATTCGATTGTAAGAAATCTTAATATCACTTGCCCCAATCGGAAATCTTTTGTTTCTTGTTTTCCCGGTGCTCTTGTCTGAGATGTGATGAGACGTGAGCCAACAGTCTACGAGAAGCACAAGAACAGGGCAGTGGGATCCATTATATTACATGCCGGTGTAAACGACGTGAGGCACTGACAGTCAGAAATTCTCAAGGCTGACTTTGCAGCACTAATTAAAGACACAAAGGAGAGGACCCCATCGGCAAGGATCTTCATCTCGGGTCCACTACCTCTCGTTAGACAATCAAACGAATACTACAGTCTTCTGCTGGGATTAAACAACTGGCTGAAAAGCTTCTGTGAGAATCAAGACATCAGGTTCATCGACAACTGGGACCTCTTCTGGGAAAAGCGGCGTTTCTTCAAGTGGGATGGCCTGCATTCGAATAGATCCAGTGCCCGGGTCCTCTCTAAAAACATCGCTAAGGTAATTTGTCTCTCTTAACTGTCTATTTCTACTCTAAACCCATTCCGTAATGCTAATGTTTGCTAGGACATGATAATTGCTTAACAAAGTCTTCCATAAAATTGCACAAAATTAATACTCTAATAACCATTCTAAATGCATGTAAAAAATCTAGGCAGTGCGGCATAAAAACTAATAATTTAATTACAATTACTACTTTAGATGAACAATGTATTAAAACTATAAAAAATACACACAGAGTGGCGCTAACAAAAATAACTTAGTTACTGTACCAAACACCAATAACGCACATAGAATTCAGCTCTGCTCCTCCGAAACATTAAATATGGCACTACTAAATGTTAGAGCATGAACTAAAAAGACGTTTTTTTATCGACGATCTTATTAGTGATAGATAAATTAATTTTATTGCACTACGTGAAACGTGGCTTAGCTCAGACGGCGCGGCTGTTTTAATTGAATCTGTATTATTAAAATTTGATGTGGGATTAGTAAACTGCCTTAAGTTTTTTTTTCTTAAAATTAAATGATTTAACTTAAATGGTAATACTAAGAACTGCTAGAGCTATTTTACACCTTCTGTCCCCTTAAGCTCCTGTACTGTTCTCCCTCTCAGCTGCCTGCTATTTGTCTTTCTATGAGGTTAACTGTACTTTTCTCTGTCTCTTCTCCTAACTTTGTGCTCCTCTTACTTAACTGTTCTACCTCTGGACCGCTAAGTACTGTTCAATCTAAACTAAACAAATAAAGTAAACTTTACTATCTTATCTGCTCCTACAGCCCCTTGTGCCTGATCTGTGTCTTAACAATGGCAGCTGACCTGCGCACCACAGCCAAAGTACATTATCCATCCATCCATTATCCAACCTGCTATATCCTAACTACAGGGTCACAGGGGTCTCCTGGAGCCAATCCCAGCCAACACAGGGCGCAAGGCAGGAAACAAACCCCGGGCAGGGCGCCAGTCCACCGCAGCAAAATACATTATGATAGTAACAAAACAGAAAGACTAATAATACCAAAATATATTTAATTGATCATTTCAAGACACTAATGGACACATTTCAAATCTAAACCATTAAGTACATCCCCGTAGATGGTGCCCTTACTGCTGGTAATACTCATTGTGAATGTGCACATTGCTCTCCCTTTCTCTTTATCGATATTTCATGTGATACACACAGTACAGAGGTGTGCAATGTTTAACCTGATTATAAAAAGTTTCAGTTACTAAATAATCTTTTATGCTTTTCTCACATATCTGTTCTAATTTACACATATCTGTTCTAATTTAGTATATTTAGTTTGCAATTTTTTGTGTCATTTTGTAACTCCGTTTTCACCATATACAGTGGCGCTTGAAAGTTTGTGAATCCTTTAGAATTTTCTATATTTCTGCATAAATATGACCGAAAACAACATCAGATTTTCACTCAAGTCCTAAAAATAGATAAAGAGAAACCAGTTAAACAAATGAGACAAAAATATTATACTTGGTCATTGATTTATTGAGGAAAATGATTGAATATTACATAGTTGTGAGTGGCAAAAGTATTTGAACCTCTAGGATTAGTAGTTAGTTTGAAGGTGAAATTTGAGTCCGGTGTTTTCAGTCAATGGGATGCCAATCAGGTGTGAGTGGGCACCCTGTGTTATTTGAAGAACAGGATCTATCAAAATCTGCTCTTCATAGCACATGTCTGTGGAAGTGTATCATGGCACAAACAAAGGAGATTTCTGAGGACCTTACAAAAAGAGTGTGAAAAGGTTACAAAACCATCTCTAAAAAGTTTGGACTCCACCAATCCACAGTCCGACAGATTGTGTACAAATGAAGGAAATTCAAGACCATTGCCACCCTCCCCAGGAGTGGTCGACCAACAAAGATCACTCCAAGAGCAAGGCACACATGTAATAGTCGGTGAGGTCACAAAGGACCCCAGGGTAACTTCTAAGCAACTGAAGGCCTCTCTCACATTGGCTGATGTTCATGAGTCCGCCATCAGGAGAACACTGGACAACAATGGTGTGCAAGGCAGGGTTGCAAGGAGAAAGCCACTGCTCTCCAAAAAAACATTGCTGCTCGTCTGCAGTTTGCTAAAGATCACGTGGACAATCCAGAAGTCTATTGGAAGAATGTTTTGTGGACGGATGAGACCAAAATAGAACTTTTTGGTTTAAATGAAAAGCGTTATGTTTGGAGAAAGGAAAACACTGCATTCCAGCATAAGAACCTTATCCCATCTGTGAAACATGGTGGTGGTCGTATCATGGTTTGGGCCTGTTGTGCTGCATCTGGGCCAGGACAACTTGCCTTCATCGATGGAACAATGAATTCTGAATTATATCAGAGAATTCTAAAGGAAAATGTCAGGACATCTGCCCATGAACTGAATCTCAAGAGAAGGTGGGTCATGCAGCAAGACAACGACCCTAAGCACACAAGTCGTTCTACCAAAGAATGGTTAAAGAAGAATAAAGTGAATGTTCTGGAATGGCCAAATCAAAGTCCTGACCTTAATCTAATCGAAATGTTGTGGAAGGACCTGAAGCAAGTAGTTCATGTGAGGAAACCCACCAACATCTCAGAGTTGAAGCTGTTCTGTATGGAGGAATGGGTGAAAATTCCTCCAAACCGGTGTGCAGGAATGAGCAAAAGTTACTGGAAACGTTTAGTTGCAGTTATTGGGGGTCACAGTAGATACTGAAAGCAAAGGTTGACATACTTTAGCCACTCACAAATATGTAATATTTCATAATTTTCCTTAATAAATAAATGACCAAGTATAATATTTTTGTCTCATTTGTTTAAGTGGTTTCTCTTTATCTACTTTTAGGACTTGAGTGAAAATCTGATGATGTTTTAGGTCATATTTATGCAGAAATCTAGAAAATTCTAAAGGGTTCACAAACTTTCAAGCACCACTGTACATATCTAGGAGTTCTGAACATTGACAAATACAAAATAAAATTCATTTTTCGTTGTATGTCAATTTGAAAAAATAGGAAATATTTATTATTTTTCTTTAGTGCCATTTTATTGTAGCTTGGATTCTGCCATTTTGTGCAGTTTTGTCACTTTTTGTCACACTTTTTTGCTATGCTGATGACAAACCACCTGGGGATCCCAAATTAGGACCCAATCACAACGTGCACTAACTGACACCTCAGCACCACTTTAGTTCAAATGGAACTGAGCAGTTTGAGGTTTGTTACAGTGGCTGAAGTGCCAAAATAAGTTTTCCCTGTAAGTTGGAGGACTTGCTTGCAAGACTGGATGCAGGTTAACTTGCTGTATTGCAAAGGGCTTCTTTTTCTTCTTCACACTGTCTGACAATAATGACATTGCATTATAAAAACACTTGTGTTCCACCATGTACTGTATATTCTGAAGATGTTTGCTGAATGAACAGTAATCCCACATAAATCTGCTGGCTGAGTGCTCATTGAATGTGCAGACCATCTGAAGGGCACGTAGTCAACAAAGGGCATCCTGATGTATGAGTCTTTGTTCACCAGATGAGAGAGGTGCACCTGTTGGACCGGTAGGCATACTGCAGGGGGTCCAGAGTGTCCGGTACTCTGCTCTGAATGTGGACCAGCACCACTCTCTCAAAACACTTCATGATGGTTTGAGTGAGTGCTATAGTCATTCAGGCAGGTGGGTGGGCTTTTTTTAGCAAGGGGGACGATGATTGTAGACTTAAAGCAGGACGGAACGATGTGCTGACTGAAGGTTAGGTTGAAGATGGAGCAGAGAACATCAGCCAGCTTGTTGGCACATGCTTTGAGAGCCTGCCCAGGGATGTTGTCTGGTCCAGCTGCCTTACGGGGGTTGATCTTCCTTAGTGTTTTTTGAACCTGACCTGAAGAGACCATTGGGGGAGGGGAATACTCCTCAGGATTTGTATATCCCATAACAGCTCATGTTACAGGGAGGTAGAAATCCCTGCATCGTTTTCCATGGTGCATTTGAGTTGTCTCTGTGTCAAGCAGCACTCAGTTTACACACAAAGCACAGCCATCTGCTTGCCCTTGATATGGACGTCCAACCATCTCACACAAACTTCTTTTATATTTTACAAACAATTCTTCTGAGTTAATTGGTGTAGTAAAGACACAAATGAAGGCAAGGGGTTTAAGCAACTGTGGCAGAATCCCAAATAGTACAGATTCCTCCAAGGACCTGTTCAATAACCAGTCACTGCTGACAAGGCCATTCGCTCTTGCAACCTCCATGAATGATCCATAGGCCACCACTTTGATTGTTCTAAGGTCCTCAAGTCCCTTTAATGTGTAGTTAAAGCAGTCTTAGAGAATATCAGTATTTTTTTAATCTGAAATCATTATCCATCTCTGATTCGTATCTTCAACCAGTAACGTTCAGGCAATTCCCAGTGAAAATAATCCCTCACTCCAGGTATATCCTTGTTCATCTTAAACCAGGATGTTAGGGTGGTATCCCTATCCCTACCCCTTTTCAATGTGCAAACTATGTTTCCCTCTCTAAATATAATGCTACACTCCCCTGGCAAGTCAACTGCTAACTGCATAATTGTAGGCAAATGTTCAGAGACATTAAATCAAAACAACTGACCCACTGCCTCAGTGGCACTGATAGACTGAGTGTTTATATATCATCTAATTTCATCATGTTCAAGAGTAGTAGGTACTTCACAGTCTTTACTGTAGCACAGACCTCTAAATTGATATGGCAGTTGAACTTGTGATTCAGATACAGGTTATAATTTACTAACCACTCGTTCATCACTCTCCTTCCACCAATCTCAACTCTTCGATACCGACTATTTTTTAGTTATTCATCCTCATTGGCTGATGTCTTTTCCTATTATTCCTTTTGGAAATTCGTTGAGCATTGACCCTCTACCATACAAGGAGCTAATGAATCCAAATGACCACATGGACTGAAGATCATATTTTTATCTGTGATCTCATGAAGGCGAGGGTCTTGAGTAGGGTCTGGCAGTTCCAGGTTTAGCAGCCTGAGAACAGCCTGCTCCTGAGAAACAGAAGGATGTGTGTCTGAGGGCGACCTCTCTTCTGAAACTCAATAACGTGAACTCTGTCACAATCACTCCTAATATCTGCTTTTGCATGAAATCATTGATACGCTGATTTAGCTTAAGATAAAACACTCCTACAATGATATCGGGCCTTGTCTCTGGCTTGTGACCTGGCCCTACATTTTTTGTAATCTCCTGCCACTGCAGATTTGGCAACACAGTTCACTCAATTTCATTCTGTCCTAACATAAAAATCAACACATTATGGTTGGCTCAGCCTCCCTGCACTCAAAAACTGGTTGAAGGTATCGTCCCTTATTCCCAGTAATTAACAGTAAAACTGTGATTTGACCCTTGGTTTTGTCACAGTTGTTCTTCATTGTACTCAAAGTAGAGCCCTTGCACAATGCAAATTAATATTTTCTCTCCCACTCTGATACTTGTATGGAAATAGTAGTAAATATATCTTTACATACAAGTTTGGATCAAGGAAACTAATCCTCCAGATGTCTATATTTGTATTCCCTGCATCTATCCTAGAAATGAGCAGGAGGTCACACTCCAGAGATGTTTCTACTTCTGGGTGCTCAAACACAATGGCTACCTCATTTGTCCTTGCAGCATTATATCTCAGTTGGTCACTATTCCAGTGTGATTACCATTGTGACAATGCTTGGTTGAGCATCTGTTCCTCTGAGCATTCCTGTTGGATTTCAAACATCATTCTACACACTCGTGTGAAACGCTTAATTTCACTCATCCATCAACGTAACCGATTCATCAATGCAGTACGGTACCTTGAATTTTTCACCCAAAACATGCTCCTGTAGGTGACCTTGTCCAGAGTGAATACAGTTGAGCCTGTTGCCTCTGATGATCATTTTCTGGGTGAAACACACCTGCCTGGGTCCTCTACCAGGAGGAAGGATTACATTCACAGAAAGAACAATTAGGATACCTGATGTTTTCCATGAAATTCACAGAATCTACAATTTGTCCTTTCTTGTATTTGAGGTAAGACAAATCTCCCTTCATTACAGCCCCTACTGTATTTCCCTTTGCTAGTCTGCTCACACTCAATAAATTTTTAACCACAATATTTGCACTATCTGCCCAGACTATTGCTATAATGCTCCCCTATAATCTCTACATCATAATTTAAGGCAGTCTCGTGAGTTGTCGTAAGATTTGGGGCTGTCTTGACCCTATGCCTCCGCACCCTTGAATGCTGAACATCACTCTGTAGTCTGGCTCTGGTTTGTTTTTGGTGTTTCCTGGGCCCACCCTGCAGCAATGGCCATAGTATTCTCATGATTTCACTTGCCATGTTCCTTTGGGGTTTCTACTGCTCAAGTGTTGTATGTGCATGGATATCCTAAATAATTTGCACATCCATATCCTCAGGAAATTCATCATCCCTAGTCTGGTGCATTACATCATGATTTATCTTATGCCAGACTTCTTTAGCTTTGGGTGCTTTGCTCTGTCTCATCATACGTTAATGCATTTGATGTCTTTCCCTTATGGATGCTTATTCCTCTTCAGATAAAGATTCCTGTTTCTGTCCATCTGACAGAAGCTCTCTGTTTGACATATTTGGTGCTAACATTTGCTGTGCCATCACTTGGAGTGTGTCTACGTTTATGAATGACATACCAAATGTCTTATAACAGAGATATAGCAACCTGACAGATACACAGATACACAGAAACACAGACAGACACTTCATACGTCTCTGTTATGTGCCATTTGGTTCAACCATCTGTTGGAATGACAAATGTGATGCATTGTATTACTACAAATGCTTGTGAAGCATCATATGTTGGAATGACAGAAACAGCAAGTGGAGAAACAGAACACACACAAACTGTGGACAGGAAAAATTTCGTATGGACCGATGCTGATCTGTGGACTGACAGTTGGGAAATCTTGTCTACACATCATGGCGCTATATAACCTCACATTCTCTTAGCCTTCTTAATGGCTTGTGAGCCATTAACAGAAATTGACAGTGATAAGTTCATTATAACACTAAAGTCTTTCTCATAAGGAATACTTTCAAGTCTCAGACCTGCCATTGTGTATTCAAACCTAACATTTTTACTTCTTGTAAAGACGTGCGAGTGTCCGATGATGGGTGGGCTTCCTGTGCAGAACAGAGTCTGCTGACCTGTTGTCCCCTAAAATGCATTGCACTAAGTGGACAAATGACAAAAAATTTGACTAATGACACTGAAAAGGTGTTTCATTGACAGAAGGAGAGACGGGGGGTCTTACGTGAAGTTACCATTAACAGACCACCTGTGTCGATGAGGAGGGGAATGACAACAACACGACGCGCACAAACTCCTGTAAAGCCGTATATCTGCCATCATTGAGCAGCGGCGGCTAATTGCTCAATCAAAACTGAACTTATATGTTGGAGATGGCGGTCCGCTCGTATTTTTTATTGTACATTTTGGCTTTTCTGTAAAACACATCCTTGCTGTTACTGTGCAGATTTAATGCAACTGAAATATAAATGTAGTATATTGAATCTAAGCATTAAAATACACTAGAAGATTGTTTTGGAGAAACATCATTTCTTCCCTTATTAAGAACTTTAATTATTCTTATGCTGATGACGGCTAACAGACTCCTGCAGTGCGGTGCTCCTCCCAGGCTTCAAAAACGACAGAAGCAGTCGTTTAGTTCTGTTTGATACAAAACTGCACATGTCTTCGAAATAAAATCCATATCGGGCAGCCCTGATGAATTTGATTTTATACAGTTTTACATGCCACTGACACCAAGAAATGCATGTTGTGTGTCTAATGATTTAAAAAGAGAAAGACATCCAGTAATCAGCACAACGTCAGACTGACAGAGAGCAACGTGGGGAATACTGTTTGGAATTTAATGTGAGGGTCTGGAAAAGACAAAAACACACAGCTGTTACTGTACACTGTATGTGTGTATGTGTGTGTGTGTGTGAGGGCCTCTCATGAGCACAGGGTGGTCCAGCACACTCCATACAGGGTCAGCTCACAGGTGTCAGAGGGGCTCTGAGCAGCACAGGACAGGATGGAGTGTCAGACCACCACTGGGCACAACCTCAGCTCATCTGAACCTGCTGATTTAATGTGCTGCTCGCTGTGATGAGGAAAGAAATTCAAAGTGACTGAGAACAAAAAAACAAAAACAGCAGACAGAGGAGAA
>JANRMT010062791.1:189612361-189643801 GCA_026402145.1 Polypterus bichir lapradei
CTTTGTATAAGCCAAAACTAAACGACTGCTTCTGTTGGTTTTGAAGCCTGGAGGAGCACCGCACTGCAGGAGTCTGTTAGCCGTCATCACCATAAGGACAATTAAAGATCTTAATAAGGGAAGAAATGATGTTTCTCTAAAACAATCTTCTATTGTATTTTAATGCTTAGATTCAATATACTACATTTATATTTCAGTTGCATTAAATCTGCACAGTAACAGCAAGGATGTGTTTTACAGAAAAGCCAAACCGTACAATAAAAAATATGAGAGGACCGCCATCTCCAACACACAAGTTCAGTTTTGATTGAGCAATTAGCCGCCGCCGCTCAATGATGGCAGACGTACGACTTTACAGGAGTTTGTGTGCGTCATGCTGTTGTCATTCCCCTCCTCATCGACACACGCAGTGAAGTGGTCCTCACCACACAAGAGTTCATACACAGGTAGTCTGTTAATGAAAACTTCACGTAAGACCCCCCATCTCTCCTTCTGTCAATGAAACACCTTTTTAGTGTCACTAGTCACATTTTTTGTCATTTATCCGCTTAGTGCAATACATTTTAGGGGACAACCGGTCAGCAGACTCTGTTCTGCACAGGAAGCCCACCCATCGTCGGACACTCGCACGTCTTTACAAGAAGTAAAAATGTTAGGTTTGAATACACAATGGCAGGTCTGAAACTTGAAAGTATTCGTTATGAGAAAGACTTATAATGAATTCATCGCTGTCAATTTCTGTTAATGGCTCAGAAGCCATTAAGAAAGCTAAGAGAATGTGAGGTTATATAGCGCCATGATGTGTAGAGAAAATTTCCCAACTGTCTGTCCACAGATCAGCACCGGTCCATACAAAATTTTTCCTGTCCACAGTTTGTGTGTGTTCTGTTTCTCCACTTGCTATTTCTCGGTCATTCCAACATATGATGCTTCACAAGCATTTGCAGTAATACAATGCATCACATTTGTCATTCCAACAGATGGTTAAACCAAATGGCACATAACAGAGACATATAAAGTGTCTGTCTTTGTTTATGTGTATCTGTGTGTCTGTCAGGTTGCTATATCTCTGTTATAAGACATTTATTATGGCATTCGTAAATGTAGACACACTCCAATTGATGGCACAGCAAATGTTAACACCAAATATGTCAAATGGAGAGCTACTGTCAGACGGACAGAAACAGGCATCTGTATCTGAAGAGGAATAAGCATCCATGAGGGAAAGACATCAGATGCATTAACGTATGATGAGACAGCGCAAAGCACCCAAAGCTAAAGAAGACTGGCATAAAATAAATCAAGCTGTGATGCACCAGACCAGGGATGATGAATTTCCTGAGGATATGGATGTGTAAATTATTTAGGATATCCATGCACATACAGCACTCGAGCAGTACAAACCCCAAAGAAACATGGGAAGTGAAATCATAAGAATACCACTGCCATTGCAGCAGGGTGGGCCCAGGAAACACCAACAACAAACCAGAGACAGACTACAGAGTGATGTTCAGCATTCAAGGGTGCGGAGGCATAGGGTCAAGAGAGCCCCAAATCTTACTACAACTCACGAGACTGCCTTAAATTATGATGTAGGGATTATAGGGGAGCATTATAGCAATAGTCTGGGCAGGTTATTGTGGTTAAAAATTTATTGAGTGTGAGCAGACTAGCAAAGGGAAATACAGTAGGAGTTGCAATGAAGGGAGACTTGTCTTCCCTCCGGTTCTGGTACAAGAAAGGACAAGGTACATATTCTGTGAATTTCATGGAAAACATCAGGGGCCTCATGTATAACGGCGTGCATAGAATTCGCACTATAACATGGCGTAAGCACAAAAGCCAGATGCAGGAATCTGTGTGTACTCCAACTTTCACGTTCTTCCTCTACATAAACCCTGGTCAATGTGAAAAGTAACGCTCGTGTACGCGCTTCATGTAATGCCCCAACTCCTCCCAGAATTACGCCTCTTTAAATATGCAAATCAATATAAATCGCCCTTAAGCACAGCCTTCGGTGAAAAGACAATGGGAAAAGCACGGGGGAAAATATAAGAATTTCAGCGAATACTAATTGGAGGCAAAGGAAAAACATACTATTTGTTTAATTAAACCGTGGTATAATCAAGAAAAGGAAGTTGATCGAGTGACATAGCGTGTTGGAGAAACTTGAAAGCTCACGTTCATAAAGTCGCACAGTGCCGGAAATAAAAAAGAAATCACATATCAAAGTCGCCGTGAAAAGGCGAGTTGTAGCCCACTGTCTGAGTGTCATATGAAAGCTTATTAGGGTACAGAGAAAAAAAATGCACTTAGTGGTGAAAAAGCATGAAATGTCAACTTCAATCTCGAAATTTCCACTTTAATCACGTAGTTTATTTTGTCATTAAAGAAGAACATCATAAACTTCATCATAAAATCATTTAATTAACCAGTTTCTCAAATCACATTGTAATTAAAGTAGCACATTAAATGCTTAGTTTTTTTACATGATCGTCTACAGTATGTGCTCTATGTGTGTGAATCACTAGTGCTTCTTAAACTGGCTCTCTTCCTCCGACTGGACACAGAATCCATTACATTTGTGATAATACAGCTCTCTGAATAACTAAAATACTGAGATGTACACGTGATATCATTTTCATGATGATAGGAGTTAAAGCACGTCATTAAACATGGGTTTCACGGCGCAGTGATTGTGCGTGACCTTCGATAAATTATTTATTGCTGCAGTACTCATGGGCGGCTCTAGGCTTGTGGCGACCCTGGGCAGAGAAAGAATCGGTGGCTCCTTCGCCTGCCAATGTCAATATGGTATCTTATGCACGGTGGATGGCCACGTCCGTTGCGGACACAGCATAGCCTCCTCGTGCTCATGACACAAGCGTTTAACTTTTGTCGAAATTTGCCGCTGCATTTTTAGCTGTGTCGTTATTTTCTCTTTCTGTTTTATATTCAATATATATTGGCGTGGCCGCCCCTGCAGTCCTTGTTTTTCTTTCTCCAAGTAACCGATCGCCACACAATCATCTCTGTAATAGACGTTAAGCCATCTGTAAGCTTAAAGCGCCGGTTCTTCAAAACGTTTAAGGAACATTGAAATATTTTCGTAGTACATGTTTAATTATTCTATCCTTCACGCCAGTCCCAGTGAAGAATATAGATTATTTAAATGAAGTTAAAGTTTTATCTGTATAATATAATAAACATATTTTGCTGCATTTCATCTTAAAAATGATATCGTCATCATATGTAAATACGCGCTTTATAAAGTGGCGCAGGTTGTGTAATATTATAACTGTAGTGCAACTTTACAGTGAGGTAATTGTACTTATAAGTTCAAACAGTTCTACAAGGAGCAATTGATTGAGTGTGTGTATAGTTCTTGGGATGAAACTGTTTCTGAACCGTGAGGTCCGTACAGGAAAGGCTTTGAAACGTTTTGCTGTGGCTGAGGTAGCGTGTGCTTGAAGCTGTATACCGATAATTCTCTTTCCGATCAGCTGCTGCTGTGATTCACATTCAGATACAGTGATATAAATACTCCGAGTGGTGCAGTGAGAGTAATATGGAAAAAGATGATCTGCTGTTGCAACTCCTAACGGGAGCAGCTGAAAGAAGAAGAAGAAGAAGATGCAGTTAGAGTCACAACGCTAAAGCAGTTATGGTATTTTGAATACTATGGCTATTCCCTGGACCATTATATTGTTATAAGTTAATTACAATCAGATGCATTACACTAATAAACAATATGCGGTTAGTTTCAGTGTATTTTTTTTTTATTATATTTTTATTAATTTTATTGCAATCCATACAAATCAATCAAGAGAGAGAGAGCAAGGCAAACGGTGTGAAATTTAAGGCTTGTAAACACACCTAAATTAATAAATTCTCTGTGCTTTATTAGCTTATTCTAAAATATTACTGATTAGATCCTGCCCTGTTTTGAAAAAAGTCTGTACGGATCCTCTAATTGAGTATTTGATTTTTTCCAATATCAAATAGTATAACACATCGGTTTCCCACTGACTTAAAAGAGGAGAGTTTGGGTTCTTCCAGTTTATCAGAATAAGTCTGCGTGCCAAGAGTGTAGTGAATGCAATCACAATTTGTTTGTCTTTCTCCACTTTAAACCCCTCTGGAAGAACCCCAAACACAGCTGTTAATGGGTTAGGAGGGATTGAGACCCCAAGGCTATTTGAAAGGTAATTAAAAATTTTGTTCCAGAATAATGTTAATTTGGTGCAGGCCCAGAACATGTGACCCAGTGAGGCTGGGACTTGATTGCAGCGTTCGCAGGTTGGATCATGCCCTGGAAACATTTTGGAGAGTTTTACGAGACAGATGTGCTCGATATATAATTTTGAGTTGTATAATTGTATGCTTTGCGCATATGGAGCTCGAGTGAATTCTCTGCATTGCTACTTTCCACTCCTTTTCTGATATATTAATTGAGAGATCTTTTTCCCAGTGCCCTCTTGGATCTTTGAAAGGGAGGGATTGTAAAATGATTTTATATATTGCAGAGATTGTGTCTAAATCCTTGAGATTGAGCAATATTTTTTCCAGCATGGATGAGGGTGCAAGATGAGGAAAATCGGGAAGGTTCTGTTTAACAAAGTTCCTGATTTGAAAATACTGAAAGAAATGTGTAGCTGGAATGTTAAATTTCGAATGTAATTGTTCATAGAATGCAAAGACGTTGTCTATATAAAGATCTCTAAGCAAGTTAATTCCATATTTTTTCCAAATATTAAAAACTGCATATGTTTGCGAAGGTTGAAATAGGTGGTTCTCTTGCAGAGGTGCCATAGATAGAAGCTTCTCCGTCTTAAAATGCTTTCTACATTGGTTCCATATTCTAAGTGAGTGAAGCACAATTGGGTTATTAGTATATTGCCGATAACGTGTGTTTATTGGAGCACAGAGCAGGGAATACAAAGAAGTACTGCAGGATTTCACTTCTATTGCAGACCAAGCCTGTTTATGTTCTTCTATTTGTGTCCAGGTTCTTATTGCCTGTATATTTGCTGCCCAGTAATAAAACTGGAAGTTAGGTAGAGCCATGCCGCCTTCTGCCTTTTGTCTTTGTAGGGTCGCTCTTTGGATGCGTGGATGTTTTGAATTCCAAATAAATGAGGTTATTGTTGAATCTAATTGCTTAAAGAATGATTTATTAATGTATATTGGAATGTTTTGGAATAAAAAAAGAAGGATAGAAAGAATATTCATCTTAACAGTGTTAATTCTTCCAGCTAATGTGAGATGAAGAGTTGACGATCTATGCAAGTCTTGCTTAATTTTTTCCATGCAGACGGCGAAATTTTGTTGATAAAGAGCTTTATGTTTACTTGTGATGTTTACCCCTAGGTAGTTAAACTGTTTTGCAATGATAAAAGGTAGAGTATCTAATCTAATATTATATGCTTGAGAATTCACTGGAATGAGTACACTTTTATTCAGATTAATTCTGAGACCAGAGATCTTTTGAAATTCTGTGAGTGCTGTTAAGACTGCAGGCACAGAATTTTGTGGGTCTGATATGTACAATACCATATCATCTGCATATAATGAGATTTTCTGTTCCAGTCTTTCTCTGATAATCCCCTTTTTCGACAATGTATTGCCTGTGGTTCAATGGCAATTGCAAACAGTAGCGGTGGCAAGGGGCATCCTTGTCTAGTACCACGTTCTAGTTTAAAGAAGTCTGAGCAAGTGTTGTTGATACAAACTGAAGCTTCTGGGTTAGTATACAGCAATTTGATCCATGCACAAATGTTCAGGCCAAACCCAAACTTCTCCAATGTAGTAAAAAGGTATTTCCATTCAATCATGTCAAATGCTTTTTCTGCATCCAATGATAATAATATTTCTGGTGTGTTTGATTTAGTTGGTGAGTATATTACATTAAACAGGCGTCGAAGATTTGAAGATAAGTGTCGGCCCCTAATAAATCCAGTTTGATCTTGTGATATTACCGAGGGGAGCACTTTCTCCATCCTTCTAGCTATGATTTTAGAGAGTATTTTAACGTCATTATTCAGAAGTGAAATTGGTCTGTATGATGCACATTGTAATAGGTCCTTATTTTGTTTTGGAAAAATGGTGATTAGTGCTTGGCGAAAAGTTTGAGGAAGAGTTTGGTTATCTCTGGCTTCTGTAAATGTTGCTAATAGGAGGGGAGCTAGCTGAGCAGAGAATTTCTTGTAAAATTCTGCAGGGTAGCCATCAGTGCCTGCTGCTTTCCCGCCTTGGAGTGACTTTATAGCATCTAGTAATTCTGATAATGCCAGAGGTTTATCAAGTTCCTCCGCACTAAAAGTGTCTATTTGTGGTATTTGTAATGTATCCAGAAATGCATTAGATTGTGTATTGTCTTCTTTAAACTCAGTAGGGTATAGCGATTTATAGTAGTCTCTGAAAGTGTGCATTATATTTTTGTGGTCGACAATTTTATCTCCGTTTGCGTTGGTGATTACTGAGATTGCGTTGTGCACTTCTTGCTTGTGAATTTGTTGAGCTAAAAGCTTATTAGCTTTCTCTCCATGTTAATAGTAATGATGTCTGGATGTATAAATTAGTTGTTCAGTTTCTTTAGTTGTCAGGAGGTTTAGTTCTGAATGCAGAGCCTGCCTTTTCCTATGTAGGGTCTCGCTTGGTAGTCTGGCATGTTCTTCATCTATTCTAGTAATTTCGCTTTTTATCTCTGCTACTTTCTTGGTTTGTAATTTATTTCTGTGGGAAGATATGAGATAATCTGTCCTCTTAAGAAGGCCTTAAGAGTTTAACAGAGTATTCCTGCAGAGATCTCTGAGGATGTATTTGTCTCTAGAAAGAATTTGATTTGTTTGGATATAAATTCTGTACAATTCTCATCTGCTAATAGAAGCGGGTTGAGACGCCATCTGCGGGGTGAGTGTATGGGGCTTAGTAACTTTAGCTCCAAGATCATAGGTGCGTGGTCAGAAATAACAAAAGCATCATATTTGCAAGATTTAATCATAGGCAAGAAGTTATTGTCTATAAAGAAGTAATCAATCCTTGAGTAGCAATGATGTACTGGTGAGTAGAAAGAATATGTTCTTGAGTTTGGGTTTAAAAACCTCCAGGGGTAAGTTGTGATCAGTTATAAACTTTGTAATTATCTTTGCAGTGTTAGATGCCGTTCTGCCTGTGGAAGAAGTCTTATCTAAGAGTGGATTTAGAACACAATTAAAGTCCCCAGCCATTATAATTTTATGAGTGTTCAGATTGGGATGGATGCAAATAAATTTTGTATAAATTCCTTATCATCAACATTAGGTGCAAAAACATTTATCAAAATCATTTTACAGTTAGATACGTCTCCCATGACCATTACATATCTCCCTTCAGGATCCAATACTACATCTGATGCTACAAATGGGACTGTTCTATGTATGAGAATTCCCACACCTCTAGTTTTCTTTGTAAAACTAGAATGGACATTTGGCCAGTCCAGTCTTTTTGCAGCCGGAACTGATCCTTGCTTAGTAAGTGGGTCTCCTTTAAAAATACTATTTTAGCGTTTAGACCTGTTAGGTGAGAGAGTACTTTCTTTCTCTTTTAATTCGTGATTCAGGCCTTTAACATTCCAGCTCACAAAGTTAACTGTCCCATCATGGAGACATTGATTCTGAGTTTTTGATGTCATTTTATAGTCTTAGCTGGAAGTGAGAGAGCTTCGGCCTTAATTTCCTATTTCCCCTAGAGTTATTGCCATGCAGCCTATTATTACGTTGGTAGTTATAATTATAAAGATTAAAAGGATAGATTAGGTATAGATATAGCCTGCTCTCTTTCTCTCCCACCCTTAACCCCCCACCCTCCCTTTTTGCCTCCCCACGTGAGGCTAGAACCCACTTCACACAGTCCCAGTCCTCTGACATACCCAGAGACAGAGTACGTCCAAAGCAAAACAAGCTCCAATGCAGCGGCGTTTTAGTGTTAAAAGATAGAGATATCTACTACCAATATAGTCTAAAAAATTGTACACTTACACTAAGATTGCTGAAGATTATATATATTTTATCAAAATAATACACCCGGATAATAAACCCGGGGAAAGGTGTTAGAAATTTGTCTAGAATAAGCATAATAAGTCTTAAAGCAATAATAGCAATAACAATAAACCAAGGGTATGATGTTGAACAGTCTCGTTTAGGGTAGAGAGAAAATAATTAGATAACAAAAAAAAACAGAGAAAAGAAAAAGTAATTAAGCGGTAAGTTTCAGTGTATTTATAAAGCTGCGTCAGGAAAATAAGGAGTAACCACACAGGAACAGTAGCATTGCATTGATGCTGGGTGCCGCCAGTCTGCAAAACTGAGCGGAGAACTTGCGTACAACAAGGTATGAGGTACTGTCGAAAAGTGCGTGGCTTTACGCCAAGTGTAGGTTTTATACATCGCGATTTGAACGTGGAAAAGTTCTTACGCAACATTTCTGTGCGTTACGCCCCAGGTGTCCTAATAGTTCCTTCTCTGAATATTATCCTTCCTGCTGGTAGAGGATCCTATTGCTTCCAGATAAATGATGACTGTCACCATCAGGCAGGTGTATTACATCCAGAAAATGATCAGCAGAGGCAAGAGGCTCAACTGTATTCATTCAGTCTGGACAAGGTCACCAACAGGAGCATGTGTTGGGTGAAAAATTCAAGGTACCATACTGCATTGATGAATTAGTTAAGTTGATGGATGAGTGAAATTAAGCCTTTCACACGAGTGTGTTGAATAATGTTTGAAATACAACAGGAATGCTCAGAGGAACAGATGCTCAACCAAGCATTGTCACAATGGCAATCACACTGGAATAGTGACCAACAGAGATATAATGCTGCAAGGACAAATGAGGTAGCCATTGTGTTTGAGCACCCAGAAGGGGAAGCACCTCTGGAGTGTGACTTCATGATCTGTTCTAGGGTCGATGCAGGGAATACAAATTTAGACATCCGGAGGATCAGTTTCCTTGATCCAAATTTGTATGTAAAGGTATATTCACTACTATTTCCATATGGGAATCAGAGTGGGAGAGAAAATATTAATTTGCATTGTGTAAGGGCTCTACTTTGAGTACAATGAAGAACAACTGTGACAAATCCAAGGGTCAAATCACAGTTTTACTGTTAATTACTGGGAATAAGGGACAATACCTTCAGCCAGTTTTTGAGTGTGGGGAGGCTGAGCCAACCATAATGTGTTGATTTTTATGTTAGGACAGAGGGAAATTGAGTGAACTGTGTTGCCAAACCCAAGCACGATTGAGGATCGAAATCTACAATGGGTTGATGGATCACATAAATACAACTTTAGGCATATTTACTCACATTTGCTCCAGGGAGGGTTTATTTACTTCCTTCAACATTCCATGGAGGCCCAAGGTATATGATGCAAAAATATCAGGACGAGATTTAATTTGCCCGGGGTTTGTTTCCTGCCTTGTGCCCTGTGTTGGCTTGGATTGGCTCCAGCAGACCCCCGTGACCCTGTAGTTAGGATATAGCAGGTTGGATAATGGATGGATGGATTTAATTTGTTTGTAGATTCAGGCCACCTGACATTTTACCTGCAATGATGTGTAATCTACAGTGGCAGGAGATTACAAAAAATTTAGGGCCAGGTCACAGACCAGAGACAAGGCCCTATATCATTGTAGGAGTGGTTCATCTTAAGCTAAACAAGTGTATCAATGATATCATGCAGAAGCAGATATTAGGATTGTGACAAGAGTGCACGTCATTGTGTTTCAGAAGAAAGGTCTCCCTCAGACACACATCCTTTTGTTTCTCAGGAGCAAAGATAAGCCACAAGATATGAATGTTATCAACAGGCTGCTAAACTTGGAGCTGCCAGACCCTACTTAAGACCCTCACTTCCATGAGATCACAGATAAAAATAGGATCCACAGTCCATGTGGTCATTTCAATTCATCAGCATCATGTATGGTAGAGGGTCAATGCTCAAAGAATTTCCCAAAGGAATAATAGGAAAAGACATCAGCCAATGAGGATGAAAAACTGAAAAATAGTCAGTATCGAAGAGTTGAGATTGGTCGAAGGAGGGTGATGAATGAGTGGTTAGTAAATTACAACCTGTATCTGAGTCACAAATTCAACTGCCATATCAATGTAGAGGTCTGTGCTACAGTAAAGACTGTGAAGTACTTCTTCAAATAAAGTACGTATATAAGGGACACAACTGTGTGAATGTTGTCAATAGAGAGGGTACTATTCTTAAACATGATGAAATTACACAGTTAGTAAACTATCGGTGTATTGGCGCCACTGTGGCAGTGTGTCAGTTATTTTGATTTGTTGTCCGTGAACATTCGCCTACAATTATTTAGTTAGCAGTTGACTTGCCAGGGGAGCGTAGCATTGTATTTAGAGAGGGAAACATAGTTTCCACATTGGATAGGGGTAGGGATAGAGATACCACCCTAACAGTCTGGTTTAAGATAAACAAGGAGTGAGGGATTATTTTTACTGGGAATTGCCTGAGCGTTACTGGTTGAAGATACAAATCAGAGATGAATAATTATTTCAGATAAAAAAAATACTGATATTGTCTAAGACTGCTTTTACTACACATTAAAGGGGCTTGAGGACCTTAGAACAATCAAAGGGGTGGACTAGGCATCATTCATAGAGGTTGCAAGAGTGAGGGGTCTTGTCAGCAGTGACTGGTTATCAAACAGGTCCTTGGAAGAGTCTGTGCTATTTGGGATTCTGCCACAGTTGCTTCAACTCTTTGCCTTCATTTGTGTCTTTGATACACAAATTAACTCAGAAGAACTGCTTGTGAAATATAAAAGAAGTTTGTGTGAGATGGTTGGACGTCCATATCAAGGGCAAGCAGATGGCTATGCTTTGTGTGTAAACTGAGTGCTGCGAGACGCAGAGAGAACTCTAATGCACCATGGAAAACGATGCAGGGATTTCTACCCCCCGTAACATGGGCTGTCATGGGATATACAAATCCTGCAGATTATTCTGACGCAGTACATGAACACGACTGAGAGATGGTATTGGTTATGACTCTGAATCCTCTTCAGTGGGATGCATATGACTGTATCTGTTCTCTCTGAAGTCAAGTTCTGCTCTCGGGTTTCTACACTTATGCTGAACTTCTTCATTTTTGTGCCCTGCTGTTTCTCTCACACTTTTATTCTTGTTATATCTGCTCAGATAAATTTAGCCTAAATACACATTTATTCCTTTTGATGGACACATCACAAATTGTTCAGGCTTTCTTCCTCTTTCATTTTTTCAAATGGCTGCAGGGTTGTTGTAGAGCACAATGGCTCTTACTACTTCATACACAGAAAGTGTTCAGTTATCTTGGTAAGACACTTAAAAATACAACAACATAATTCAGAGACGTGTGCTCATTCATGTGTTTTGATATTTTATTTCTATGTAATGAATGCTTTAGTGAGGATTTGAACATAAGTGTCTTTTTAAGTGTTCATTTACAAAGACCTAATGCTTTATATCTGTGCATTTAGATAAACCTCGGCATGTGAACGTTCTTTGTGTCCAGTCATGTCACAAATCTCAAAAATTCTGTAACTGTCCACTGTCAGAAACTCGACTCAGAGTCATGAAAAGGTTTGGGTTAGCCACCCATATAATTAATTTCCTGGCTGCAGAGTTGAGCAAATAAATACAGCACTGCTGTGCAAAAAACAGAACTGAGGGAATAGGGTAAAGGTGCAGGCTTTTAAAGGGGAAGACAGGAAGTAAGATCATAGGGATCGGGCTCAAGAAGGTCTTCAGCCATTGGTTCGAGCCCGGACATGACTTTTCCAGGGGCTGGAGCCGGCAATGTCTCCGTCCATAGGCTCAGTCCTGGAAGTGACGTCAAGAGAGCCATGTGGAATCTCCCATGAATGGTCTACAGGAAAGGAAGAAAAAGAGTCAGTGCACTCTGCCACATCCCAGTATGACTCGGAACTGTCCTTACTCAAGCCCTTTAGCTGCCTCCCATGTGCACATGTGTGACACCACTCAGATCCTAAATTTGATTCAGTACATCGCATTTCATGATTGTGATGTCTATTCAAGTAAAATGCCATTATATTAATACACACTTCTGAGGTCATTTGGTGATTAAATTGCTTGACTTTGCTCTCTTGTGTCAGGGTCTCATCTCAGATTTCTTCATTTTCCACTGAAATTTATTTAATTTATTCCCTTGACTGCTCTTTTCCCCTAACAACAGACTGACGAGTTGCAGATTACACAATCCATTCCACTGGTGAAGTTGTTGAAAGTGTCTACTTTCCCAGAATTCTTTTTATTTGCTCGGTGTAGTTTTCATTTGCTTTCGCTTTTTTGATACATTAAGAACATTTACGTAAGAATGCTGAAATCTCTAATGACTGATAAAGGTTTATTGCCTACTCACCTTGCATGCATTATTATTTGCTCTATTTTGCCGTTTGGTGTTACAGAGAACAGAGGAGACGTCTTCTAAGGTGAAGTTTCTGGGTGTAACACAACTGCCCTGTGGTGACAGTCATCATTTATCTTACACCCAATCTATTTACAAATATGTTTGTTACTCTGTATTAAGGTAAATGTATGTTTATTTTTATTTCAAATATAATCTTAACACATATATGTGAATCCCATATGTTTTACATTACATTAGATTACATTAGATCAGATTGGATAATCTACTAATCCCAAGGGGAAATTCAGATGCACATAGTAGCAGAAACATGAATGACAAAGGATACAAACTCACAGGACAGATTATACAGTCAATCAATCAATCAATCAATCAATCAATCAATCAATCAATCATATGATTAATAAATAAATAAAAATTGCGCACAAATTTCAAAATAAATTCCAAGAGTTGTTCAGGAGGAAGCATTTTACATTATATTGCCAGACATATCTACATATTTGCGTACTTGCACTCTCATGCTCTCATTCAAAAAGTTGCCCCATTATAAGATCAGCTGTGGTCTTAAACTAGGTCACTACCAAAGTAAAGAGTTGTCTTGCTGACAGTAGGTGCCAGTCCTCCCACCAGAAGATGTCAGCACTAATATCCGAAATGCAAGTCAATGGATTTTCTCTGAGATCACATTGAGATTGCAAAGAATATACAGTTAGGTCCATAAATATTTGGACAGAGACAACTTTGTTCTCATTTTGGTTCTGTACATTACCACAATGAATTTGAAATGAAACAATTCAGATGCAGTTGAAGTACAGACTTTCAGCTTTAATTCAGTGGGGTGAACAAAAAGATTGCATAAAAATGTGAGGCAACTAAATCATTTTTTTTAACACAATCCATTTCAGGGGCTCAAAAGTAATTGGACAATTGACTCAAAGGCTATTTCATGGGCAGGTGTGTTCAAGTCCGTCGTTATGTCTTATCAATTAAGCAGATAAAAGGCCTGGAGTTGATTCGAGGTGTGGTGCTTGCATGTGGAAGATTTTGCTGTGAACAGACAACATGCGGTCAAAGGAGCTCTCCATGCAGGTGAAAGAAGCCATCCTTAAACTGCAAAAACAGAAAAAACCCATCCGAGAAATTGCTATAATATTACGAGTGGCAAAATCTAAAGTTTGGTACATCCTGAGAAAGAAAGCAAGTACTGGTGAACTCAGCAACGCAAAAAGACCTGGACATCCACTGAAGACAACAGTGGTGGATGATCGCAGAATCATTTCCATGGTGAAGAAAAACCCCTTCACAACAGCCAACCAAGTGAACAACACTCTCCAGGGCTTGGTAGGCGTATCGATATCCAAGTCTACCATAAAGAGAAGACTGAATTAAAGTAAATACAGAGGGTGCACTGCAAGGTGCAAGCCACTCATAAGCCTCAAGAATAGAAAGGCTAGATTGGACTTTGCTAAAGAACATCTACAAAAGCCAGCACAGTTCTGGAAAATCATTCTTTGGACAGATGAAACCAAGATCAACCTCTACCAGAATGATGGCAAGAAAAAAGTATGGAGAAGGTGTGAGCACTGACGTCGGAAAACAACGGAAGAACTTAAACCCAATTTAAGTAAAAATAATTTCTTTATTCTTAACTCTTGGTAAGTTAGAGAGATTGTGAGACTGCCTCTTCTCAACTCAGCTAACTGATTTGGATTTAGGCAGAATCCCTAAAGTAAAAACTTTCTCTCTTTTATATCCTAGAAAAGAAAAAAAACCTTAGCAGTTCATTTCGAGATTATACATAGCTTAAGGTTACATCTTAATTTATGACATACTGGAGTATCCTAAAACATAGAACAAACAACCATTTACATTCCTAAGGAATACAACCTTCTAATTATACACACTTAGAACCAATTTAAACATTCTTACAGTTTATTACATTAGTTATTAAGAGCTTACATTCTTCACAGGGTCTTCTGTTAGTATTAGAGGTCAGTATTTTCTCATAAAGGAATGTAAGCTAATGATAATTTATTTTCTTCTTTCTCAGTTCCCCCCTTTGCACATAAAATGTGCACATGAGAATGATCAGACCCAATCATCGGGAGCAATATCATCATCTTGATGCTGTGACTTGAATAATGAATTTTCCAAGGGGTTCTCTTCCAGAAACGTGTGCCCATAATATGTAAATACCCCCATCATAGGGTGATGGATCTTTTAAAGTGATAATTAACGGGTTACAATTATCATGTGAGCACGTTCCGCTAGTATGTCTCTTAATGATAGAGAACCTTGTCTTGAGATCATGTTGCTGAACCTTCCAGGGCTGATAACCCCAGTCACTGGTACCTGTATTTGCAAATACCCATTGCCATTTTTCACAATTACTGCCATAATGAGTGGAGACAGCAGTCACACACACATATTTTTCAGCCCTAGTCCATTGTTGATGGCAGCCGGTTCCACCAGGAGCAACAGTACAAAAGTCAATCTGGAGTGAAGTGGTCTTCCCTACTTGGAAAGTTAGTGTGGGAATGTCCCCATAAGTTCGTTGTCCCGTGTCCAAGGGGACAGAAAAAGTTATTAATAACAGAATTAAGAATGCCATTCTTTGCAACGTGAGACGTGTATCCAGGCTTTAACGGTGTGAGATGTAGATAATAGCACCTGGAATGGTCCCCTCCAGCAAGGTTGATGCCAATGTTTCCTTTGGTT
This sequence comes from Polypterus bichir lapradei, assembly GCA_026402145.1. Taxonomy (NCBI): domain Eukaryota; kingdom Metazoa; phylum Chordata; class Cladistia; order Polypteriformes; family Polypteridae; genus Polypterus; species Polypterus bichir. Next base: position 189,627,514 of record JANRMT010062791.1, read on the forward strand.
GTCTCTGACCAGTATCCAGGTTCCAAGGGGGATCTGGAACTCCGTCGGTGGGGGACCGGTCCGACAAGCCTTGTTAACTTGTTCGTGGACTTCCTTCAGGGAGGCTCGGAGAACTGTAAGACTGGAGAGAAGGTCATTGTCCACAGTATGCAGAGTGACATTTCTGATAATCATGCCAACGGGCATGGGGCGTCCAGTTACAATTTCAAATTGCTATAGTCCCAACTGCCGATGTGTCCTTCCTCTCAACCCCAACAAGGCCAGGGGTAGAGCATCTGGCCAGGTTAAGTTTGTCTGCTCACAGATTTTTGCCAATTTTGATTTTAGGGTACCATTACACCTTTCTACAATACCTCCTTCTTTGGGGATGGTATTTGCAGTAATGATGTATATCTATCTGGAGCCAAGTAGTCAGCTCACTTATTACAGAATTCACAAAATGTGTACTGTTATCAGTCTGCAGTTTCTGTGGTATTCCCCATCTTGGAATAATTTCTTCTATCAGAGCTTTAGACACATTTTTTGCATCTGCATGTTTAGAAGGGAAAGCTTCCACCCATCGGGGGAGGACACATCGACAATTACCAAGCAATAACGGTAGCCTTTAGATGGTGTTAATTCAATGAAATTCATTTGGAGGTGTTCAAAGGGACCCATTGGGTTAGGAGTGATGGCGGGGCTTACCTGAGTACTTTACCTACATTAAACCTTTGGCATAGTGTGCATCATCTACAGAATTGTTCAGCATATACAGAGAAACCTGTGGTTTCCCAGTGTCACTCGACTCCCTTAGTCATAGCATCTTTTCCTGCATGATCCAGGCCGTGTGTGATTTTTGCCATACCTGGAAAAGAAGCCTTTGGGAGGAAAGGTTTGTTAGTTTGCTTATGGGTCCAGACCCCAGCAGAGAGGGATCCTTCTCAGGACCACTTTATCCTTTCTCGGTCAGTGGCAGCGCTCTGTAAAGAAATTATTTGATTATCAGGGTCTTTGTCATCCTTCTGTTGGAATAAAGAGACTGGTGTGTTATTACAGGCAGCCTGTTTAGCAAAGTGATAAGCTCGGGTTAAAGTTATTAGCTCAGCTGCTTGTGCGCTTAAACTAGAAGAGATTCGATTTGCTTCAAGTAAGTGGTCTCCTTTGACCACTGCATAACTAGTGAATAGTGTCCCATCATGTAATCGCAAGGAACAGCCATCCACATAGGGAATTTCTTCTTTTTCTAGTGGAGTTTCCTGGAGGTCCGGCTTGGGTTTCAGGACCTTTGTTATCTTATCATGGTAGTCGTGTGGTTCCCCCCCCCTCTCCCTCAGTGAGGAGTAAGGTGGCTAGAGTTTCTGAGTTGAGCATCTTTCAGTAGTGACTTTTGACAGGGTACATAGTACATTTTGATAGTGTATTGCCCTTGCAGTAGTGAGGTAGTTCACCACGTTTCCTCACTTGTTCATGCACTCTATTTGTAAGGCACTACGCAGGCCTGCAAGCCTTTTCCTACGTTAAATTTTTTCCATAGTGTACACCTCTTACAGAACTAATCAGCAAAGTTAGAAAAACCTCAGGCGTGACAGGATTGTTGTACCTGTGCCATCATTGCGTCTTCTGGAAGGGTGGGCCAAACCATGCGCAGCCTTTGCAATACCTAGAAAGAAGCTTTTGGGGAAAAAAAGGATGTTTAGTTAATGGATGGATCCAAATTCCTTTTGGATCTTTTTCAGATCCCTCGTTCTGCCACATCTTTATCTACTTTCCCGTTGCTACAGTTTGTAGTGATAAAACTGCACCTCGGGTGACTCTTGTTACTCCTTCTGTTATGGAAATAAAGGTTAGTGTGAAGTAGGATCACGGGCGGCTTTCTTTGCCCACATGTGTGCTTGCGCATTTCCCTTACTCACTGGATTCGTTTTCCCCTTGTGAGCTTCACACTTCACTACCACAAGCGCACCTGTCAAATGAGATTTTTTGTCTGTACTAAGATGGAATGTACAGCATGTGGTACCTTAACAGTTAATAAACTCATGAGAACAACATCTGAGCATGCTAATATGGCCTCTGTTATTGCATCAGCTGCTTTCAAACAGGCCGGGATTATAGTGGTCACTGGATCCAGTTTTATTTATTAATTTTTTTTTTTTTTTTAGAATAGTATGTGACCGGTCATTGTCTATTTCCTTGTTGTTGAGTTAATACTGCAGTCATACACCTCCCTTTCTCCTGCACAAACAGAGTGAAAGGACGAGACTACCGTAGTCCGGAACTCTTAACGCAGGTGCAGACATCAAAATTTAGTTTATATCAGTTAAAGCCTTCTCAGCCTGCTCCGTCCATGAAATTTTATCAGTCAAAACCAAATTAGAAGAGGTCGCAAAATCTTGAAGTGGCTGTGATTTTCAGCAAAAAAAAAAATCTTTTTTAACCCATTGCCGGCAATATCATAACATTCCAAGAACAGACATAACTTGCCGTCTTGCAGACTGTGCACATTCACCTGAAGTCAAATCATGACTCAGGTATTTCATTTTTCTTTCAACCAGTTGCAACTTTTTCCGGAACACTTTGTGCCCGATTTCCGCTAGGAAGACCAACAAAGCCTTTGTGTCTTCTTCGCATTATTCCTGTGCCTCAGAACATAAAAGCAACTCATCTACATATTACACCAGGACACCACCCCCCTTTGGCCAATAACCTTTCAATTTTTTATCTTTTCTAATTCTTGTCCATACACACACAAACACGCGCACATGCACACACACTCACATGCACTCACACAGAGCCTCTGTATATCCCTGTGGCATCACAGTTCAGGTCCAATGCTTCCCTTTAAAAGTGAATGCGAACCAGAACTGGGAGTCAGAGTGTACAGGAATTGAAAAGAAAACATTCGCAAGATCAGTAACAGAAAAGCACATAGCAGTGGCCGGGGCAGTAGAGAGAATAGTGGAAGGTTTCGGGACCATAGGAGTCCTAGGGTGTATAACAGCATTGACTCTACTGAGGTCCTGAATGAACCATCATGAATCATCTGCTTTCTAACTGGAAGAATAGGAAAGTATTGGATTGGAATAATAGTACCCCACTTAACTAAGTCAGCATAAACAATGGTAATACCAGCCTCAAGCGAAAAAATATATTGTGCACAAGGTAAACGGAAGGATGACTTTGGGAAAATGACCAAGGGTTCAACATGAGCTATTCAGACAAAATATTATTTCTAAAAGATTTGAAGGGTAAACAGTATGGGTGTAGGTGGAGAGATGAAAGATAAATGACAGAACGGATCGGGTTACAGGTACAACTAGTCCTACTGCAATTTTCTTAACAGATCTATCTGGGTGAACTAAATATTAGGTCCCACATACTCCCAATCCTCCCCTTCCTGACATGCTAATACCCATTGTCTCATATTATGCCACTGAAGCGAGAGGATTTAGCAATGGGGATATGTGGTAGAACCACTCCAGAAGAAAAGCGATTGTTGTAACAAAAGAGAGATACTGCTCCAGCCAGTTCTGCTGAGATATAACAGTTCATTAGGCAAATAGTCTCTTTTTCTGACAACAGCAGCTGAAAAGTCCAAGAGCCAGACTTCATCATAATACAGTCCAAAAAATCATGCAATACAGTAAAATGATCTAGAATACTGTAATCCAAGAGGAACCCAGAACAGCAGATATTTTTTATTGTTTTGAGAAAAACATGAACAATCAAGGCAGCATAGGATCATGTAATGGTGTTGGTCAGTGCAAGGGTGGTGTGTTGTTCTGATGTGACCTTCACTCCCTTTTTTATTGCTAAGATACAAAGGCACAGGCGGGCCATCAAGTCTCGTCCAAACAAGTTCACTGGGCTTTAGAGGGCTGATATATTTTGCATTTCTTTGTGCTTGTAACTGTCCACTAAACACTGAACTGGCCACTATCAACCCCCTGCCGTCCCAGAGTCTCAGTCCATTGCACTCTCACATCATTTCAGCCTGGAATTAGCTTTCCTTCTAAGGACCTGAATCCATTCTGCAGCATTTTGGCTTATTTATGTCATCTAACTGTTTCTCCACCATCACAAACTTCTGTCCCTCTTCTTTTATTTAGGTTTAGTAATTCCTGCACCACCTCTTTTAATTCTTGCAGGTCCCAGTTTCTTTGCACCATGAAGGTGGGACAGTTTTAATCTGAGTCAGGCTGTTGTACATTATATTGCGGAAAGGGCACTTGTATTAATGGTGCTCGAAATTCCATTCTTTCATATTCATGTTTGACTCTGAGGGGTCAGAATCGGGTCTTATTAGGCATCTCTTTCCCCGAGCCGTGTCTTTGTGCCGCAGTACTTGCTTGCACCGATCGTAACTGACGTTGGCTGTGATTTCTACCCTCTCCCTCTTCTTCATCCCTGTCTGGCTGAAACTGTTTGTTTTAGAATTCATCGGGACCATCTTCTTCCTCTCCCTCATTAATTCCTCCAGCTGCAACAAGGGGTGGTGATGGACTATGGTCCTCAAAGGGAGTGGACAAGCATGCTGACGCTAAATCAAGGTATAATCTGTTCTTCTTCTTTTTATTTATATTATTTTTTGTTTCATTAATTTTATTACAATCCATACAAAGCAATCAAGTTTTTACAAAAAGAAAAATTGAGTTAAGAACAGATCGATCCCCACCCCTGAGAGAGAGAGCAAGCCAAACGGCATTAAATTTAAGGCTTGCCAACATACCTAAATTAATAAATTCTCTGTGTTTTATGAACTTATTTTAAAATATTACTGATTAGATCCTGCCATGTTTTGAAAAAAGTCTGTACGGATCCTCTGAGTATTTGATTTTTTCCAATTTCAAATAGTATAACACATCGGTTTCCCACTGACTTAAAAGAGGAGAGTTTGGGTTCTTCCAGTTTATCAGAATAAGTCTGCGTGCCAAAAGTGTAGTGAATGCAATCACAATTTGTTTGTCTTTCTCCACTTTAAGCCCCTCTGGAAGAACCCCAAACACAGCTGTTAATGGGTTTGAGGGATTGTGAGTCCAAGGCTATCTGAAAGGTAATTAAAAATGTTTGTCCAGAATAATGTTAATTTGGTGCAGGCCCAGAACATGTGACCTAGTGAGGCTGGGACTTGGTTGCAACGTTCGCAGGTTGGATCATGCCCTGGAAACATTTTGGAGAGTTTTAGTCGAGACAGATGTGCTCGATATATAATTTTGAGTTGTATAATTGTATGCTTTGCGCATATGGAGCTCGAGTGAATACTCTGCATTGCTACTTTCCACTCCTTTTCTGATATATTAATTGAGAGATCTTTTTCCCAGTGTCCTCTTGGATCTTTGAAAGAGAGGAATTGTAAAATTATTTTATATATTGTAGAGATGGAGTCTAAGTCCTTGAGATTGAGCAATATTTTTTCCAGCATGGATGAGGGTGCAAGATGAGGAAAATCTGGAAGGTTCTGTTTAACAAAGTTCCTGATTTGAAGATAGTGAAAGAAATGTGTAGCTGGAATGTTAAATTTGGAATGTAATTGTTCATAGGATGCAAAGACGTTGTCTATATAAAGATCTCTAAGCAAGTTAATTCCAAATTTTTTCCAGATATTAAAAACTGCATATGCTTGTGAAGGTTGAAAGAGGTGGTTCTGTTGCAGAGGTGCCACAGATAGAAGCTTCTCCGTCTTAAAATGCTTTCTACATTGGTTAAATTGGCTAAATCAAGGTATAATCTGTTCTCCTCCTTTTTTTATATTATTTTTATTTACTTATTCTTCCTTCTTTCATCCAGACTTTTGGGACGATTCTTGCATTATCAAGAACAACTTTTCTTTTTCTGCTACAAGTTTCATTTGGCTTTGCATTCCTATATTGCACTTCTGCATTGCTTTCAGTGCCATATCTTTATTATCAATTCCCATCTATCAAACATTTCCATTTTCTTGACTACAGCACCCTCGTGCATTTCTATATGCAATCTTCCTAACTTTCTGTAGTTCACTCATATCACCAGAGCCTTCTACTGGCCACCTGCCCCTGCTCTGTTTATTCCACCGTATACAATTTTTTAAAATATAACCCTGTTTTCTGTTCTATGTAGCGTCTTGGAGAGCCGCTTTTTTTTTTTCCTTGGTACGTTTTCTGAAAACAATCCTCCGAACAGAGGCTCCTCATTCACACCCTGTTTTTCCAAATTCTTTCTTTAGCGAATCCACAACCGGGAGGTACTTTCCCTTTTTATTAAACTTCCACTTCTCCCTTCTAATTACGAGACTACTTAAGCCTCCGTCTCATTCCAAGAGGCGCTCTTATCGTTACGTCCCAGTACCTCTCCCGGACGATAAAGCAGTTGTACTCAGCGGTCACTGATCTTATTCCTGTCTGCAATTCGCACCTTCACTCGGGTTCTCCAACACGAGGGGAACTGTTCGGGTGCCAAATAAACAGTGGAAGTAACACCCGAGGAAGACAGGAATAGTTCAATCAATTAGTCTTTATTCAGTCACAGATGAGTACGTGGATTCCTGCTTTCTGTTTCCCAAAGGAGTTTTAACCTGTTTGCTATTAGTTTTCCCCATGGTCAGTGAGTTTTCCGCACTCTTTTTGCTAAACCAGCCTCAATTGTCACTTCACTCCCGGTCCTTCCTGTTCCCCGGTCCACCGGGACAATCAACCTGATTAGAGGACTGACAGTTTCACCTGAAGGCTGCTGGTTACCGCTGTTTAGGTGATCCCGTTGAGTTCAGAATATAACCAGACCATTAGAGCAAAGAGTCTCGCTCACCCGCGACAGTGCTTTTTCCCAATCACAAAATGTTTAGTTATTTATCTATTCTTCCCACTCTCTTCCTTTATTTTACTTTTAAGCCTCTGAGCGACTTCTTCATTTCCTAGGGAGTGTACTAACTCACGTCCTTAACATTCAAAATCTTTACACTGTTTTATTTCCAAGAGCTTATCTATAAATTCTGGTCCACTCTCTGCCTGGTTTCATTCCCCCGGTCGGACTCCCTCGGTCTACTCACCAAGAATATTTTCTCCCGTCTGGAAGTTTCCAGTTTACTCGACTTTCAGGAAAAATCAGAGGATGTCAAGGGCTCCTTATGCGAGAGTCAGCAGAGGCAGGCCAGTCCTAACTTTTTCCGGATCTGGTCCTCCCGACCCGGCCAGTGTTGGTCCTTTTACCGGTCCTCTGGATGATCGCGCCCAAGGAGTCGCTTGGCCGTCTCTGCCCCAGTTGGGCGCCAAAACTGTGAGCGCTGAAGTCGGAAAACAACTGAAGAACTTAAACCCAATTTAAATAAAAATAATTTCTTTATTCTTATTTCTTGGAGAGTCCGAGAGATTGTGAGACTGCCTCTTCCCAACTGAGCCAACTGATTTGGATTTAGGCAAAATCCCTAAAGTAAAAACATTCTCTCTTTTATATCCTAAAAAAGAAAGGGGGATTTGGTCTTGTCCGTTGCAAGAGATGGACGTCTGAAGTGGAGCTTCGCTAGCAACGGTGTTATTTTTCATATTATTGGTTATTATCCTGAGATATCCTGTATTTATCTGGCCTGAGGGGCACTACTACAGTATATGCAAGCATATATAAACATGGCCAACAAGAAAAGGGGTCCGAAAGAACCGAAAACTAAAGCTACTTCCAAACTAAGATTGGCAAGCCCAAGTTCAAGATACAGCATTTCAGAGACTGACCTGGATCAGATGGGCGAAAGCCCAGACTCCTCGGGACCACGGTCCGCCACATCGTCTCCGGCTGAGAGCGAAATTGGGAGTGAATATAGTCATAACTGATCACAACTTATCACACCCCTGGAGGTTTTTAAGCCCAAACTCACCAGTACATCACTGCTACTCAAGAATTGATTATTTCTTTATAGATAATAAATTCTTGCCTTTGATTAAATCTTGCAAATACAATGCTATTGTTATTTCTGACCATGCACCTCTAATCATGGAGCTAAGGTTATTATGCCACACACACTTACCTCTCAGATGGCGTCTCAGACCACTTCTATTAGCAGACGAGAATTGTACAGAATTTATATCCAAAAAGATCAGTTTCTTCCTAGAGACAAATACAGAGATTTCTGCAGGAATACTCTGGGAAACTCTTAAGGCCTTCTTAAGAGGACAGATTATCTCATATCTTTCCCACAGAAATAAATTATAAACCAAGTAAGTAGCAGAGCTAAAAAGCGAAATTACTAGAATAGATGAAGAACATGCCAGGCTTCCAAGCGAGGCTCTAAATAGGAAAAGGCAGGCTTTGCATTCAGAACTAAACCTCTTGACAACTAAAGAAACTGAACAACTAATTTATAAATCCAGACATCATTACTATGAACATGGAGAGAAAGCTAATAAGCTTTTAGCTCAACAAATTCATAAGCAAGAAGTCCGCAACGCAATCCCAGTAATCACCAACACGAACGGAGACAAAATCATCGACCACAAAAATATAATGCACACATTCAGAGACTATTATAAATCCTTATATTCTACTGAGTTTAAAGAAGACAATACAGAATCTAATGCATTTCTGGATACATTACAGATACCACAAATAGACAATTTTAGTGCGCAGGATCTCGATAAACCTCTGGCGTTATCAGAATTACTAGATGCTATAAAGGCGGGAAAGCAGCAGGCCCTGATGGCTACCCTGCAGAATTTTATAAGAAATTCTCCGCTCAGCTAGCACACCTCCTATTAGCAACATTTACAGAAGCCAGAGATAATCAAACTCTTCTTCAAACTTTTCACCAAGCATTAATCACAGTTTTTCCAAAACAAAATAAGGACTTATTACAATGTGCTTCATAAAGACCAATTTAACTTTTGATTAATGACGTTAAAATACTCTCAAAAATCATAGCTAGAAGGATGGAGAAGGTACTCCCTTCGGTAATATCACAAGATCAAACTGGATTTATCAAGGGCCGACACTTATCTTCGAATCTTCAACGCCTGTTTAATGTAATATACTCACTAACTAAATCAAACACCCCACTAAATATTATCATTGGATGCAGAAAAAGCATTTGACATGATTCAATGGAAATACCTTTTTACTACATTGGAGAAATTTGGGTTTGGCCCAAACATTTATGCATGGATCAAACTACTGTATACCAATCCAGAAGCTTCAGTTTGTATCAAAATTTGCTCAGATTACTTTAAACTAGAACGTGGTACCAGACAAGGATGCCGCTGTTTGCAATCGTCATTGAACCACTGGCAATACACTGTCAAAACAATGATCAAATAAAGGGGATTGTCAGAGAAGGACTGGAACAGAAAATTTCTCTATATGCAGATAATATGGTACTATATATATCAGACCCACAAAATTCTGTGCCAGCAGTATTAACAGCACTCAAAGAATTTCAAAAGATCTCCTGTCTCAGAATTAATTTGAATAAAAGTGTACTCTTTCCAGTGAATTCTCAAGCATATAATATTAGATTAGATACCCTACCTTTTATCATTGCAGAACAGTTTAAATACCTAGGGGTAAACATCACAAGTAAACATAAAGCTCTTTATCAACAAAATTTTGCCGTCTGCATAGAAAAAATTAGGCAAGACTTGCATAGATGGTCAACCCTTCATCTCACTCTACCTGGAAGAATTAAAACTGTTAAGATGAATATTCTTCCTAAGCTCCTTTTTTAATTTCAAAACATCCCAATATACATCAATAAATCATTTTTAAGCAATTAGATTCAGCAATAACCTCATTTATTTGGTACTCAAAACATCCACGTATCCAAAGAGCGACCCTACAAAGACAAAAGGCAGAAGGTGGCATGGCTCTACCTAACTTCCAGTTTTATTACTGGCCATTAAACATACAAGCTATAAAAACCTGGACACAAATAGAAGAACATAAACAGGCTTGGTCCACAATAGAAGTAAAATCCTGCAGTACTTCTTTATATTCCCTGCTCTGTGCCCCAATTAATGCAAGCTATCGGCAAAATACTAATAACCCAATTGTGCTTCACTCACTTAGAATAAGGAACCAATGTAGAAAGCATTTTAAGATGGAGAAGCTTTTATCTGTGGCACCTCTACAAGAGAACCACCTCTTTCAACCTTCGCAAACAAATGCAGTTTTTAATATCTGGAAAAAATTTGGGATTAACTTGTTTAGAGATCTTTATATAGACAACGTCTTTGCATCCTATGAATAATTACATTCCAAATTTAACATTCCAGCTACACATTTCTTTCACGATTTGCTATTTGAAATTTGAAAAAATCAAATACTCAGTTAGAGGATCTGTACAAATTTTTTTCAAAACATGGCAGGATCTACTCAGTAATATTTTAAAATAAGCTCTTAAAGCACAGAGGAAGTAGCTATTTCTGTATTTCTTTTTCTTCTCCCTTCATCTCTATTGACTTATGAATCTTATCAATTTAGGTATGTTTACAAGCCTTAAATTTTACTCCGTCGGCCTTGCTCTCGCTCTCAGGGGCAGGGGTCGACTTGTTCTCAATTCTACTTCTTGTAAAAATTGATTGATTTGTATGGAATGATTGCAATAAAATTAATACAATTAAAAAAAAAAAAAACAAAAGAAAAAAACCTTAGCAGTTCATTTCGAGGTTATACATAGCTTAAGGTTACATCTTAATTTATGACATACTGGAGTATCCTAAAACATAGAACAAACAGCCATCTGCATTCCTAAGGAATACAGCCTTCTAATTATACATACTTAGAACCAATTTAAACATTCTTACAGTTCATTACATTAGTTATAAAGAGCTTCATTCTTCACAGGGTCTTCTGTTAGTATCAGAGGTCAGCATTTTCTCATGAAGGAATGTGGGCTAATAATGTTTTATTTTCTTCTTTCTCAAAGGTGTGGAACAGCTCATTATCCAAAGCATAGCACATCATCTGTAAAACACGGTGGAGTCAGGCAATGTGATGGCTGCCAGTGTCACTGGGACACTAGTGTTTATTGATGATGTGACACAGGACAGCAGCAGCAGAATGAACTCTGAAGTGTTTAGAGACATACTGTCTGCTCAAATCCAGCTAAATGCAGTCAGATTGATTGGGCGGCGGGCGTTTCATGATACAGATGGACAATGACCCAAAACATATAGCCAAAGCAACCCAGGAGTTTATTAAAAAAAGAAGTGGACAATTCTTGAATGCCAATGTCAGTCACCTGACCTTAACCTAATTGAGCATGCATTTCACTTGTTGAAGACTAAACTTCAGACAGAAGGGCCCACAAACAAACAGAAACTGAAAGCCGCTGAAAGCAGTAAAGGCCTGGCAGAGCATTAAAAAGGAGGAAACCCAGCATCTGGTGATGTCCATGAGTTCAAGACTTCAGGCTGGCATTGCCAGCAAAGGGTTTTTAACCAAGTATTAGAAATGAACAATTTATTTCCAGTTATTTAATTTGTCCAATTACTTTTGAGCCCCTGAAATGAAGGGATTGTGTAAAACAATACTTTAGTTGCCTCACATTTTTATGCAATCGTTTTGTTCAACCCATTGAAATAAAGCTGAAAGTCTGCACTTCAACTGCATCTGAGTTGTTTCATTTACAATTCATTGTGGTAATGTACAGAACCAAAATTAGAAAAAAGTTGTCTCTGTCCAAATATTTATGGACCTAACTGTATGTGAAATCGGAATGAAGCACGTCAGGTTTTTGAGATACACATCATTGACGTTTTGACACGTTTGAATATCAATATATCAAGACAATATCTGGAGTTTGGACTCTGTCCCACCAAAATCGTTTTGATGTGTTTATTCTGAAAACAAACCAGAAGACGATACCAGCATGTTCTCCATAAGCTCAGCATCATTCTCTGCTCTGTGACTGCCAAGAAAATTCTGGACAACCTGCACGAATGCCCACGGTGATGATTCAGTTGGCTTCAGTTTCCTGTTGAATTCATAGTCAACCATCAGTTCACGGATTTCAGGACCAACAAAAACACTTTCATTAGAACATTAGAACACTCTAGACGAGAACAGACCATTCAGCCCAACAAAGCTCGCCAGTCCTATCCACTTATTTCCTCCAAGAAAACATCAAGTCAAGTTTTGAAAGTCCCTAACGTCTTACTGTCCACCACACTACTTGGTCGCTTATTCCAAGTGTCTATCGTTCTCTGTGTAAAGAAAAACTTCCTAATGTTTGTGCAAAATTTACCCTTAACAAATTTCCAACTGTGTCCCGTGTTCTTGATGAACTCATTTTAAAATACAAGTCTCGATCCACAGTGCTAATTCCCTTCATCATTTTAAACACTTCAATCATGTCACCTCTTAATCTTCTTTTGTTTAAACTGTAAAGGCTCAGCTCTTTTAATCTTTCCTCATAATTCAACTCCTGCAGTCCTGGAATCAGCCTAGTCGCTCTTCTCTGGACCTTTTCTAGTTCTGCTATGTCCTTTTTGTAGCCTGGAGACCAAAACTGCACACAGTACTCAAGATGAGGCCTAACCAGTGCATTATAAAGGTTGAGCAGAACCTTATTGGACTTGTACTCCACAGATCGTGCTATATAAACTGACAGTCTGTTAGCCTTCTTAATGGCTTCTGAACACTGTCGGGAAGTTGATAGCTTAGAGTCCACTATGTACTCTCGATTTTCTGACCACCCATTGTGTATTCAAACCTAATATTTTTACTTCCTATGTGTAATACTTTACATTTACTGACATTAAATTTCATCTGCTACAAATCTGCCCAATCCTGTCTGCTATCCAAGTCCTTCTGTGATGATATAACGGATTCCAAATTATCCGCTAATCCACCTTTCTTGGTATCATCTGCAAACTTAACCAGCTTGTTACTTATATTCCTATCTAAATCATTTATATATGTTAAAAATAGCAGTGGCCCTAGCACTGACCCCTGTGGAACACCACTCTTAACATCGGCCAGTTCTGATGAGGTTCCTCACACCATCACCCTCTGCTTCCTGTGTCTGTGCCAATTTTGCACCCATCTAAAAACATCACCCTGAACTCCCACTTCTTTTAACTTGATGCCCAACCTCTCATGTGGCACCTTATCAAATGCTTTCTGAAAGTCCAGATAAATAATATCATCTGCTCCACTTTGATCGTATGCTTTTGTTGCAACCTCATAGAATTCTAACATGTTAGTAAAACACGACCTCCCTCTTCTGAGCCCATGCTGACTGTTCCTAATAACTCCTATCCTTGCCATGTGTTGCTCAATCTTATCCTTAATAATTCCTTCCATTAATTTTCCTGTGATGCATGTTAAGCTTACTGGCCTATAGTTGCTTGGATCTGCCCTGTCACCCTTTTTATATAATGGGATGATATTTGCCATTTTCAAGTCCTTCAAAATCTCTCCAGTGCGCAGTGACTTCCTAAAAATATATGTCAAGGGTTTATATATGTACTCACTAGCCTCCTTAAGAACACGAGGACACAAATATCATCTGGGCCTGGTGATTTGTTTGATTTCAGCTTATTTAATCTGAGCAGCACTTCTCCCTCTTCAATTTCCAAATCCCTCAGTACCTCCTTAGTAGTTGCGTTTACCTCTGGGAGGTTATCCACTTGCTCACTTGTAAACACCTCCGAAAAATGTAAGTTTAGGGCATCTACTATTTCATTGTCTGTATCTTTTAATTCCCCTTTACTATTCCTGATGAACTTGACCTCCTCCTTAACTGTTCTTTTACTACTAAAATACTGAAAGAATCTCTTGGGGTCTTCTTTCGCCTTATCTGCTTTATTTCTCTCCAACTGTCTTTTAGCCTCCCTGATATCCTTCTTAATGGTTGCTCTCATATTTTCATACGCTCTACGATTCACTTTGCAGTCATTAGTCTTATATGCCTTATACAGCAGTTTTTTCTTTTCCAACTTCTTTTTTAAATCTTTATTAATCCACCGTGGAGGTTTTTTTAGTTTCCTATTAATTCCATATTTAGGTCTGTATCTGTCCTGCATTACATGTAAAACATTTTTAAACCTGTTCCGCTGCTCCTCGACTGTCTCCACATTTAAAAGCTTATCCCAGTCTATCCTACTTAGACTTTGTCGCATCTGCTCAAAATTAGCCCTTCCAAAGTTCAACTTAACAATTTTAGTCTTTTCATCTGCACTCTTACAGAATACTGAGAACTGTATTACATTATGGTCACATGACCCTAGTGGTTCAATCACCTCTACACCCTCAATTCTATCCTGATTATTACAGAATACTAAATCCAGACAGGCTTCACCCCGTGTTGGTGCTTTAACATGCTGTGTTAACAAACAGTCGCTGATTACTTCTAAAAACTCCTGTTCTTGTGCTCCTCCATCTGCAAGGTTATCCCAGTTAATATTTGAATAATTAAAGTCCCCCATGACTGTAATATCCCCCTGTAAACTTGCCTTTTTGATATTACTAAAAAGATGTGTGTTGAAATTATTGTCTGAATTGGATGGTCTACAACACACTCCTAAAATAAGACCTCTTTCCCTAATATTTTCCAGGCGAAGCCACATGTCCTCACTAGGATGGGGCTCATTATCCAACTGAAGAGGACTTACATTTAAATCTTGTTTGGCATAAACCACAACCCCACCTCCTTATCTGTTCTGTCTATCCTTCCTACTAAATGTGTATCCCTCTATGTTACACTCATCCCCATCTTTGTTATTTAGCCAGGTTTCCGTTATTGGTATGATATCATAATTATGCTCTGCTACATACAACTCCAACTCACTTACCTTATTTTTGATACGTCTAGCATTAAGGCAAACTATTTTTTTTTTTTTTTTTTTTTTTTATTAATTTTATTACAATCCATACAAAGCAATCAAGTTTTTACAAAGAGAAAAATTAAGAACAGATCGATCCCCACCCCTGAGAGAGAGAGCAAGATTTAATGCTTGTAAACATACCTAAATTAATAAATTCTCTGTGCCTTTTGAACTTATTTTAAAATATTACTGATTAGATCCTGCCATGTTTTGAAAAAAGTCTGTACGGATCCTCTAACTGAGTATTTGATTTTTTCCAACTTCAAATAATATAACACATCGGTTTCCCACTGACTTAAAAGAGGAGAGTTTGGGTTCTTCCAGTTTATGAGAATAAGTCTGCGTGCCAAAAGTGTAGTGAATGCAATCACAATTTGTTTGTCTTCCTCCGCTTTAAACCCATCTGGAAGAACACCAAACACAGCTGTTAATGGGTTTGGAGGGATTGTAAGTCCAAGGCTATCTGAAAGGTAATTAAAAATGTTTGTCCAGAATAATGTTAATTTGGTGCAGGCCCAGAACATGTGACCTAGTGAGGCTGGGACTTGGTTGCAGCGTTCGCAGGCTGGATCATGCCCTGGAAACATTTTGGAGAGTTTTAGTCGAGACAGATGTGCTCGATATATAATTTTGCGTTGTATAATTGTATGCTTTGCGCATATGGAGCTCGAGTGAATTCTCTGCATTGCTACTTTCCACTCCTTTTCTGATATATTAATTGAAAGATCTTTTTCCCAGTGTCCTCTTGGATCTTTAAAAGGGAGGGATTGTAAAATGATTTTATATATTGTAGAGATGGAGTCTAAATCCTTGAGATTGAGCAATATTTTTTCCAGCATGGATGAGGGTGCAAGATGAGGAAAATCTGGAAGGTTTTGTTTAACAAAGTTTCTGATTTGAAGATAGTGAAAGAAATGTGTAGCTGGAATGTTAAATTTGGAATGTAATTGCTCATAGGATGCAAAGACGTTGTCTATATAAAGATCTCTAAGCAGGTTAATTCCAAATTATTTCCAAATATTAAAAACTGCATATGTTTGTGAGGGTTGAAAGAGGTGGTTCTCTTGCAGGGGTGCCACAGATAGAAGCTTCTCCGTCTTAAAATACTTTCTACATTGGTTCCAGATTCTAAGTGAGTGGAGCACAATTGGGTTATTAGTGTATTGCCGATAACGTGTGTTTATTGGAGCACAGAGCAAGGAATACAAAGAAGTACTGCAGGAATTTAATTCTATTGCGGACCAAGCCTGTGTATGTTCTTCTATTTGTGTCCAGGTTCTTATCGCCTGTAAATTTGCTGCCCAGTAATAAAACTGGAAGTTAGGTAGAGCCATGCCGCCTTCTGCCTTTTGTCTTTGTAGGGTCGCTCTTTTGATGCGTGGATGTTTTGAATTCCAAATAAATGAGGTTATTGTCGAATCTAATTGCCTAAAAAATGATTTATTAATGTATATTGGGATGTTTTGAAATAAAAAAAGGAGCTTAGGAAGAATATTCATCTTAACAGTGTTAATTCTTCCAGCTAGTGT
>JANRMT010062791.1:189680937-189701247 GCA_026402145.1 Polypterus bichir lapradei
TGCCATTGTTCTGTAAATGTGGCAATTACTTGACACTCTTATCCAGAGCGACTTACAAGGTGCTACTGACTATACAATCAGGGATCACAGTCATCTAGGAGCAATATGTAAGGGGCCATACCAAGGGTACAACTGGTCTAGAAAAAATTGATTCAAAGATTCCAAAGTTCAAAGCGTTTATTTTCTTAAACAAAAAAATACAAAATAAAAACTACTACCACTAATAGAAAAATATACATTTACATAAATGTGCAACATCTGGTATTTGTGTATGTGTGTGTGTGTGTGTGTGGGAGTGACCAGTATTTTATCAGTTCATTGATGTGATCTGTTGGCACATATCTGGCACTGCCAGTCAGTCTCCTTCTTGCATTTCCCACAGGTGTACTTGTAGCAGTCCACACAGCGCAAGGTTGCATTATTTTTCTTGCACTGGACGGTCACCTGACACTTGGCCCTTTTCCCTGGGTGTGGTGTGGCAGGTTGTTGCAAAAGCAGCTGCTCCTTGTCCACCATCCTTTCTTGCATAAACCGCTTAGCAAGCTCAGTTGCAAGCTGCGCCATGAAGTCCACCCTTCTCTCCTTCACTCCGGTGCATGCCTGATACAGCACGTGAGCATTCATCACTGCCATGTCGATCATGTTGTAAAACACGGCGACTGGCCATCGCCGTGTTCCTGCGCTTACGGTGTACTGTCGAACCTTCTGGTCCATAATGTCCACGCCGCACTTCATGGTGTTGTAATCAGTGACTGTGTTTGGCTTCCTCTTTCGGTTATCCCCAATCTCAACTATGTTGTGCATGGTGCTGAGGATACAGACGGTCTTCTTCCTCTTGGGCGCATAAACTGTGAGTGTGGTGCCAGTGGTTGAAAACACCTGATAAGTAAGATAAGAAAAGATAAAACGTTATTGTCATTGCACTTTTATATACAGTATAATAACACAATGAAATTGGAGCTCTTGCTCTAGGTGCAAAAAAGAAAAGGAAAAATAACACAGCACTTTATATAAATATAGTAATTATTAATCAAAATAGATAAAATATATATAAAAATAGATAAAAATAACGACAACATACCTGTGTGGTGAATTCGTTGCGGTCCGAAGATTCTTTTGCTGATTGTGGAAGCTCGCGACGAATCTTGTTTATGGTGCCAACAAGAGTAGTTTTCCGGCTGAGCAGTCGTCCAGCGAGTGACAATGATGTAAAGTAATTGTCAGTGGTAACAGTTCTTCCCTTGTCCATGAAAGGCTCCATCAGCTTCATTACCACATTCTCGGACAGTCTCTCCCCAGAGGGACGACTGTGGTCCTTTCCAAGATAAGGGATAGCATTGCACATGTATTTTGATTTCAAGTCACATGCAACCCAGAACTTGATCCCAAACTTGTCAGGTTTTGAGGCAATGTACTGCTGGAAAGGACAGCGAGACTTGGTTGGAATAAGTTGCTCGTCGACAGTGATGTGCTGGCCCGGGTTGTAAGACTTGATGCAGTTAGTAACAAACATCTGCCAAACGTTTGAAACTGCTGCGAACTTGTCCGTTGCAAACCGCTGAGTGCGTGTGTCCTTGTCATCAAAGCGTAGATGTCTCATGATGTCCTGGAAGCGGTTTCGGGCCATCGTGCTCTTGACGTGCGAGATCCCCAATGTTTCCGACCATGCATCAGCCAGTGATGGAATTCTGATCACCCCTCTCCAGAGAAGGATGGAGATGAATGCCATCAGTTCATAGACAGACATGTCCCAATCTGCTTCCATCCTGCGGCCATGCTGAACTGTACATTTTCTTATAGTGTGAAGGATGCCCCAATTCACCAAAAACAAGAAGCTCTGCAAGCGATTCTTGACAGTTCTTCTGACTTCTTCTGTTGGCTCTCCATCACATGTATATGTTTCTGGTTGGCCGTGAGGGAGTGGCCTCCCCACTTCTTCTTCAGCCCACACTGTGCCATCTTTTGCTGTCTCATACTTGGAACCTTTCTGTGTGGTCTGTGTCTCCAGCCGACCTTTCTTCTTTGGAGGAGTTATACTGTCTAACCCGGAACACATCTCATCACCTGAAGACATGTCAGAGTCTGAACACTCTTGCAAGTGAATGGATACTTCCCCGCCATCCGAGTCACAAGGGTCCATGTTCTGCAGCAGAACCAAAGCCTCGGCAGGAGTGTAACCTCTTGGCATCTTTGTGGCTTGTTCGTACCCGTAGGTTCTTGAAGAAGATTGTGAATGCATGTAGTAAACTATCCCTTTTATTCCCAAGTTTAGCTTGTCATCAGTTCACAGCCCCGCCCACAGTCAACCATACCACATACCACAGGATGTTAACACTAGATTTACTAAAGCTGCGCAAATTTGCATGTACAGGGTGGAAAGGAAAAAAGAAGATTGTGATACTACTAGCCAAGGAACTCCATTGCCAAATGCAGGAACGATGGTCACTGGGTCTGCAAATGCTGCAAACTTAGACTTTGATACAGACAGACAGACTGTGTGGGAAAGTAGCCACTGAGACAAAAGGCAGAAAGATGATGAAGAGATGAACCTGGAACTGAGGGACAGATCACTTTTTTTTACATTTTATTCTGTATGTGTATGAGCATGTCAAAAACCATGGACCACAACTTTACTCATCTTATGACATTTTTATACAAACATACATTGGAGACTGAATGTTTTCATTCTATTCATTTTATTCTATTACCAACTCTTCATTCTGTTTTCACTCAATTTTGACTTGTGTTTCCATATATTGTGAATGTGTGTCTTTCCTGGCCTGCCTTGGATTTTAGTTACTCTGAGTAAGCAAATGCAAATGTGCCAGGCCTCACAGGTGATGGGTGGTTTGCAGTTCTTGGGGGGAAGGGAAGTGACACATTCCAATGGGCCACCCATTTACAAATGAATGGGAGCCAATTGTCGGTGATTGAGTTTTTAGTTTCAAACCAAGGGGCCATTTGGCCTACCTCTGGTAGGGCTGAGGGGGTCAGGAAAACCTGGGAGTTCTAGTGTTAAACCCTTGACACCTATGAAACATTTTTTTTTTGAAATTGTATTAATTTTATTGCAATCATTCCATACAAATCAATCAATTTTTACAAAAAGTAGAATTGAGAACAAGTCGATCCCCACACCTGAGAGAGAGAGCAAGGCCAACGGGGTAAAATTTAAGGCTTGTAAACATACCTAAATTGATAAGTTTGATAAGTCAATAAAGATGAATGGAGAAGAAAAAGAAATACAGAAATAGCTGCTTCCTCTGTGCTTTAAGAGCTTATTCTAAAATATTACTGATTAGATCCTGCCATGTTTTGAAAAAAATCTGTACAGATCCTCTAACTGTGTATTTGATTTTTTTCAATTTCAAATAGCATAAAACATTGGTTTCCCACTGATTTAAAAGAGGAAAGTTTGGATTCTTCCAGTTTAGCAGAATAAGTCTGCGTGCCAAAAGTGTAGTGAATGCAATCACAGTTTGTTTGTCCTTCTCCACTTTAAACCCATCTGGAAGAACACCAAACACAGCTGTTAATGGGTTAGGAGGGATTGTGAGTCCAAGGCTGTCTGAAAGGTAATTAAAAATTTTTGTCCAGAATAATGTTAATTTGGTGCAGGCCCATAACATGTGACCTAGTGAGGCTGGGACTTGATTGCAGCGTTTGCAGGTTGGATCATGCCCTGGAAACATTTTGGAGAGTTTTAGGTGAGACAGATGTGCTCGATATATAATTTTGAGTTGAATAATTGTATGCTTTGCGCATATGGAGCTCAAGTGAATTCTCTGCATTGCTATTTTCCACTCCTTTTCTGATATATTAATTGAGAGATCTTTTTCCTAGTGTCCTCCTGGATCTTTGAAAGGGAGGGACTGTAAGATGATTTTATATATTGCAGAAATGGTGTCTGAGTCCTTAAGATTGAGCAAGATTTTTTCCAGCATGGATGAGGGTGCAAGATGAGGAAAATCGGGAAGGTTCTGTTTAACAAAGTTCCTAATTTGAAGATAGTGAAAGAAATGTGCATCTGGAATGTTAAATTTGGAATGTAATTGTTCATAGGATGCAAAGACGTTGTCTATATAAAGATCTCTAAGCAAGTTAATCCCAAATTTTTTCCAGATATTAAAAACTGCCTATGTTTGTAAAGGATGAAAGAAGTGGTTCTCTTGTAGAGGTGCCACAGATAAAAGCTTCTCCATCTTAAAATGCTTTCTACGTTGGCTCCATAGTCTGAGTGAGTGGAGCACAATTCGGTTATTAGTATATTGCTGATAACTTGTGTTTATTGGGGCACAGAGCAGGGAATATAAAGAAGTACTGCAGGATTTTACTTCTATTGTCCAGGTTTTTATAGCTTGTATATTTGCCGCCCAGTAATAAAACTAGAAGTTAGGTAGAGCCTTGCCACCTTCTGCCTTTTGTCTTTGTAGGGTCGCACTTTGGATACATGGATGTTTTGAGTTCCAGATAAATAAGGTTATTGTGGAATCTAATTGCTTAAAAAATGATTTATTGATGTATATTGGGATGTTTTGAAATAAAAAAGGAGCTTAGGAAGAATATTCATCTTAAAAGTGTTAATTCTTCCAGCTAGGGTGAGATGAAGGGTTGACCATCTATGCAAGTCTTGCTTAATTTTTTCCATTCAGTCGGCGAAATTTTGTTGATAAAGAGCTTTATGTTTATTTGTGATGTTTACCCCTAGGTATTTAAACTGTTCCGTAATGATAAAAGGTAGGGTATCTAATCTAATATTATATGCCTGAGAATTAACTGGAAAGAGTACACTTTTATTCAGATTACTTCTGAGACCAGAGATCTTTTGAAATTCTGTTAGTGCTGTTAAGACTGCAGACACCCATGAAACATGCAGAATGACCCTCGATATCACCCATCGCAACAGCATAGCAACTGCGACAACAAAAATGACAGCACGCAGGGTCAATGTCATTGAAGGAAAATGACAAAAAATATGTTCTACTTTTAAAAATTGCACAGTATTAAAAATGAATGTTATTCTTGTATTTCCCAATGTTTGTGACCCCAAAATAAATGCACATACTGTATAGTGAAAAAAGAAATTAGAAAATTATACCAAAAAATTGAAACAAACACCAACTTACAACATGCATGACCATGTTATTCGAAAAGAATAAATGATTATTCAGTAACTTAAATGATGTAAAATCTTATTAAATGTCAGAAGCCACTGTACTGTGTGTCATAGCGCCTAAGGAGTTGTTACATAAAATAGCGATAAAGAGAATGGACTAGCACTGCGTATGTTCACACTGAATATTTACAGGCAGTATGCTTAACAGCTGTGGTGATGTACTTTATGGATTAGGTTAGAAATGCATCTGAGATAGTGTGTAAGAGATAAATTAAATATATTTTATCAATATCAGTCTTTTTACTTTTTTTGAGTGCACTGGCTTAAAAATGGCTGCTGTTGCCTCTTCCAGGTGGATGTTACGCATTAGTGGTAGTTGAAGTGGCTCTCCACTCACTAAGGCACTTTGAATAGTGAGAATGGTGCTGTATAAATGTAAAAAATAAGTATTATTATTATTAATATTATTATTATTAATTTTGCTGCCAAAATGTAAAAAACAAACTTTGTGTTCACAAGCTGCAGTATAAAAACAGATGAAAATCAACTGCACAAATTGATTTTAAAGATTATCGGTGATTCTTGATGGAGATTTGAACTCGTCGTTGTCCTGGTAGAACCTCAAACTCTCCTCATGCCATTTTAGATGTTCATTGCTGATCTGAGGTACATTTTCAGTGATTGGGCCTGCAAAATCCCAAACTTCTAAAGGCTGCAGATTTGAATTATCCATTAAACGCTCATCTTCAACCGCAGTTGTATTCTCTAAAAAGAATCAGTGATCCTTGATGGAGATTTGAACCCATTGTTGTCCTGGTAGAACCTCAAACGTTCCTCACTGGTCTGAGGAGATTGGGCCGTCTGCTGCAGAAAATGACGCCGCATTCTGTGTACATTTTTAGTGACCGGGCCTGCAAAATCCCAAACTTCTAAAGGCTGCAGATTTGAATGGTCCATTAAACGCTCATCTTCAACCGCAGTTGTATTCTCTAAAATGGCATCAACAACTTGTACCTTTATAAAAAGTAATAAACCATCACGTGCACTGTGGTTTGTAAAACACTTTCAGGAAAATATATATTTTTTTCTTTTCATCTTTTGTCAGTCATGAATGGATTATCTCTTTATTAGGGTTAATTTGTTACACACTATCAAAATGCTAAATACATGCAGCCATTTGCAATCTCAGTGTGTTTGGACACAAGGTCAGAAACTACACTGGAGGGACGTGGAGCCGATTCTGGCAGCACTGGTCAGAAGGAATGAAACCAGTTTGGATGGACCGTGTAGTGGAAAAATCTTTCCTCTGTTTTCAAAAAAGTCATTTAGAAATCCGGAAGAAAAGGCAGAAAAGTTCCTTTTTTTCCACATAGATATGCACAAATGTCTCAGTCCATGGAGTGAGTAATCAAAAAAAAAAATGGTTCCCTTTTATACTTTTCTGTTACCTTATCTAATACATCACGTCATGTGACTCTTAATTTACAGAATTCTATCATTTTAACTGTCGACTAGAGCCACCAGTATCTTCGTAAGCATGTTGATTCTTCCATTATTCTAAACATCGCTTCATTGACAGGGTATCCTACGGGTTTTCCCATTGATCTTAAAAGCATTTCACATTAGGGGTGTTTGGGTTTTCTCAGTAGTTTGTCCTCATTTTTAAAGGGGTGTTCATTACTCATTTACTTTAATTTTAACCTTGGCAATTACGTTGATGGTTCCTCTTATGATGAGGCAAAGCTCAAATGCTTGAGCTTTCAGCCACATTTAATTAACACTAGAATCCCTGAAGCCTACAAAAAAACTTTTAATCCTGGCCCACCTTATACCTTCGCTCCTCTGCATTAGCATCTTTTGCTTTGCAAATGTGTCGATCACCACAAGCAGCAAGCAGCCTGCTATCCCATCCTCCCCCTTCATGAAGATGAAACTGTCCCAGCACAAGTCTCTTTATCTAGGTGTGAGGTGCTTGGAGTTGTATAGTGTAAATAATATATTGTTATTTGGAATACGTACATTTCATTTGTGTTCCAAGTCTATAATGATCTGGGTAAATGTAGGATGACAGGAAATGTGAGGCAGGAATTGTTGAACACATAACTAAAACAGAAATTTTCTTCATGTTATACTAATAATGACAAAATGTAGACATGAAGTGTATTATGTGTGAAGACTGAAGTCCAAATATCAAATAAACACTTTCACAAAAGGTATAACAAAACAAGTGCACTTTTATTCAAGAATATACCAAAGACAAAGAAATCAGGTTAGGCCAGCATTTCTCAACCTTTAAGTATTTGCGACCCGAGTTTTCATAACAGTTTTAATTGTGCCCCCCTAACGTTTTTTTGAAAGGCACCCACTAATACCAATTTATTCTTTTTTTAATTAATGATATATCATAGATGTATATTTTATTATACCTACTTAACTTTTATCGATATTTATCTAACTCTATATTTATTTTTCTAGTATTAGAATGTAGTTTAAGTTAATTTGTTTTAGTTTCAATAGATGTATTTTTCATATTTTTGATTCTTGTTTTCTTTTTTACACATCTTCGCGCCCCTCTAGGGGGGCCCACCCCACAGGTTGTGAACCACTGGGTTAAGGTATGCTGCTCATACAACTGCTTGGGTGGTGCAGCAGTAAGAACTGCTGACTCATAATCAAGAGGTTGCAGGTTTGATTCGCGGTGCTTCACAGAATTATCTTTTGGAGTAGTGAGCTGCTCTTATTCTTATTATTAGGCTAAGGTTCACATCCCAGGCCCTCTCCGTTTGGAATTTGCAGGTTCCCTCCATGTCCTCATGGGTGTCTTCAGGGTGGTCTGGTTTTGGCCCAAAGATGTGCAGGTTAGATGGACTAGTGATGCTAAACTGGCCATAGTGTGTGCGTGTGTGTGTATGAGTGTTCACCCAGTCCAGGGATTATTCCTGCCTTTTGCCCAATGCTTGCTGGGATTTAAATCAGCTACCCCATGACCAGAGGCAAAGCCAGTAATGGAAAATTTCCAGGTACAACTGGGTTGGCAAATTGTAAAAGTTTTTGTGGAGTTTCAGGTGCTGTCCCCTTAAAGTTTAGTGAGGCTCGATTCACTGATGATCGATATGAGCTCTGGGGGACATGAACCACTTGAAGGTGTGTGGCTTAACTGAGTCACACCTGATTGATTAATAGAAATCAATTTGAAGTGCTTCAGGGGAGGGGGTGACTTCTGAATGGGGACACCCTCGGTTGGCCCCTGCCTGTGACCCTGCTGTGTATTACTGGGATAAGAAGAAGGATGGATGAATGTTGTTTAGAGAATCTTAGTATAAAGAACAAAAACTGAGCAGTGAACATGGGGGTCTGCTAACCGCCATCACAAACAAGTGGGAAAGAAGGCCAATTCGATTCTGTCACACAGCAGCCATCCTCTGTCTCCAAAGTGGACATTAAGCTTCTAATTTTGGGTCTCAAGCCCTCATTTATCTGAGAGCTATCAGCCTTCTGAATTTTAGGAGCTGCAGGAGTCTTGCAGAGTTCTGAGTTATTATTGTCATTATTATTGTTCAAGAATTATCTTATGGTGTGTATGCTGATTACAACAATGGCTGTCATGTGTGGTCTCTTTTATTATTTTCTTGTCCCTATTTTACAATGTCCTATGTGTCACACATTCCTGCAACTCACAAATTTCCCTCTGCGATAATTAAAGTCTTCTGCCGTCCTGCTGAGTAAAGGCCACACATGCAAAGAGAGAACATGGAGATTCAACACCGTCAGTGACCGGGCTAAATCAAAAGGGCAGAAGAAAACTAAATCAAAAGGGCAGAAGTGCGGACCACCACATCATAATACCTCCTGAATAAACACACAAGGGGGTCTGAAATGAGGGGGTAACTCTTAAAGTGGAACAAGTAAAGCATCAGCTGAGCAGAGCAGAAATAAAGGAGCTGAGAGTCCGTCAGGAATCGTCTTATACAGTGCAGACCATAATACCTTAACACACAGTTTATGTGTCATGTTTACTGGTGTACTCATACCTCACATGAAAAAATAAAGAAATAAACTTATGTTTTCATAAATTGATTGTTTTATTTTACAAAACTGTATCATGTTATTTCACAAATATTTCTGCTGCTTGCTGTTTCCATAACCACACAGGAACATTTTCTCTTCTCAGGTTCACATAAGCAGACATGGAGTGGACAATCCAGAGACCAAAACCTTCACCAAAGCACTGGGTGCTCGTCCATCACAGGCCACGATTAGAACACGAGAACTGCAGACATTTATCAGGCTGCTTTGGAACGGAGAGGCCGCCGTGATGGCTCTGCATGGACACATTGAATGGGCAGTCGCTTTTGATTCTCAGCGCTGGCTTTACGTCTTCATGGATTATTGATGTGTTTTATTGTGTGGTGTGGATTGTTATATTGTAGGAGTTGAAATTGAACCCTGATTCAAGGTGCTCCTAGCGTGTGATGCAGTTGCACAGTTTAAAGGAACTCAGCTTTATGATTTGCTGGGTCTGTGCTGAGTTTCACATTCTTCTCAGCTTATGCTTAAAGGCTGAAGGTGTTTTTTTGATATTTGCTATGATAAAAGTTTTAATTATTAAGCATTTTAAGTTGCTTTATAGAAAGAAAAGAAAAAAACAAGCCTTGGTATAAGAAGAGAAAGTCATCTTTTAAAGTACGCTGCTCGCTCTGTTGTTCTGCTCAGGCTAAGTTTCCTGTTGACAGACCTGCCTGAACAGAAGGAAACATAAAGTCACCCAAAGGGCTGAGAGCGACATGGACGTGCCTGTCATGTGTGGAGTGAACTTTTAAAAACACCTAAACAGTCACAGATTCCTGAGTTTGCAGGACGGTCAATCAGCCGAGTGGACCACGTGACCATCTAAGGTCTCGGGTATAAAATAATAACAGAGAATCTCACATCCACCCTTACACAATCACTAAAAACTGCCAAAGAGACAACTTGAACCACGTTAATGAAATAAAGAAAAATATGTCTGCATGAATAAACACAGGTCTACAAAAAATATTTTTTGTTTGCTACTTGGAACTTCCGAAAAAGTTCTTTATGCTGGCCTCTCTGCTGTTTCCTTCTTCTCCCTCTGTCTGCTGTTTTTGTTTTTTTGTTCTCAGTCACTTTGACTTTCTTTCCTCATCACAGCGAGCAGCACATTAAATCAGCAGGTTCAGATGAGCTGAGGTTGTGCCCAGTGGTGGTCTGACACTCCATCCTGTGCTGTGCTGCTCAAAGCCCCTCAGACACCTGTGAGCTGAACCTGCATGGAGTGTGCTCTACCACCCTGTGCTCATGAAAGCCCCCCCCCCTACACACACACACACACACACACACACACACACACATACAGTGTACAGTAACAGCTGTGCGTTTTTGTCTTTTCCAGACCCTCACATTAAAATCCAAATAGTATTCCCCACGTTGCTCTCTGTAAGTCTGACTTTGTGCTGATTGTCTTTGTCTGATTTACTGGACGTCTTTCTCTTCATAAATCATTAGACACACAACATGCATTTCTTGGTGTCAGTGGCTTGTAAAACTGTACAAATTCAAATGTATCAGCGCTACCCGATATGGTTTTTATTTAGAAGACATGTGCATCTTTGTAGAAACCAAAACTAAACGACTGCTTCTGTCGGTTTTGAAGCCTGGAAAAGCACCACACTGCAGGTCTGTTAGCCGTCATCACCATAAAAACAATTAAAGTTCTTAATAAGGGAAGAAATGATGTTTCTCCAAAACAATGTTCTATTGTATTTTAATGCTTAGATTCACTATACTACATTTATATTTCAGTTGCATTATATCTGCACTTTTTTACAGTATCAGCAAGGATGTGTTTTACAGAAAAGCCAAATCGTACAATAAAAAATATGAGAGGACCGCCATCTCCAACACACAAGTTCAGTTTTGATTGAACAATGCGGAATGGAAATTAAAATCTATTGCTAGCTTCTGTATGAAAATCTGCATGTTCTCTGGATGGGTAGGTATTATTATAACAGATAAATAAGTGTGCTTACATAAAGTAAGGCTGCCAGTGTGGAATGCAGTTCTTGGCTACTTTATCGTCCAATTAAGATGCCAAATGTAAGACAAGTTTTTGGATAAGCTTAATTAAAAATATAAGAAAAGACTAGAATTTCTGCTTTCTGTTGTAATCAACAAATTGTGTAAGAATGTTCTGTGACCTTTGGATGAAACTGAGCTTATTTTTTCTGTTTCTTTGAAGATTTCTGTTATAAAAATTCAACAGACCCCCTGAAGGGGGCTTTTTGCACTTAGAGCTCTGTAAGGCAAAAACCCTCTACTCACCAAGTGTAAGAATAAAAAGAATTCTGCTTGTTTGAATTGGTTTCTACCTGCTGTTGTCTTAAACCTTCGACCACAGTTTTCTGGCACCCAACGTGGGGCAGAGACGGACAGGTGACTCCTTGAGCGAGATCGTCCTGAGGACCGGTAAAAGGACCGCCTCCAGCCAGGTCGGAAGGACCAGCTCTGGAAAAAGTTAGGACTGGCCTGCCTTGGTCGTATCCTGCGTGAGAAGTCCCTGGCCTCCTCTGACCTAATACGAAGGTCGAACCAACTGGGATTTCCCTAGCAGGTCACGAAATTTTTGGTGAGTAGACAGAGGGAGTCCGATTGCGCGGATGACGTAGCTCAGGGATTTGACCAGTTTACGGGAAGTTAAGGAAAATAAATACTGTATCACTATCGTTGTGGGTGGTAAAACTGGAAAATAGAGAATAATACTTGGGTCCCTCGGGGGACAGTGTAAGATACTACAAGTACGTTAGTAAGTTACTCCCTGTGAAGTGGAATAGAAAGGGGTGAGTGGCACACTCCGATTAAATAGGGGAATGGGAGTAAGAAAAGCATAGTATATGAATTGAGTGTCTGTGAAAAACACTGAGTGGGTGGACGAGTTTTCTGTTCCTAACATCTGGTCATAATCCTGCTTCTACGGGTTGCTCTGTGGTGGAGACATGCACAAGCAGTTTGGCATATAGGAGGCGTCTGACGAAGGAATTGGTGTTGAGCACACCTTGTATTCCGGACTCCACGATGAATATTGTTGTACAATTCTGCTAAACAACGGACACGAAAGCACTTGAGTACTAATCCGGGAGTGGGACAGGCCTGGGAGCAGAATGCTGCGGGGGCTGAATTGTTCTACTGTGGTCCAGTGCCATTCATTATGGGAAAGCAAAATAGTAAACCAGTCAAAGATACTCCCTTGGGAAATCAAAAGTCTCTGTTAGAAGGATTATTTTTGGAAAGTGTCTCGGACACGAGCTTTCACTCGGGTCCGAAAAGGGGTTCACCTAGAAAATTAATAGAAAAGAAAACCGGATTAGACTTTAAGAAAGCATGCAAAAAATGGAATAAACAGAGTTGTGGCAGATGGCCGATATATGGGACTGTGGACATATCAGAAATACTAGAAATAGGGAAAATATTATGTAGAAATGCACGAGGATGTTGTAACAAAGGTCCGTATCAAATGGACATGTTTGATAGATGGGAATTGGTGATAAAGGATAGGACCTTGGAAGCGGCGCAGAAGCGTAACGAGCTGCTGAGGTCAAAACACAGAAAGAAAAGGAAACGTTTTTGCTAGCGTTGCAGAAAACGAAGGTAGAGACAGAACCCAAGCCTGAAAGTAAAAGAAAGAAGACCGAAAAGAAAGACCCTCTATACCCCGTAATCTGTCCACCCCCTCCTTACCAAACTCCCCCGATTCCACCTCCTGCACCCCCTTCTCCAACTGCAGCCCTGTTAACAGACGAACCGTCTGGAGCAAGTTTTTACGATGAACAATATCATTATGACCCGTCCTCACATATTGACCCTGAGGAAGATGATTCAGATCATTCACAAGGTGCTACTGGGTTGCAATGGAAGTAAGACCTCTGCTCTAAACCTATGGGCAGTTTTACTTCCCCCTTCGGCTCCCCTAAACCTTCTGGCCCGACATTCTCTTGCCCCCTCATTGAAGTCCCCAACCCCCGACATGATCCCGCACAACCCCCAGGCAATAATAATCCCACTACCGTAATGATTCACCAAAATTGGGACATTCAAGAATTAAAGGATGTGGTGTCTGAACTGCCCGACCCCAAAGTGGTCGGTGGACTGAAATTTATGGAGCAATTACAGCAGCTGGATGAAATGTATAAATCAAATGCTGCAGAGTGGACACAGGTGCTCCGCTAAAAGCTGGGCACCACATGGGCAACTGTAAATCACGGTGATCTTAATGGTGCCCCTTGGCGTTGGAATGAAGCTCTTCCCCGAGGCCCTGGGAATGAAGGTCCTTTCCTCGGCCAGTGGGAGCCTTTGAAAGGAGCCCTGGCAGAAAAATATAAAAAGGGCACAGACTGGTCACTAATTTCAGCCGCTAAGCAGAAAAAAGGCGAGACAGTGGATGAATGGGCTCACTGGTTGCAAGATCTGATGGCTAATCACTCTGGGCTAGACAATGAAAACGATAGAACTTGTGCTGCAGTGCCTCCTTTTGTCTCGGGACTGAGAAGTGACATTCAAAGCAAAGTTCGCACATCCTGCATAGGCTGGGAAAGCGCTACGTTCGAGGAAGTCAAGCGTCATGCAGAGCATGCTGAGAGACAGACTAAATTAAGAGTCAGACACACAGACCAAACTGTTGGCTGCACAAATAAATTACTATACTGGTGGAACTGACCCAGCTAGGGGGAGAGGACGCAGAAATTTCTTTGGAAGTTGAGGGCGAGGGCGCAGGAGAGGACGCGGGTTCCAGTTATCAAACCCTAATAATCCTTTCGCTCAGATGCCTAACCCTTCGGAGCAGACGCCAGCGTCATATGCCTGTTACGGCTGCGGTAAACTTGGACATTTCAGACACAACTGCCCACACAACCGCCCTCCGCCATACCCTCTCCCTGAGCCCGATGACATTCCTTGGTTCTAGGAATTAGCAGGGACCCCCAGCCACTTTTTCCAGTTTCCTTTGCTTACTCGTCATGCTGATACTGATCCTTTATTGAATTTAATAGTAAACGGCAAAGAAACTGTCTTTCTTGTGGACACAGGAGCCACTCGCTCCACTTTGTCGCTGTTGGAGGTCCCTGCCTCAAAAGATACAGTACAGGTGCTTACTGCCTCAGGACAGCCTCATACTTTGCTGGTCTCAAAACCTCTGCAAGTGCAGCTCAGCATTGACAGCTCATCATGGACTCATCGCTTCCTGTTAAATCATTTGTGCCCTGTGAACTTGCTGGGAAGGGATCTTATGACTAAGTTGTCAGTCTCAATTTCTTTAACTGAACAATGATTTTACTGCTCCATTCCTAAGCTCCTATGTTAAACTACACACCCCCAGCCTTCTTTTGCTGCATGGACCCTTGACATCTCACCACACACCCTCCTCTTGAAAGGCCTTCATTCTTTCCCCTCATGCCTATTTCCCCACTTGCAAGTCCCGGACACCCTTCATTGTACTGCCCAATATTTCCCCGCTGAAGTAGACACTCCTTGGTTAGAATCTTTTCTTTCCTCCAGCACA
This sequence comes from Polypterus bichir lapradei, assembly GCA_026402145.1. Taxonomy (NCBI): domain Eukaryota; kingdom Metazoa; phylum Chordata; class Cladistia; order Polypteriformes; family Polypteridae; genus Polypterus; species Polypterus bichir. Next base: position 189,695,622 of record JANRMT010062791.1, read on the forward strand.
TGCCCTGAAACTTTGTACATTCCATGTACTTTTGTTTCATCTACTAAAGCTGCTGCCTCAGTTCACCTTTCATGTTCACAAAGTATTTTCTATCTAGGTGGTTCAGTGCCCCATGTCTCTCTAGCTAAATCTAACACCGTTCGCTGGGTTGAAACTGGGGACTGGGTTGAAAAATGTCTAAATAGAACTGATTGGCTGTACGTTGCGCCAGGTATTTTTGTCACCTCAGACCATCTAGTCACTAAAGTATTAATTCAGATTGATCTGCCAGTTGTTCGTTTCCTGTGTCACCCGTCTCTCTCTTTATGTTCATTGCAAACTGATAGCATTCCATGGCTCTCTTCGATTCCTGATACACTGTGGTCTCAAGGGAAAAATGATTTTGGCAGAATAGCAAATTGTGAACCTCTAGTAATCTTTCCAAAATCCTCCTTCCATCCTCGCCGTGTGCAATATCCTCTCTCTCCCGAGGCTGAACTCGGAATTGCTGCCGTACATAAAGACCTCGTTGAAAAGGGGGCTATAATTCCTATTAAATATTCTCCTGTAAACTCTCCTATCTTGCCTGTAAAGAAAGCTGATGGCTCTTGGCACTTTGTCCAAGACCTCAGACAAGTCAATTCTACTATCTTTCCTAGAGCACCGATTGTGCCTAATCCTTCCAGTATTCTGTCTACAATCCCTCCATCTGCACGTTATTTCTCAGTTATTGACTTAGCAAATGCTTTCTTTTCTATTCCTGTACATCCTGATTCTCAGTTTTGGTTTGCTTTTACTTTTCAAAACCGCCATTGAACATGGACCGTTATGCCACAAGGTTATACAGAGGCTCCTTGTGTATACGGCCAAGCGCTTGCTCAAAACCTGGAAGGCTTCTGGCCTGACAGGGGAAGTGCATTGATACAGTACGTCAACGATTTATTACTCTGTAGCGAAACAGAGAAATCATGCACACAAGATACAGAATTATTGCTCAAGTATCTTGCAGAAAATGGGCACAAGGTCTCCAAAGCCAAGCTGCAGTTAGTTCAAACCACAGTCAAATATTTGGGGCATGACATCACTTGTGGTACCAGTGCTCTGTCAAAAGACCGCATAACCACTATTCAAAACCTGCCCAGACTGGTCACAAAACAACAGGTTATGTCTGTATTGGGCATTTTAGGTTACTGTCGACAATGGATTTTAAATTTTTCTGAAAGAGCACAGCCTTTACAAAATCTAGCTAACACTGCTGACCTTCCTCTTTCTGGCCGCATACAGTGGAATGAGCAGGCTGAGAAGGCTCTGTGTGATTTAAAAAGTGCACTACTCTCTGCGCCAGCGTTAGGGCTCCCTGACTATTCTCGTCCATTCACTTTGTTCGTGGACGAAAAGGGGGGAATATATGAATGCAGTACTAACACAGCTCCATGGAGAAAAACAAAAGCCAATAGCCTATTTTTCGAAAAAAATGGATCCAGTGGCTAAGGGACTTCCAACCTGTCTCAGAGCAGTAGCAGCCACAACAAAGGCCGTGCTAGCCAGTACAGATATAGTGCTCATGAGCCCCCTAACAGTAAAGGTGCCTCACGCCGTACACTCCATTTTAGTACAGGCCAAAACTTCACATCTCACTACTGCTAGGGCAATACACTATCAAAACGTACTCTGTACTCTGTCAAATGTCACAATTGAAAGATGCTCCACTCTAAATCCAGCCACTCTTCTTCCAACTGAAGAAAAAGGGGAGCCACACAGCTGTCATGATGAAATAATTAAGGTCATAAAACCCAGACCAGACCTGCAGGAAACTCCACTAGAAACAGGAGAAGTACTCTACGTAGATGGATGTTCCTTGCGATTGGATAATGGAACACCCTCAACCAGCTATGCAATGGTCAAAGGTGACCACCTGCTGGAGGCAAACCGAATTTCGTCAAGTTTAAGCGCACAGACAGCTGAATTAATTGCTCTCGCCCGAGCCTGTCAGTTGTCAGAAGGGAAAGCAGTAACCTTTTATACAGATTCCAGGTATGCTTTTGGAGTCTGCCATGATCTTGGAGTATTGTGGAAATTAAGGGGATTCAAAACCAGTACTGGTAAGCCCATGCAACATCAGAAATTATTTGAATCCCTCCTTGAAGCTATAATAAAACCATCAAGACTGGCAATAGTTAAATGCCAGGCCCACACTGGGAAACAATATCCAGTCAACAAAGGAAACGACCTGGCTGATCGCTTTGCTAAACAGGCTGCCTACAATAACACACCAATCATTTTATTTCAACAGAAAGATGACAAAGAACCTGATAATCAAATAATCTCTTTACAGTGTGCAGCCACGGACAGAGAAAAGAAAAAACGGTCCAAAGAAGGATCCCTCTCTGATGGGGTCTGGACCCACAAGCAAAATAACAAACCTTTCCTCCCAAAAGCTTCTTTTCTAGGTATGGCAAAAATCACACATGGCCTGGACCACGCCGGAAAGGATGCCATGATTCAAGATGTCGAGAGACATTGGGAAGCCATAGGCTTCTCTACGTATGCAGAGCAATTCTGCAGGCGATGTGCGCTATGTCAAAAATTTAATGTAGGAAAGGGTACCCCGGTAAGTCCCGCCATCACACCTAACCCAATGGGTCCATTTGAAAATTTTCAAATGGACTTCATTGAACTAATACCATCTAAAGGGTACCGATGCTGCTTGGTAATTGTCGATGTGTTCTCCCGATGGGTGGAAGCTTTCCCTTCCAAACATGCAGACGCCAAAACTGTGGCAAAAGCCTTGATAAAAGAAATCATTCCAAGATGGGGAATACCACAAAAATTGCAGACTGATAATGGTACCGATTTTTGTGAATTTACTAATCAATGAACTAACCACCTGGCTCCAGATTAATGTGCATCACTATTGCAAGTACCACCCTCAAAGAGGAGGTATAGTAGAAAGGTGCAATGGCACCCTGAAATCTAAATTGGCTAAGATCTGTGAGCAGATTAATTTAACCTGGCCTGACGCTTTACCCCTGGCCTTAATGGGATTGAGAGGGAGGACACACCGGCAGTTGGGACTGTCGCCGTTCGAAATTCTGTCCGTACGACCCATGCCTGTCGGCACGGTCATTGGCAATGTCAATCTGCATACCGTGGACAATGATCTTATTTCCAGTCTTACAGGTCTCTGAGCATCCCTGAAGGAGGTCCACGAGCAGGTTAACCAGGCTTGGCGAACCAGTCCTCCACCAACGGAGTCACAGATTCCCTTGGGAACCTGGATACTGGTCAGAGACACCCGAAGGAAGCACTGGCATCAACCTCGCTGGAGGGGACCATTCCAAGTGCTGCTATCCACACCTCACGCCATTAAAGTCGAAGGACTTCCCGCCTGGATTCACGTGTCGCATTGCAAAAAATGGCATTCATAGCTTTGCTAGTCCTAATCTTTTCTATCCATCTGACTTTAGGACAAGGACAAACAGGTGGTAACCATCTGACTCACCAATTGAAGCAAATATATGGGGACTTTCCCACGTTAACTTTCCAAATAGGGAAAACTGACTTGTTTATATCTACTTTTGGCTCTTGGGGCCAATGGTTCAAATCCATTTTTGTTTCCCTTTTAGTTGCTTTAACTGTTATTCTTTTGATTTGCTGTTGTCTTATTCCGTTAATCCGTTATTTTATCCAGAAGTTTTTCACTGCCTCAACAACTAAAGCTTATTTCCTCCACACAGAAAGCATGCATCTTCTTCCCTAGGCCCAATTCTCTTCCTAGTCTTCCCTCGATCAGGACTGTTTAGCTTAAACCCTCTTATTATTTAAACTTTTAAGTTTAAAAAGGGGGGAATGTGGAATGGAAGTTAAAATCTATTGCTAGCTTCTGTATGAAAATCTGCATGTTCTCTGGATGGCTAGGTATTATTATAACAGATAAATAAGCGTGCTTACATAAAGTGGGGCTGCCAGTGTGGAATGCAGTTCTTGGCTACTTTATCGTCCAACTTGTCATACGATGCCAAACGTATGACAAGTTTTCTGATAAGCTTAATTAAAAATATAAGAAAAGACTAGAATTTCTGCTTTCCGTTGTAATCAACAAATTGTGTAAGAATGTTCTGTGACCTTTGGATGAAACTGAGCTTATTTTTTCTGTTTCTTTGAAGATTTCTGTTATAAAAATGCAACTGACCCCCCCGAAGGGTGCTTTTTGCACTTAGAGCTCTTTAAGGCAAAACCCTCTACTCACCAAGTGTAAGAATAAAAAGCATTCTGCTTGTTTGAATTGGTTTCTACCTGCTGTTGTCTTGAACCTTCGTCCACAACAATTAGCCGCCACTGCTCAATAATGGCAAACGTACGACTTTACAGGAGTTTGTGTGCGTTGTGTTGTTGTCATTCCCCTCCTCATCAACACAGACAGTTAAGTGGTCCTCACCACACAAGAGTTCATACACAGGTGGTCTGTTAATGCAAACTTCACGTAAGACCCCCCCATCTCTCCTTCTGTCAATTAAACACCTTTTCGGTGTCACTAGTCACGTTTTTTGTCATTTGTCCACTTAGTGCAATGCATTTTAGGGGACAACAGGTCAGCAGACTCTGTTCTGCACAGGAAGCCCACCCATCGTCGGACACTCGCATGTCTTTACAAGTTTTTTGAATACACAATGGCAGGTCTGAAACTTGAAAGTATTCCTTATGAGAAAGACTTTGGTGTTATAATGAACTCATCACTGTCAATTTCTGTTAATGGCTCAGAAGCCATTAAGATGGCTAAGAGAATGTGAGGTTATATAGCGCCATGATGTGTAGAGAAGATTTCCCAACTGTCAGTCCACAGATCAGCACTGGTCCATACGAAATTTTTCCTGTCCACAATTTGTGTGTGTTCTGTTTCTCCAGTTGCTATTTCTCTGTCATTCCAACATATGATGCTTCACAAGCATTTGTAGTAATACAATGCATCACATTTGTCATTCCAACAAATGGTTGAACCAAATGGCATATAACAGAGACATATGAAGTGTCTGTCTGTGTTTCTGTGTATCTGTGTGTCTGTCAGGTTGCTATATTTCTGTTATAAGACATTTATTATGGCATTCGTAAATGTAGACACACTCCAATTGATGGCACAGCAAATGTTAACACCAAATATGTCAAATGGAGAGCTACTGTCAGACGGACAGAAACAGGCATCTGTATCTGAAGAGGAATAAGCATCCATGAGGGAAAGACATCAACTGCATTAACGTATGATGAGACAGCGCAAAGCACCCAAAGCTAAAGAAGTCTGGCATAAAATAAATCAAGATGTGATGCACCAGACCAGGGATGATGAATTTCCTGAGGATATGGATGTGCAAATTATTTAGGATATCCATGCACATACAGCACTCGAGCAGTAGAAACCCCAAAGAAACATGGGAAGTGAAATCATAAGAATACCACTGCCATTGCAGCAGGGTGGGCCCAGGAAACACCAAAAACAAACCAGAGACAGACTACAGAGTGATGTTCAGCATTCAAGGGTGCGGAGGCATAGGGTCAAGAGAGCCCCAAATCTTACTACAACTCACGAGACTGCCTTAAATTATGACGTAGGGATTATAGGGGAGCATTATAGCAATAGTCTGGGCAGGTTATT
>JANRMT010062791.1:189721247-189737257 GCA_026402145.1 Polypterus bichir lapradei
AAAAGTAGTGGTGACAAGGGGCATCCTTTCTGGTATCACGTTCTAGTTTAAAGTAATCTAAAAAAATGTTAATACAAACCGAAGCTTCTGGACTGGTATACAGTAGTTTGATCCATGCACAAATGTTTGGGCCAAACCCAAATTTCTTCAGGGTAGTGAAAAGTTAGATCCTTTCAATCATATTAAATCCTTTTTCTGCATCTAACGGTAATAATATCTCTGGGATGTTTGACTTTGCGGGTCAATATATTACATTAAACAAGCATTAAAAATTGGAAGCTAAGTCTCAGCCTTTAAAAAATCCATTTTGATTTTGTGATATTACCGAAGGCAGCACTTTCTCAATCCTTCTAGCTAGGGCTTTGGAGATTATCTTAACATCATTATTCAGAAGTGAAATTGGTCTGTATGATGCACATTGTAATAAGTTCTTATTTTGTTTAGGAAAGATGGCGATTAATGATTGGCAAAAAGTTTGAGGTAGAATTTTATTGTTTCTGGCTTCTGTGAATGTTGCTAATAAAAAGGAAGCTAGCTGAGTGGAGTATTTAATATATAAAATTCGACAGGGTAGCCATCGGGGCCTGCTGCTTTCCCACTCTGAGGCGACTTTCTAGCATCTAGTAATTCTGATAGCGGCAGTGGCTATTTGTGGTATCTGTAATGCATCCAGAAATGCATTAGATTGTGTCTTGTCTTCTTTAAACTCAATAGAATATAAGGATTTATAGTAGTCTCTAAATGTGTGCATTATATTTTTATGGTTAATGATTTTGTCTCAGTTTATGTTGGTGATTGCTGGGATTACATTGCAAACTTCTTGCTTGTGGATTTGTTGAGCTAAGATCTTATTAGTTTTCTCCCCATGTTCATAGTAATGATGTCTTGATTTAAAAATGAGTTGTTCAGTTTCTTTAGTTGTCAAAAGGTTGAGTTCTGAAGGTAGAGCCTGTGTTTTTCTATGAAGAGCCTCACTTGGACACCTGGCATGTTCTTGGTCTTTTCTAGTAATTTTGCTGGTTAGCTCTGATACAATTTTTGGTTTCCAATTTACTGTATTTCTGTGAAAAGATATGAGATGATCTGTCCTCTTAAGAAGGCCTGCAGGATTTCTCAGAGTGTTCCTGTAGAGACCTCTGAGGATGTATTTGTCTCTATAAAATAACTGATTTGTTAGAAAATACATTAATTATAGTTCTCATCTGCTAATAAAAGTGAGTTAAGACGCCATTTGCGAGATGAATATGTGGGGCATAGTGATTTTAGCTCCAAGATCACAGGGGCATGGTCAGAAATAACAAGTCGCGATGTATAAAACCTAAACTTGTTGTAAAGCCACGCACATTTTCACACCAACTCAAACCCAGGCATACCCAAGTTCTCTGCCTGGTTTTGCAGACTGGCGGCACCCAGTGTCAAAGCAGTGCTGCTGTTCCTGTGTGGTTTATCTTTCTTTTTCAGATCCACATCCCTGACGCAGCTGTATAAATACACTGAAATTACCCGCATATTGCTTATTAGTTTAATGCATCTGATTGTAATTAACTTGTAACAATATAATGGTCCACAGAATGGTCAATCTATTCCAAATACCATAACTGCTTTAGCGTTGTTACTCTCACTGCATGTTCTTCTTCTTTCAGCTGCTCCCGATAGGGGTTGCCACATCGGATCATCTTTTTCCATATTACTCTCACTGCATCACTCGGAGTATTTATATCACTGTACCTGAGTGTGAATCACAGCTGTACAGCAGCTGATCGGAAAGAGAATTATCGGTATACAGCATCAAGCACACGCTGCCTCAGCCATTCGCTATTTGAACTGCTCTCATCCAACAAACGCTTCAGAGTCTTTCTTGTACTGACCTCGTGGTTCAGAAACAGTTTCATCACAAGAACTCTAAATGCATTCCATTAGTTCATCAAGTGCTCCTTGTAGAACTGTCTGTACTTATAAGTACAATCACCTCACTGTAATCTTACGATACAGTTATGATATTGCACAACCTGAGCCACTTTATAAAGCGCGTATTTACATATGATGACGATATCATTTTTAAGATGAAATGCAGCAAAATATGTTTATTATATTATACAGATAAAACTTGGGTTTAGAAATCTCCAGTGGTCTGATAAGTTGTCATCAGTTACAAACCGTGTAATTGTCTTTGCAGTGTTAGATGCCCTCACCACTGTGACAGGAGACCTATCTAAGTCTGGATTTAAAACACAATTAAAGTCCCCTGCCATTACAACTGTATGAGTGTTCACATTGGGAATGGACGCAAATAAATTTTGGATGAAGATATTTATCAAAATCACTTTATAGCTAAATAAATTACCCATGACAATCACATATCTATCTTCAGGATCAGATACTACATCCGATACTACAAATGAGACTGTTCTATGTATAAGAATTACCACACCTCTAGTTTTCTTTGTAAAGCTGGAAGGGAACATTTGGCCAATCCAGTCTTTTTGCAGCCAAATCTGATCATTTCTTAAGAAGTGGGTCTCCTGTAAAAATACTATTTTAGCATTTAGACCTGTTAATTCGTGATTCAGGCCTTTAACATTCCAGTTCACAAAGTTAACTATCTGGTCATGGAGACATTGATTCTGATTTTTTGATGTCATTTTGTTTGACCTTAATTTCCAATTTTCCTAGGAGTTATTGCCATGAAGCCTATTGTTACGTTGCTACTTATCATTATAAGGATTAAAAGGATGGATTAGATATAGCTTGCTCTCTTTCTCTACTTCCCTAGTACCCCCACCACCCCATTTTGCCTCCCCACTTGAGGCTGGACCCCCACTTCACAAAGTCCCAGTCCTCTGACATACCTAGAGACAGAGCATGTCTAAAACAAAACGAGCCCCCCAGCAGTGGCGTATGAGGAATAAAATTGAGATATGTGTTGCCAATACAGCCCAATTACTGTAAACATATAATATATTCTTCAACAGTCTTGAAATAGTAAGATAGTAAACCCAGGAAATGGTGTTAAAAAGTGGCCCTGGATAAGCATAGCAAGCCCTAATACAATAATAATAACAATAAACTAAGGGTATGATGTTAGACAGTCCTTTAAAAAAATATTTTAAAAAAATTTAAAGCTACTAATTTAATTTCTTCCACACATACATACATATGTGCATATAATTGTAATTAAAACCTAAACAGAAAGTGGCTGGAAAAGGATGTATAATTATGGTATCAGTATTACTGCAAGCGGATCAGACAGCCAGTAAGATCTTCTTTGCCATGCCATGATAGGGTGCGACTCACAATCGTATTTCAGAAAAGTGTCTGGCTCATTTTTCTGAGTTCTTTTTCTGCTTTCTCCGTAGAGGTAAAGATGTAATGCTTGCCTTGAATGTCCTCTTTCAGTTTGGCAGGATACAAGAGGCTGTATATGATACCGGCTTTTCATACGTGCTGTTTAATGTTGTAAACAGCAGCACGCTTAGCAGCTGTTGAGGGTGAGAAATCAGGGAAGATACAAGTTTTTTTCAAATATAATCCCTTGTTACTGTCTGATATGTGACATTAAATTTAGATTTTAATTTCTTGAGTCCTAGGTTTAGAGGCATTTGTTTCCAATGCTATCTCAGTGTCTGATTTAAAGTCCTCTCTAATTATTTCTGACATCATCCTTATTAATGTTGTCAAAGACAAAAAAAGGAGCCACATAAAGGTTTGGGGCAGCCACCTGTAGGTTGTTCCTTAAGGCAAAATGAACTGAATTGATGTACAAATGTGTACAGGTTAGAGTCCAAAACAGAACTGAATTGCTGAGGTAAAGATGGCGGTTTTAAGGGCAAGCAGAGGAAGTGATGTGGTTGGGGCCGGAACCAGAAATTATGTTGTCGGAAGTAACATCATCAGGACAAGGCGAAAGTGGTCTGAAGTGGAAAGAGAGAAAAGATCAGTGCACCTCGCCATACCCTGGTCTGGTATGGAATTGTCTTCATTCAGGCCCTTTAGCTGCCTCCCATTGTGCACGTATGTGACAAAGTTTATATTCCTCCCTCTGCAAATGGGGACTCTGCAATGGAAATGATAAATTTTGCCACCAGCACTTTAATAAGGACTCACTCTGACCCTGCAGTAATAATCAGTGGTGACTTCAACCATGTGACTTTTGAACAAATGATGACAAATTTCTATCAGTTTGTGACTTTTTCTACTTGAGGAAATTACATGCTGGATCTGCTGTATTCAAATGTTAAAGATGCATTCAAGTGTCAACTGCTGTCACCATTAGGTACATCTGACCACAACCTGATTACATCTTAGCTACAAGCCTGTTATTAGACTGAAATGGCTCTGAATGACAAATGACAGACTGGGAAATTGTGTGTGAGTCACAAGGGGACGAATATCGAGGGACTCTGTCACTACCTCAAAGGCTATATGAGCATCTGTGTTGACACACTGGTACCCACAAAGACTGTGCATTGCTTTACAAACAACAAGCCCTGGATTACTAAGGCCTCCTAAATGAGAAAAAGAACAGCTTTCAAATCTGGTGACAAAGAGGCTCTGAAGGAAGTGCAGCATGTGCTAAAGAATAAGCTGAGTGAAGGAAAGAAAGCTTTCAAAGTTAAACTGGAAAACAAACTCAGATTAAAATGAAGGATGTCTAAAATGGACTACATAAAAGTATGGGACTCGAGCAATCCAGGGCTCAGTTTCTAGAAGGGGAAGTGGACAAAGCTTACCCCTGAACCAGTTTTTTAATAGATTTAATAGATCCTACCGCCAACTTCTTCCAATGACCAGTCTCCCCACACAATCCCTACTACATCAACAACTCCTACCACATAAACTGGAATGGCCAGTGACAAGTCCACCTCTGACCATCAGTGCAGACTCTCCATAACTGAAGACTAAGTAAGGAGGCAACTGAGGAATCTACACATAGGAAAAGCTGCGGGTCCAGGTGGAGTCAGTCCTAAAGTTCTTAGGGCCAACTTTGCGGTGTCCTCTGTCACCTGTTCAATCTGTCCCTAAGCATTCCAAAAGTGCCATTGCTGTGGAAACGTCCTGCATTGTCCCTGTTCCAAAGATGGCAGGCGCCTCTTCAGCTAATGACTACAGACCAGTGGCACTTACGTTTCACATCATGAAGACCTTTGAGTGGCTGGTCCTGGACTACATGCAGTTTGTCCATCAGACAAAGGTTGGAGAGTAGGATGCTGTTTTCTATCTGCTCCCCAACGCTTATTCTCGCGTGGACAATGCTGGTAGCACTGTGAGAAGTCTGTTTTTTGATGTCTCCAGCGCCTTCAATACTATCCAGCCATCACTATTAAACTGGAAGCTCAGAGATATGTAGGTGGATGAGCCTATGGTGTCCTGGATGATGGAGTATCCACAGTTTGTGAGACTCAAGGACTGCATGGAAGAGTATTTCCCCTTTTGAACTACTTTAAGGACAACAGCCCCGGGGGTTATTAAATAGCCTTAAAAAAGGTTGGGAAGGTGATGTTGTTCCCTCCACCAATATTCTTGTACATGTCACATAGTTATGCAATTTGGCAAAATCAGACCTATTCTTAAAGAAAATATAGAACAAGCACAATTAGCATAAGCCCATTTTTAAAAGCTCAACATGAAGATAGGTTACTGGCAAATTTCTTTCACGGTCCCCAAAAAGTTCCTGGTCCTCCCATTTGGATTGCATGAGGCACTGGCCACCTTCCAGCACCTGGTGGATCGAGTGCATGACCCCACAAGTTATACAGTGTTACCTACCTGGATGACATGAATAACTATTCCAGCATGTGGGAGGATCACGCACAGCATGTTTGGGTGGTGGTCTGAATATCAATCTAAAGAAATGTTATTTTGGATTGACGGAAGCTAAGCATTTAGTGTAGCGAAGTTCATGCAATACTGCACTGGCCTCTTTCACGAACTAAGCAGCAGGTTCTGGCTTTTTTTGGTTTGGTGGGGCACTTCAGCCTGTTTGTGCCGTCAGCCTTTACCAGCCACAGAGCCAGTATCCTTGGAACTGAGTAACAAACAATTGTGACTTTCAAGTATGGTAGAACGCTGATTAGTTAGTTGCTTCCCAACAGCTTGGCTGTGCTAGTTGCAAAGTTGAACAGACAAGGCAGTATTTTGAACCTGGATGTAGAAATAACATTCTTTTGTATGCTGTTCCAACTGATGCTGAGTTACTATTTAGACTGAAATGGTAAAGACAGGAATAAGTCAAATATAATTTAGTAGTGAGCAGAGATTATGTCATTTTGTGGAGTAATACTTATCCATAAGTGAATCCATAAGTGAATGTGTGATTATGACAATGAAGTGGGCCTTTAACAACCTGGCACAACTCTACTGACATTAGCAGATGAATAAAACACTTGGTGAAGGTGCCAGTTTCCACATTTATGTGAATAATGTAATCCCCCATCAGCACAACTAGATCATAGTTAATAAAGTCAGATAAAAGACAATTAAATTCAGTCATGAACATGGGCTTGATGATCTGTATAGTAGTTCTACAATTTTGCTGGAATCTCTTAACATCAAGTGTCACAAAGTATGCAAAGTATTTGCCCACAAAAATAGGACAATCCAATGTAAACAATGTCCCAATACAGTAATCCAGAGAATGGTCAAAACAAAAACAGGCAGAAGGTCCATAAATCCACCAATACCAGAAAAGCACAAACACAGCAAAAAACACAAACTCATCGACTCCTTAGCGCATGTGAATGAACTGCTAGGAACTGTGGGAAACTCTTGTCTTTATACAGCTGAGGGCAGGTAGTTCCACCACTTGGGGAACCACCCACAAAACACATATAACAAAGGCTTAGGGACAAAATCAAACTTAAGGAATAATTAACAAAGTAATATAACATAAATAAATAACTCAAAAACTAACAAAGTTTTTTGTTAATGGTTTTGCCCCATGGTGATACTCAAAATAACAAACTACCTGAGTGATGGTGCAAGACAACCCCCATAAAGTCCAAAAATGACACTCTCCCCCAGTGGGAACAATAAGAGGAGATGTCTTGTGTCTGGAATAGTAGAGCCAGGCTGAGCAGATGAGGCAAGAATATGCACTCCTGGTGGTCCCAGAAGTGCAAAAAACTGGCACACCACTTCTTGGTGTCCTTCAGTGGGGCAAATAAAACAGGAAGACCACCTCACAGTGTTACTGGCAGAGCTATTGACTGGGTACCACCACTTGGTGGTCCCATCATTTCAAGTGAAACAGGTAGTTGGGCAGCTGGCAGCTTAGCACCTCACAACTTGGATAATGAAGCATCAGGAGGATGGACACCTCCGAACAGAGATGAAAGGGCTAAAACATATGGTAAATGGTGAGTAACTTGATAATGGACAGCAGCTCAGATGTAGAATACAATACAATGCAATTTATTTTTGTATAGCCCAAAATCACACAAGGAGTGCCGCAATGGGCTTTAACAGGCCCTGCGTTTTGACAGTCCCATAGCCTTGAATCTCTAAGAAGACAAGGAACAACTCCCAAAAAAACCTCAGTAAGGAAAAAATGAAAGAAACCTCGGGAAAGGCAGTTCAAACAGAGACCCCTTTCCAGGTAGGTTGGGCGTGCAGTGGGTGTCAAAAAGAAGGGGTCAATACAATACAATACACAGATCAGAATAAATCCTCAATACAGTATAAAAATAAAAAAATGTAGAAGTACGTAGCAGAATTTAACAATGGATGACATCACATAATATGATTTGGATTTGTTTAGAGTCCTGGAGACCTCATCCATCAAGCTGCCTCCCCCAAACAACTTGGCAGGTGGGCCATGGCATCAAGTGCCACATTTGAGTACTGAGAAGAGAAACAGAATAGGTGAGGGTTAGTATCAAATTATAATCATGTTACTTATGTTTTAGTGCTAATGACTGACAGCAGAGATGCCGTCTGTACAGTTAATCAGCAGCTCTAGTCAAGATATGCTAAACTGAAGTAGTGAGTCTTAAGCCGGGATTTAAAAGCTGAGACCGAAGGGGCATCACTTATAGAAGCAGGCAGACCAGTCCACAGGTTAGGGGCCCTGTAACTAAAAGCTCGGCCTCCCACTGTTATTTTATTAATCCTTGGAATCCTTGGAATGCCCTAAACTTAACCAGGCACCTGTGTAAGAACTTAAGAATTGAAGTTATATGTTCGTATTTTCTTGTTCTTGTGATAATTCTTGCAGCAGCATTTTGGATTAACTGGAGGCTGTATAAAGAACAGTTTGAACAGCCAGTGAACACCGCATTGCAGTAGTCAATCCTACTAGAAATAAATGCATGAATTAATTTCTCAGAATCCTGTTTATTTAGAAAGCGCCTTAATTTCCTAACATTTTTAAGATGGAAGAAACATGATTTGGACAACTTTGTAATATGTGCTTTAAATGACATGTTAGAGTCAAAGATAACTCCGAGATATCGGGTTGATTCAGTAAAATTAATGGTGATTGCAACTGAGTTAAATGATGACAGAATATTGTTGTGATCAACGTCATTCCCTCCAATAATTAACATCTCTGTTTTATCTGTATTTAAAGACAAGCAGTTCTCATCCATCCAGTCTTTTAATTCACTAACACAACTAATTAAAGACAACATTGGAGAAACTTAATTTGATCTAAATGAAAGGTATAACTGGGTGTCATCTTCATACAAGTGAAAATTAACATTATGTTTCCTAATGAGAGATCCCAGTGGAAGCATGTAAAGTGAAAACTGTAAAGGTCCCAGTACTGAGCCCTGCGGGACACCATATTGAACTTCTATGTATAATGATGGAGTCCTGTCAGCACATTTCTCTACATATTGGAATCGATTTGATAAATAAGAACTAAACCAAGCGAGCACAGGGCCTGTAAGCCCAACATCATTTTCTAGCCTGTACAGTGAAATAGAATGGTCAATGGTGTCAAATGCTGCACTTAAGTCTAACAACATAATATTGTTTCTCCTCCTCTCAAGGGTGGCTTGCATACATCAGCACTGTCAGCTTCACTTGGACCCACACACTCTATACTCCTGGCCTCATTCAGAGCTGCACATTCCAAGCAAAAAGGACGTGAAACTAGGATTTGAACCCTAGCTAGGAGAGGAACCCTAGCTGAAATAAACAAGTAAATTTGCCTACATTTTAAAATCAGTATTAAGTTCATCACACAGAATTATCCCATTGTCACATCCTCAACAATTTATGAAAAATGTGTCAGGTCTGAATTTTAGGTTTTTATAGCCTTTTTCTACAATAGATGCCATTTTGAATAACCATCATTAGGTTCACATCCCGTGTTGCTAGGTGTGTGGTCTGTGGGGTCATGACCTCAAGTTCATCAGCATGATGGGATAAAAGTTCAGTAGTTGCACCAAGCTTACTCTGATCTGAGGAGAAATACTTTAAACTCTAGTAGAAATTTTGTGTTTGTGTTTGATTTTTGTGTCTTAACTGATTTTTGACTACTTTCCTGAATTTGGACTGTGCTGGGCTTTGGTCACTTTGTTTATATTTTATTTGTTTTGTTTTTCATGTATCTCCCATTTTCCTGCCAAGCCAGGACAAAAGATCGGATCAAAATGAGTGACCCAAAAATTTGGGGTATTTTCAGAGACATGTGAGATATGGATCTTGACTTTGCTGACGATGCTGCGATCAATGGAGGCCCTGATCAGGGCGCTTGAGAGACTGAGCGATGAGTATGAGTGTCTAAGATCCAGGCCTTTAATGACATCTTGGGCACAGCCATCAGCAGTGTGACTGTCTGCGGAGAGAGTATCAACTTCATAGAGAGGTTTACTTACCGCGGCAGTGACATTCATATCTCTGGTGACTATTCCTATGAAGTCAGTAGATAGATTGGGAGAGCATGGGGGGTCATGAGGACAAAAGCGGAAATGTGCTTATGCACAAAAAAATCCAGATGCATAAATCTGTGCGTTCGCCAACTTACAAGTTCTTCCGCTACATAAATCCCGGTCAGCATGAAAAGTAATGCACGTGCACACGCCTGCTGTCCCACCCCGTCTCCTTCCAGAATTACGCCTCTTTGAATATGCAAATCAATATTAATAGCCCTTAAGCTCAGCGTTCTGTGAAAAGGCAATGGCAATAGCATGGGGGAAATAGAAGAATTATCAGCGAATACCAAGTGGATTCAAGGAAAAACGTACTATTTGTTGGTTTAAACAGTTGTATAAACAACAAAAGGAAGTTGATCGACTGACATAGCGTGTCTGAGAAACATGAAAGCTCAAGTTCACACATTCGCACAGTGCCCGAAATAAAAAAGAAGTTGTCAGATATCAAAGTCGTCATGAAAAGGCGAGTCTTAGCTCACTGTCTGAGTGTCACATGAAAGCTTATTAGGGTACAGAAAAAAAAATAGGCACACAGTGGGAAAAAAGCATGAAATGTCAACTTTAATTTCTAAATTTCCACTTTAATCACGTAGTTTATTTTGTCATCAAAGTAGAACATCATAAACTTAAAATTGTTTAATTTACCAGTTTCTCAAATCCCATCATAACTAAAGTAGTAAGTTAAATGCTTTCTGTTATTTTTGATCTTCTATGTGCTCTATGTGTGTAAATCACTACGTGCTTCTTAATTGGGCTTTCAATTCCTCTGACAGGATACAGAATCCATTACATTCGTAATATTACAGCTCTCTGAATAATTAAAATACTGAGATGTATATGTGATATAATTTTCGTGATGATATGAGTTAAAGCATGTTATTAAACATGGGAACATGGTGGCGCAGTGATTGTTCATGTCTGACGCAAGATGCTTGCTTTGCTGTGCGCGACCTTTGATGAAATAATTTATTGCAGCAGTACTGTCTCTTTCAAACGTACTAACCTCCAATTCCTGTCCTTACTTTTCTTTCTCCAAATACCCAATCGCCACACGATCAGCTCTGTAATAGACGTTAAGCCATCTGTAAGCTTAGAACGCCGATTCTTCAAAACTTCTAAGAAACATTGAAATATCTTCGTAGTACATGTTAAATTATTCTATCTATCCAGTGTTGCACCAGTCCCAGCAAGAATACAGCACGAGGCAGGAACAATCCGTGAACGGAGTGCCAGCTCCTCACTAGCGCTGCGACAATGTGTCCTCACATGTTTATTTATTAATAATTGTGATGGACGGCCAGCATTTCAGTACGGCCAGGACGTCCCTCAACTGAAGAAACCAGCATCACCCTGGATGCTAGAAGGCAGCTTCCCTGGATGGAGATGGTTCCCCGGATTCCCGCAGGGCAGCATGGGATATGGAGTCCGGTTCTTCAGCCTTGTTGGGTGCCATGGGTGCTGCTAGCGGGAGCTTGCCAAGAAACAGGGGGATATTATCGTGACGTTAACCCGGAAGTACTTAGGAGTCATGAGGACAGAAACCTGCAGTACTTCCGGGACAACTGAAGAAGGCGTTTGACCCGGAGATGGAAAACTTCTGGGTCATAGATTTTAAAAGGATTGTGGAAAACCCCAGCAGATTGAGCCGGAGTTGGATGGTAGAGGACGGAGCTGCTGGGAGTGGAGGATTGTGTTATTGATTATTGTTGTATTATTGATTTATTATTGGAGAACTGTGGATTGTGCGGTGCTTGGTGCACTTTATTCAAGAATATTATTAAAGACTCTTCTTGTGCTTTTACACGTGTGTCTGAGACGTCTGTCTGGTGGGTTCAGCTGGGCGCTATATAGCGCCTTTTACCGCACTATATAGATTATTTAAATTAAGTTAAAGTTTTTTCTGTATAATATAATAAACATATTTTGCTGTATTTTATCTTAAAAATGGTATCGTCATCATATGTAAATACGCGCTTTATAAAGTGGCTTAGGTTGTGCAATATTATAACTGTATCGCAAGTTTACTGTGAGGTAATTGTACTTATAAGTACAAAGCGTTCTACAAGGAGCACTTGATGGACTGATTAAGTGCATGTATAGTTCTTGGGATGAAACTGTTTCTGAACTGCGAGGAAAGGCTCTGAAGCGTTTGTCAACATTTTTGTGCATACGCACCATTTATACATGAGGCCCCAGGTGCTTCCTGTCTTGCTACAGTATATGGTTGCGAGACATGGACGCTATCCATGGACCTGAGATGAAGACTGGACTCCTTTGGTACTGTGTCTCTCTGGACAATCCTTGGGTACCGTTAGTTTGATTTTGCTCATTGAGTCCCGAATGAGGCACATGACCTGCATTGTGAGGGAGCATCATTTATGACACTGCGGCCATGTGGCGTGTTTCGCCGAGGGTGATCCGGCTCATAAGATCCTCATTGTTGGGTACCCGAGTGGCTGGACCAGGCAAAGGGGTCGCCCACATAACACCTGGTTGCAGCAGATAGAGGGTCATTTCCAGAGGGTGGGACTGCACCGCGTGTCTGCCTGGGGGGGTTGCCAACCAGGATCCTGAACTGTTTCATCGTGTGGTGGGTGCGGCAACCAGTGCATGCTTCCCAACTTGAGTTGACTTGTGACATATGCACTGGGAGTTAGAGCTACCTAAATCAGTGTTGCATGTTTCTTGAAGCACAACCTAAAACTTATCTGTATGATCGTACATGTAAATTGTTTATTATATCCCAGCAAGATAAAACAAAAACCTTTTCATTGGGCTCCTTTGATGTACGATACTAACAGCAAATGCTTATTTTCTTTGACAGTGTTTATTCAGTAATAGGCTGATTAACGAGTTGTCTCAAATCAAAAGAGTCCAGGAGGTTCATGAATTCTTTTACTTTTTGGTCACACTGATTATCGATATGAAAGTTAAGGTTGCCGACTATTAGGAGTGTGTCATAGTTCGTAATTATAATTGACACCAAGTCTGAGAATTCCTCAAAGAAAGACGCATTAAATTTAGGTGGTCTATACACGGATAATACTAGAAAGTGAGAATCTCCATGAATAACAACGGCAAACGACTTGAATTTACCAAAACTGACATCTTTTACACTTTAAATGGCTTGAGTAAATGTTTGCTAGTCTTCCGCCTCTCATTCCTTGGCGATCTGCTCGAGTAAAGCTGTAATTCGGAGGCGCAGATTCGATTAAAACTGCTGCACCATCTGAGCTAAGCCACGCTTCACTTAGTGCATTAAAATCTATTTTTCTATCACTAATAAGATCGTTGATAAAAAACGTCTTGTTGGTTAATGCTCTAACATTTAATAAAGCCATATTTAATATTTCAGAGGAGCAGAGCTGAATTCTATGTGTGTTATGGGAATTTGGAATAGAAATTAGGTTATTTTTATTAGCACCGTTTTATTTAATCTATAATCTGTTTTTATAGATTTAATACATTGTTCATCTAAAGGTGTAATTATAATTAAATTATTAGTGTTTATGCCGCACTGCCTCGATTTTTTACGTGCCTTTAGATTTGTTATTAGAGTAGTAATGCAGTGCAGTTTTCCAGAAGACTTTGTTAAACAATTGTCATGTCTTGGCAAAGCATTACGGAAGGGGTCAGGAGTAGAAATAGACAGTCAAGAGAGACAAATTACCTTGACGATGTTTTCGGAGAGGACCCGGGCGCCGAATCTATTTGGATGCAGACCATCCCACTTGAAGAAATGTGGCCTCTCCCAGAAAAGATCCCAGTTGTCTATGAACCCGATGTTTTGATTCTCGCAGAAGCCTTTCAGCCAGTTGTTTAATCTCAGCAGACGACTGTAGTACTCGTTTGATCTTCTAACGAGAGGTAGTGGACACGAGATGAAGATCCTTGCCGACGGGGTCCTCTCCTTCATGGCTTTGATTAGTGCTGCGAAGTCAGCCTTAAGAATCTCGGACTGTCGGTGCCTCACATCATTTACCCTGGCGAGTAATACAATAGAGCCCACTTCCCTGTTCTTGTGCTTCTCGTAGACTCTTGATGCACATCTCATAACATCTCGGACACAAGCACCGGGAAAACAAGAAACAAAAGATATCTGATTAGGGCATTCAATGTTGAGATTTCTTGCAATTGAATCACCTATCACTATTACATCACCTGGGGTTGGAGGTAAACTGGGGGTGTGGAGAGGGTTGAACCGGTTCTGGGTCGAGATGCTCGACTGTGCCGATGGAGGTATTCTAGCCTTGAACCCCCGGCTGCATAGCTGAAACACGACGAGGTCTTAATTGGTGGCATTGTTGCTCTGACGGCGAGGTGCGGGGGTGAAGCTCACCTGGCCTTGGAGGTGACATGTTACTGAAACCTGGTGTGTTACGTCGATTTCAGATGGTGGGGATCATGGTTTATTCAGCAGCCGAGCCTTCAAATCCTTTAGGTACCTCCGTCTGGACAGGAGTTTCTGGATCTAGATGTCAAGAGCCTGGAGTTCTTCTACGACGATGGTGACGCGATTCATCTCACTGTCGGTCATTGTCTGCTTCTGCTTCCGCTTTCGCTTCGTGCCCTAGGAAAAAAATGAGAAAAGAAAGAATGAGAGAGAGAGTACACGTCTGTACGAAAGAAAGCTAGAGCAGAGGTGGGACAGAGGACCTATCACTTGACCTGCTCAATCCAACATAGCTCCAAAGCCTACGAAATTGGACAAAACAATGATATGCACTAGTGAACGGTAGCGCAGAATAAAGGAACAACTCTGCTTTTACTGTGGGGAGGCAGGACACATGGGGTCTACCTGCACCAAGCTGCCGGGAAACTAAAACACAACACTCCACATCAGGGCTGGTAGGGTGTTAACTTGTAGTCAAACCCTGAACAAAGAACTTTTTGTAGTTCCATGTACGGTTAATTACATTATCACAGATGCTCTGATCGATTCAGGGGCAGCTGGAAATTTTATTAGTTCCTCCATGATTGAGCGTTTACTTATCACCCCAATGCTTCTTCAGTATAAATGTCGAGTCCTTCCCGTGGAGGGTCAGCTCATTGACTCTGAGTGTTTATGCTATGGTACAGCCCTGCTCTCAGTCAAGATAGGAATCTTTCACAAAAAAATTGACATTTTTTGTTATTTAGTCTCCTTTGCCTCAGATAATCCTTGGAAACCCCTGGTTACACAAGCACAATCCTGTTCTTAACTGGCAGACCGAATACATATACAATGGAGTTCATACTGTATTCAGAATTGTTTGAGAACGGTACCAAAGCTAATCATTTGGAATATGATATCAATCCGGCCTTCTGAATATTCAGAGTATGTTGATGTGTTTAATAAGCAACAAGCTCTAGTGATACCACCACACCGGTACTATGATCATACCATTGATTTAATGCCAGGGTCTCCATTACCTAAAGGGAAAGTTTACACCTTGTCAAAAAAACTATAAAAAACTATATCACTGAAAATCTTGCAGAATGGTTTTATAACCCTTCCAATAGGGTCCAGATTCTTTTTAGTTGACAAAAAAGATGGGGGCTTTAACCTTGTATTGATTTCAGAGAGCTAAATACAACTACCCTCAAAAGAAATTACTCCTTACCTCCTATGTCCTCAATTCTGCATCCAGTTAATGGATTTTTTAGAAATTAGATTTAAGAAGTCCATAGAACCTTAATTGCATTTGGGAGGGAGAAAAATTTAAAACTGCCTTTAATACTACAATGCTTGAAGTTTGTCAGGATTGGTGGGTTTTTATTTGTTCACCCACCTTTTGAGGATTGACCACAAGTTCTCAATGGGATTAAGATCTGGGGAGTTTCCTGGCCATAGATCCAAAATTTCAATGTTATCAATTTTTCCTTATGACCCGGATCTCCATCATGCTGGAAAAGGCATTTTTAGTCACCAAACTGTTGTTGGACGGTTGGGAGAAACTGCACTTGGAGTATGTTTTGGGCCCATTCTTTATTCATGGTGGTGTTCTTAGGCAAAATTGTGAGTGAGAAGCAACCCCACGTGACATAAATGGTCTCAGGATGCTTTACTGTTGGCATAATACAGGACTCATGGTAGCGCCGCTCACCTATTCTTTTTTCCGGATGCCCCAAACAATCGGAAAGGGAGAAAAT
>JANRMT010062791.1:189752257-189764838 GCA_026402145.1 Polypterus bichir lapradei
GGTTAGCGCAGAGAAGCCGCCTACCAAATTTCGTGAAGATGGGGCCATAAATAAGAAAGTTCAACATGGCGGATGTTGTCGACTGTATTGACCGTTACGCGTAGAATTTCGAAATAAAACCTGCTTAACTTTTGTAAGTAAGCTGTAAGGAATAAGCCTGCCAAATTTCAGCCTTCTACCTACACGGGAAGTTGGAGAATTAGTGATGAGTGAGTGAGTGAGTGAGTCAGTCAGTCAGTCAGTCAGTCAGTGAGGGCTTTGCCTTTTATTAGTATAGATTGACATACGTGTCATTTTGGGCCTGCTAACTCATGTGAGGCCTCAGACTACAAATAAATTGTCCCAGGCCATTATGCATGATTGCAATATAGCAAATGAATACCTAAATTAAGATTAAGATTGAAGTACTTGGTTGGGTTTAACGACCTGTTCAATAAAAAATTGTTCTAACATTGAATTATTCAATGAAAGAAATACATTATTCTTGTTTCCCATTGTTCAAGGTCTGCTTTAAGAAAAGCTTTGATTAGGCTATAGGTATTTTTAGTGCATTCTCTTAAACTAATTCAAAATATTATAGATATCAACTGTACTTGTAAATGTTTTTAAAACCCAAGCCAATGAAGCTATTAAAATAACCACTATTTGACTAAGTGTAAAGAGACAACCTCTATATATGATAATCAGTCTGGATTTAATGAATAACTAACTTTTACAGAAAATCTCTTTTGGTAACATTTGCTTTGAAATATTTATTACATACATACATATACAGACAAAACAGAGTTTCAGCAGTGGCATGTTGCATATTACTCAGACATGCAAGCAAGAAAATATGGTTTTATGTGATAAAGTATGAACTCTCGCTACTGCTGTATAGTCTTTAAGAATACTGTAGTTAGGAAAAACACAAATAACCACACATATTCAAATATGCAAATATTTTATTGTAGACTATCTTTTACATTTCTTCACTAAAATGAAGAAAATATTGAAGTGTTTCAGGAGAGCAGATACGTCCTACTTTGGCCACGGTCTTAAACCTTTCTTCAAGCAACTTTATATGTTCCTCTATAAGAAAGAAATATTGTGTTAAACCAGCGCTTCACGATTCATTTTAACCTCGCACCCCCTGTGACGGACAAGGCCGATTTTGCACCCCCTTGGTTTGAGAAGAAGTATGAAAAAATATGAGTTCATATGATAGTTCATAATACCCATGCAGCACTAAGTGTGAGTAAGAGCGGAAGTCATCCGTTTTAACAAGCAGGATATTGCACTGATACGAAAATAAACTGCCCATTTAATTATTTAGGAATGGATAGATAAATTAAGATTTTGTACAAATAATGTTTTTCATTTTTCTTCCTCGATAGATTCTGGCACCCCCAGCAACAGTTGCTCGCCCCCCAATTGGGAAGCGCTGTGTTAAACGGTAGCCAATCAAAATATGAATTTTGGTATCTTTACCATATAAGCATACCATAAGATATTCCGTCTTCATCTTCGGTTATCTAGTTTGGCAGTTTTCTTTTTCTTAAGGAAAGAATTATTGAAAATTATTTCTATATTTAAGTGTCAAGTAATTTTACAAACACTAATTTACAACAAATGTGATTGAAACAAACAAATAAATAATTAAATAAAGTTATATGAGGTTTCAATCACTAAATAAAGTCTTTGCTGTTGCTAGAACAGTTACAATTCTTAAAAATAAAATTAAAACAAAAAGTACTAGCCAGTTTTTATTACTTCTGCACTAGATTTTACTGTCTTAACCTCGTCTCTTATATGTAATCAAAGCAACATATATTGATCTATTACTATGATACATATCAAAAAAAGATGTGCTTAAATATGTAACAATAAATCAGATAATCCTACATAACGTCCATACAATATTTGTTAAGATTGTGTGAAACATGGGAGATGCTTAAGCTGACACAATGTAGTCCTCTCAACTCAAGTGTCTTTATAAACCACAATATTTTACCAACACACACAGGTTGCTATTCTCAGAGCAACACAAATCAGTCACCCAATATGTCCCTCTAAATACGTTCCATCCTTATAAGTCACATCCTGTCACGCAGACTTCAAAATGAAATCCAACTGTAATGTTCATCAAAAATCCAAACTAACAACTCTCTCTCCATTAAACTAACACAGTGTGCCAGTAATCCCACCTCACACTGAGAACCCCTTAAGTCCTGCCTGCTGAGCAGGTTCTCCTTTAGATGCTGATCTGCAACTCAGAGTGTGCATTGCTGGCTTTTTGAGTGTTGATAGGCCACTGACAGAGTCCCTTGAACGTTAAGTACTGGATGTGCACTGTAAAAAGACAATCAAACCATGAGGGAGAATCCTTAAAGAGTCTTTACATTTTATTATTCAATGATCAGCTCCTTAGCATGCTTGAGGTGGTGCTGTGTGGTCCAGGAGATGTTTTGTGACATGAAACCACAGCCCACCGGTGAAGAGAAACAGAATATGTGAGAGCTGCAGGTTCACATTGTCATACTGAGAAATTCTCAGGAGACAGGCTTTACAATTTGAAACAAAAAGGAAAGTTTTTACTAAAAACAGCCACATCTTTACGTAAAGGCGGCACAGTGAAGAAATATTCAGAAATGTATTTCTGAAAATCAAAGAGTGAACAAGTTTAATAAATTGTACACATGTTCACAGAGTTGTCAAGATTTCTGTGCAAAACTTGGGCAACACCTGAGCCAATATATCCTGATTTTTTGAGAATAAGGCAAACTAAATACGTGTAAGTGAAATGATATCAAATATGTACAATAACAGATAAACCCAAGTGGTATATGAAAGGAGAAAAATGGTTGGAAGCCAATAAACCTTTACTTCTAATCACATTTCTACAGTCCAGAGTTAGTCACTGATCTTAAAAACACATCTTGTAAAAATACAAAGTCTCTCCCTTTTCGGTCACCAAAAATGCAATTATGTACTGTTATCACAAAAAAACAAAACAGTTACTTTAGATATTTCAAAAAACTTTTAGGAACATAATTTAAAAAACTAACTAATGCTTAGTAAAGTATTGTCCAATATGTTAAAGGATAAATTTTACATTTTCAAAGTAAATGCAATTTAGGTTATTGCTCAAAATACTTAAAATCTCCCCTGTTCAGCAGGCTTAATAATTAAAGTCAGACTCTTAGCATTAAAGCATTGCAACAGTTTGTTACTAGAATTCACATGCAGAAATAATGAAACACAAGTAAAAATGTCTCTCGTTCTTGTAAAATGAATTACTGCTTTCTTAAATTTTCTGAGGTTTGCAACAAGTTTCAGCTGTGATTCTGCCTCATAGTAATACGTGTTATATTTAAAAATCATTAATAACAGCAGCATACAAATTCCCTACAATGTCACTGAAAAACGTATAACATTGATGTTGTTCATTCAACGTAAATTTTCTCTTTCAAGCAACTTAAGATTAGTCATTTAGTGTCGTAGCTTGAAATATTTGGTTTCAGATCTCAATCAAAGTAAAAAAAATGTGTTTGTACCAAAGTAAGTTATGGTGGAGGGAATAAACGTAAAAATCCTATTTCAGTTAACCTAATATTTTAGGGTGTTCATGTGTTGTGTTTGAGGGGCAGTTTGTATATTCTTCCGGTTAAACTTTCCAGCGTGATGGCTTTCCAACTGCGAAAAAAGAAGAACAACTTAAAAAATAGATTAACTTCAGTATAAAACAAGTGAATTGCACCCAATCTATGAATTTCCGGCGCCACCGCGAGTGGCAGCCATTCCAGCAGCTCCGTGTATGACTTTATCTTTTTACTTTTTTTCTCTATTATTCTCTATTTCACTGATCACTTCTACCACTTTCTTTCATATTGAATTGCTCCCTGGACACTTTTTACTGCTTTTACTATTTGACATGGATTTTTACACGCCGAGACTCACCTATTCAAGTTGTCAACTTCAAGCGCTGAGAAGAACTGCCCACGCCGGTGTGGCTCCCCATTTACCTGACGAGGTAAGAAGACGATATCAGGGCAGCCGGGCCGGCTCTAAGAAAAAAGCCAAGTGGCTTGCGAGAAAGTGGCGCTATAAACCTTCGGTACCTTCTGTGATCCTGGGAAATGTGAACTCACTACCAAATAAGATCGACGAACTAGCCACGCTTGTGAAAAATGTCAGAACCTACAGAGAATGCAGCTTGCTGTGTTTTAGTGAGACTTGGCTAACAACTACCATCCCAGATGCTAACATGGAGCTACCCGGGTTTAGCACAGTTAGAGTGGACAGAGATGCAAATACCAGAGGGAAAAAAAAAGGAGGGGGTGTCGCTCTCTATGTCAATACAAAGTGGTGCAACTCAGGACATGTAAACGTTAAAATCTCCACTTGCTGCAGGGACATCGAACTGTTGGCCATAAGTCTGCATCCCTATTACTTGCCCAGAGAGTTTGGACACGTGATTGTTGTTATTGTTTACATCCCCCCTCGAGTGAACGCGGAGATAGCGAGTGACATCATCAATTCTGCTGTTGCTAAGTTACAAACACAGCACCCTGAGGCACTTGTGCTAATCGCTGGAGACTTTAACCAAGTGACACTGGACAAAACATTACCTGCCTTCTCCCAGTATGTGGACTGTAACACTCGGGGAAATAGGACTATTGACCTACTGTATGCAAACGTTAAAGACGCATACAGCGCCACCCTGCTGCCTGCGGTTGGGAAAGCAGATCATAACCTGGTTCTGCTTCAGCCTCACTACAAACCAAGAGTGAAGGTGCTCCCTACAACAACACGCTCATTCAAGAAGTGGTCCCCTGAGGCAGAGCAGGCTCTGAGAGACTGGAACTACAGACTGGGATATCCTGCAGGGGTCACATAGTAAGAACATTGAGGAGGTTGTTGACTGCACTACTGACTACATCAACTTCTGTATGGACATTGTAGTTCCAGTAAGAACAGTACGCTGCTATGCTAACAACAAGCCATGGATTACAAGTGACATCAAGGGCCTTTTGAACCAGAAGAAAAGGGCTTTTAAAGGCAGTGATCAGCATGAGCTCAAGCGCGTGCAGAAGGAACTCCGAGTCCAGCTCAAGGCGGCGAAGGAGCAGTACAGGAGAAAGCTGGAGCAGAAGTTGTAGAATAACAGCATGAAGGAGGTGTGGGATGGGATGAAGATCATCACTGGCTGCAGCTCAAAGCAGGGTGCCACCATCGAGAGAGACGTGGAGAGAACAAACCAAATTAAAAACTTCTTTAATAGGTTTGACCATCCTAACCCACTCTCACCTCGGAGTACTGCATCCTACAACCATCCTTCTGCTAATACCAGCATAGTAGAGACATCCACACCCACAATTACAGCAGCACAGGTGAGCTGAGAGCTGAGGAGACTTTGTGCAAAGCAGCGGGTCCAGATGGAGTATTGCCACGACTGCTGAAAGCCTGTGCGCTGGAGCTGGGGAGTCCTCTACAGCACATCTTCAACCTGAGCCTGGAACAGGGGAGAGTCCCGAGGCTTTGGAAAACATCTTGTGTCACCCCTGTCCCAAAGGTATCACGTCCTAGTGAGCTGAATGACTTCCTGGCCTGTTGCTCTGACGTCACATGTGATGAAGACCATGGAGCGCCTGCTGCTTCACCACCTGAGGCCACAGGTCCGCCACGTCCTCGACCCTCTGCAGTTCGCATACCAGGAGAAGGTGGGAGCGGAGGATGCCATCATCTATATGCTACAACGATCCCTCTCCCACTTGGACAAAGGCAGTGGTGCTGTTAGAATTATGTTTTTGGACTTCTCTAGCACCTTCAACACCATCCAACCTCTGCTCCTTAGGGACAAGCTGACAGAGATGGGAGTAGACTCACACCTGGTGGCATGGATCGTGGACTATCTTACAGACAGACCTCAATATGTGCGTCTCAGGAACTGCAGGTCTGACATTGTGGTCAGCAACACAGGAGCACCGCAAGGTCTGTCATTCACTGTAAACCCTGCAGTCCAAATAACTTAATTCTCTTAACTTGTGTAAACTTAAATCTTTCTTAAAAGTTCCACTAACTTAAAAAATTAATGTTGTTCTAACTGGCAATATAATTTTGAGTTTTGTAAACTTAATTTATTTGATGATGTACAACTTAGTATTGGATTATATACCTAATACTCAGAATTATAAAGTCACTGTCACTGTGAATTCTTGAGTTATGACATTAATATGTCTGCAATATTATGTCTGTTCTATGCGCCACCACGACTGCGACGCGGGAAAGAAAGACTGAAAAACGTTGAGTACGTTTTTATCGTAACAATATATAATATAAACTACAAAATAGCCATAGTCTTGTTAGTTTGTTGATATGTATGAGTCCAGTGTGTAAAACTGAATTTATGTGTCTTTATCCGATGACCTTGTTGCAATAGTTCTGTGTTATTTCTGTGGTAGAAAAAAGACAAACTGAAGAAGTGTGTATAAACAGCCAACAAGCTCCGCTAATTTTTGGCTCTTGCTAAATTACTCTGTCATTTTAACGGGATCACGTAAGTTACGTTATAATGCTAATGCAACTAGTAGTTCAACGTTTCTTTATGGTTATCAATAAGTGGTTTATTACCAGCAACACACCGTGACTTTCAAAGGGTACTTCTTAAAGGCATGCATTAGATGTTAGTGGCAAGGTGGTGTGGTGTCGTTCTTGAAAGTGCGAAAGCTCGTTGATTTTCTTTTTTTTTCTACTTTTTCTGAATACTTGCTAGAAGTGAAGCATGCATTTTAAGAAGTTCCGATGCGAACTGAAATGGATCCTGCTAACCGTTTATGTATTTTTAAGATCTGAAATGAAGGTGCGGCTATTACAGCAGTAATGGTATTTAAAGGTATGGATTGAATGCTGTACTGAGGTAATTTCAATATTCTATGTATTTCAGTGAGGTGCAGTTGAAAACATTGCAAAAACTGTTTTAAAAATCATTAAAAAAGAATCAACTCGTGTTCAGCTGAGTCACAGAACTGTCAGTGCTTCCGTGAACAGGTTTGATAATTTGATTACATTGATACATTTTAAAAGTAACTGTAAATTTCAAAAACAGAGTCTTTGTTTAATTTTGTCAATTATTAATGTCATAACAAAAGAGAAAAGAGAGAAATCGACCTCTGATTGGAAGGATGATGCAGACCACATTTGCCCTGAGATGACAGACCATCATCCAATACAGCCCACCAGTGAAAGAGATCCTGGACCTCTGGCCTGCTCTTCGCATAGAGTCTGAGGTAAAATGGTTTATCTGTTGTTTCAATGATGCCCCAGTGCTTATATGTCCCATTCTGTGTAAATGATATTTATATAGAACATGATATGCACTGATGTTCTACTACTGTTTACTTAGGTGTATGCAGAATTCCAGCGGATCACAAACCAGAACCTGCACAACATTTTCTATTCAGAGATGGATCGTCACATCCCACGCTTGATAACCTCGATTAGGCAGAAGGCATCCAAAACTGGAAAGACTGCAGATTCTTCGACTGGCATTTTGAAAGTCTGTGACGAACAGGTACTACACTGCCTATTTCAAAGGTACAGAAGTGAAATATGAGCTTTTCAATTAACAAACTTGTATGTGTGTTACTAGTTACTGTTGTGGAATGTCGTTCCGGTGTGTATCTTATTTTGAGTAAAGTGCTAAATCATTGTCTACTTGTCTTTTTTATAGAATATCACTACATGTGTATTTGAAGGCCCACATAATGCTTAGGATGGTTCGGGTTTAGGGCATTGACCACACCTTTATTTGCTGCTGCTAAGGGGGTGATATTGTTTGGATCACAATGCAGGGTTTGGTGTTTGGTTTAGTCACTATACTGTATTTTGGACACAGTTTAAATGAAAAACTAAGACAGCCTAATTCTTACCTAGTTCAGTTTAGTTTATGTTATACTTTCACTTTAGACAGTCTTCTCTGGTGTTTATTTTATGAATTTAATTTACAATTCTGTTTACAATTCTGTTCTTCTTAGGAATTACATGATAGACACACAAAACGTACAACTGTTCTCCAAGCACTTCCTGGGTTTCTGCAAGAGGATTGGTCTGGATTTTTGAGAACATGCAAGGCTGGTTAAACTTCCTGCTTGTGATTGTGTATTCTTTTAAGTTATTGATTGTGAAAGAGCTGTGTTTCCATTTCTTTCAGGATATTGATGAGGCAGAGCTTGTGAATGCACCTATGGCCCTTATTACAGTGAACAGGGACAACACCAACCGTCCAGTTCACTATCAATCTGAAACATTCTTGGTTGTTATTGAAAATGAAGTTGTGATTACCCTTCCCAGGATTGTGGATGCCCTTGTGGTAATGTTCAGTCTCATATATGCTCTATATTTTAGTTATCCCAAAGGACTGACAGACACTTTTGAATTCTTTCAGATTTTGCTTAGTTTGGAAGATGGCAAATTGTCACCCAGACTGCAGACTCTCAAGAATGATTTGATGGTAAATACCTAGAAACTGATCTGAGAAAGTGATGTCTAGCCTTTAGAGAATTGAATTGAAAAAGTGCACTTTTGGCACTTAGTTTGATATGTAATATACTGGGTCACAATAGTTGTTAAATGTTGCCTGTTTCACTATGTCTTGCCACAAATGTTGAGTTTGAACCAGTGTACTGAGCTCACTGTTTTGTTCAGCTTGGAAGAATTTAATATGTTCATAAACAATATGTTCATTTAATATGTAATGTAGCAATTTCTATTAAGCTTTACAAATAACATGCACTACTTCATGGCTGCCTGTAGATTAGTCCTTTGTTGGTGTCATTTTACAGTTTCTTAACTTGAAAAAACAATTTCAAATCCAATATTCTTAATGGGATGAGAGGAAGTCTAAGATGTACACGTATTAAATTGTCCTTCAGTCTGAAAATTGTTAGAATCTGTAGCATAATAGCACAATTGGGAACACTAAAATCCTGTAATCCAGAGCATTTGATCTGACACTTATGTGGAGGTAGCCATGAGAAGGTTGAAGATTTAAAGAAGGTTATTTTATGTAACCTATTGCACTATGTCTGTGTATGTTTTGTATTTTTATTATAGCATTTTATTAATGTTGCAGTAAATAATGTTCAAATAAAACTTTTGAATGACAACAGTACATGCCTGAGTTTTATTTAATTAAAGGTGTAATTACAACTAATAAATTTTGTCTTTAGATAACTCGAAATAGGCAATGCTTTTACCTTAAATTTTTTTAAGTTGTACTTTCTTAATTTGATCTGAGAATAACATTTTTAATTATTATTACATATTACTAAAATATTTGAGTATAAATATGCAGAAATTTAATTTAACCTGAGTTAAATATTACAAATCACTTACTCAAAAAAATAGGTTTGAAAAAATGTACATTTTAAGTTAATTAACTTCATTTTTTGTGGCAACTTATTGCGTCATTTTTTTTTAGTTTTGCTAACTTGTTCAGGTTTACAGTGTTTTGAGCACGGATATATTGCAGCGTCTGCACCAAGCACCACAATGGATCAATTCTCTGCTCTTCACGTGGATCTTGGAAGGAAAGACCAGTTGGAAAAAGCACTTGCGACAGTGCAAAGCTGCCGTTTTTATAAGATCACTTGCTATAGATGATGAAATGGCAACTTATTCTTTTGCCGATTTATCCCTGGCTGATGTAACTTGTCCAGCACCGTTGCAATATAGTTCACAACACAAGGTTTACTTATGGAAGCGTTTGCACAAACTTAGTGTGGTGGTTGATATATACTGTACTTCATGTGTGCAACTTCTTTATCGCGATTAAATACTAACTCGCATTTCGCTGTCACTCATGCAGGACGCAGCGTTATACACACTTCTCAGAAAGAGTGATTGAAAAAGTTTTGTTGTTAGTATACATGCTTTAAAATGATACAATGTCTGACATTTCACCGACGTTATAAGAACATCTCGAATTAGAAGGACGCTCCTGTGATGTTCTCATAATGCAGGATTGGTTCAGGTGACCTTCATAAACCACATTTACTAGTATATGTGTGTGTGTGTGTGTGTTGGGGCATCTCATGAGCACAGGGTGGTCCAGCACACTCCATGCAGGGTCAGCTCACAGGTTAGAGGAGCTCTGAGCAGCACAGGACAGGATGGAGTGTCAGACCACCACTGGGCACAACCTCAGCTCATCTGAACCTGCTAGGTTTGTTTCCTGCCTTGCGCCCTGTGTTGGCTGGAATTGGCTCCAGCAGACCCCCATGACCCTGTAGTTAAGATATAGCGGGTTGGATAATGGATAGATGGATGGATTTAATGTGCTGCTCGCTGTTATGATGAAAAAAAGTCAAAGTGACTGAGAACAAAAAAACAAAAACAACAGGCAGAGGGAGAAGAAGGAGACAGCAGAGAGCCAGCAGCTGACCACTGTGGAGCTGTGAGGAGAGACCACCGCAGCCCTGAGTGGCTCCTGACAAACAAATATAATGAAGACATCTGAGATTTGATGAACTCATTAGTGAGTAAGAACTGAAATGAACAAACAAACATCCTGAGAGAATTTGTGAAGCAAACACAGCAGAGTGACGCCTCATGTGAATTACGTCAGCAGAGAGAATCTGGCAGTCGCAGGGCCTCAGTGTATAAACATCTCAGTGTGCAGGCAGGACGGCTCAGTCAGGGACAGACATGGAGTGGAATGGACTGAAAACAGGGCTTTGCTTTCCTCACAGTAATACATCTTGTCGTAAACTGATTTATGGAACTGAAGTTTATGGACTTTTTTACACTTTCTTGTGTCTTTTGCTGTTATCGACAGTCTTTGGAAATCTTCTTGTCATCATTTCTATTTCTCATTTTGTTCAGCTGCACACGCCAACTAATCTTCTGATCCTTTCACTCGCAGCGGCCGATTTCTTTACAGGTTTCTTCGTGTTGCCCATTTCTTTGGTTGGCCTGATTGATGGTTGCTGGTACTTTGGAGTTATTTGTTGTTATTTGTATCAGGTACTTGTCAATATTCTTGACACAGTAGTTGTATATAATGTGGGTTTAATATCCATTGATCGCTATATTGCTGTCTGCCATCCTTTCTTTTACAGCTCAAAAATAACTTTAAATGTTGCAAAGATCAGCATTGCTGTAGTGTGGCTGTTTGCACTTTTAATTACAGTCATACTTTTATGTTTAAGTGAAATTGTAACAGAGGTATGTGAAGGAGCCTGTGCAGCATTCACTTCTTATGAAATGGTCACTTTTATTTTACTTGTAACTTTTTTTATTCCTTATTTCCTAATGATTGGTTTTTATATCAAAATATTTGTAGTTGCAAGAAGCCATTCAAGAGCCATCAACTGCTTGATAGAAAAGAGGCAAACTGAGGAGTTGAGTGACAGAAAAATATCAAAACCGTCTGAAAGAAAAGCCGCAAAAACATTAGGAGTAGTCGTGGGGGCTTTTATTATCTGCTGGCTGCCTCTTTACTTTTACAATCTTTTTACTGATATTAATAACCTAATCACACGTCTCATCAGGAATTTCTTTGTGTTGGTAAGTGAAGTGAACTTTGGTGTTAATCCAATTCTTTACGCTTTTCTTTATTCCTGGTTCAGAAAAGCATTTAAAATAATCCTGACATGTAAAATATTTAGCCCAGCTTCTTCTGTGATCAATTTACTGTAAATGGTAAAGAAAATAATAATTTTCTGAATTTAGATGTTTTTAATTATTTGTAAATTATGCCTTTGCTCATTTTTGATATTAGCAGTGCAGTACATATTTATAGTTTCATATTCGCTGTATTGTTGTGAAGGCTGTTTTTGTTAAAATTGTACTTTATTCATGTGGAGTGTACACTGTTTATGATTATTGATTATTTCACCACGGTTATTTTCATAAATCTTCTCCTTATTTGAATGTGTAATAAACAGCACTGAAAATTTTGGAGATTCCTGGCAATTCATAGAAACACTTCAGAGTTTCTTGGTGACTTTTTTAATTTTTTTAACATTGTATAATGATTATTGCTATTTCCATTATTTTGGGTGAGAATTATTAATTTCAATATGAATTAAGTAATGTGCTGAATTTTTCCTAATATCTGGAAATATAAAAACCTTTTAACATCTGCAGTTACAATTTTCACAGACTTTCATATTTCACAACTAAAAACTCCACAGCAGAGCTCAGACGACGGCCGACATTCTGTTCAGCTTTTGTCAGTCGGTGGAGATTTATTTAAGAGTCAAATTCTATGAAATGATCCTTTATTGTTTTAGTTTTGTATCATAGTAAACATTTCATTTTAATCTTGAAGTTAATGTTAATTTGCACTCTTTGTAGCCGCAGTGTAAAGCTATTTCTAGCACGGGTAAAACGCGAACCGAATGAAATCTCTCAGTCCAAAAGTTTGTTTTAAAATATTTAGTGAAAATTCAAAGCAAACAATCCAAAGAAGAATAAGAAAAAAGTTGTTACACATGTAGAATAAAAGGCAAAATAAAAGAAAAATGTATCTTCTCTAAACTTATCTTTTCTTGTAAAACTTCGGTTGTTTTTATACTTAAAGATTCTTAACTTCTTCT
>JANRMT010062791.1:189774838-189808630 GCA_026402145.1 Polypterus bichir lapradei
TGATATTTGACCACCCTAGACATGACAAAAGGGTATTGGCAAATTCCCTTAACACAAGAATTACAGTACCAGAGCCTACGAAAAAACACGTAGATCCGGCCCACCTTAAATCCGTTCTCACCTCTCCGCCAGCGTCTTTTGTCCTCTAAATGTGCCGATAAAGACAAGCTGCAAACAGCCAGTTATTCCATCACCCCACCGACTTAGAACGTTCAGCTCATGCCTTGATTGATTATCTCGAGAGTGAAGTGATGTTTTAGAGTGGAAATAATAGATCGTCATTTGGAACACATGCATTTCATGTGTGTTCCGTTTCTACAGCAATCTGTGTAAACACATTTTTAAAACAGAAACATTTTTCATATTTTAGTAGTAAATGACAAAATGTATGCATAAACCATAAAATGTATGCAGCCTGAAGTCCAAAGATCAAGTAAACACTTTCACAAAAGGTTCAAGGAAAAGACAACAGCTTCCATGGCGTAGTGATAAGATTTGCTGTCTTGTAATCAAGAGTCCCCGTTTCGATCTCGACTCACTCCTATATTTGCCGTTTTCAGTAGTGAGCTGCTCTTATTGTTAATATTATACAGTACACACATACACTTGGTTTGCAGCAGCACAAATTCACACCCGATCTCATGCTGTTCATTTTCAAATAATATTGCATTAGTGTGATGATGTTTTCACATATATTGTCTCTTTCTTTCAGGTGTGTAATAGAAACCACAGCATAAAGAGAAATGTGTACATTGTAACAGGTACACACAATTTAAATGTAGGAAAGACGATCCTTTCGTGTGTGTGAACTGTGAACATTTGAATCTGATGATTGCATATAGCGCTAAAGTTACTGCTCTGTACTATTCTTTCCTCTGCATGTCCTGGAGTACATAAGAAACAGCATACAGCAACATGTGGGGAATGGCAAGATCGGGCAAAAAAAAACATGCGGTCACTGATTACAAACTGCAAGATGTTATGCGAATGAATATGAATAATGTTACATCCGTGCCACAAAGTTTTCCGAAATGTACTATACAGGTCATAAAATGAACAATTCCAAATATCATATATACCTATGTCTCTTTTTTTTTGACATCATAGACCATAAGGTGCATACTAATTCAGCGTGAGCAGGAACACTCAATAAAACTGAATAAAAAATAATCATGTGACGGTGAGATACGAAGATATTTACTAGTTTGAAGTATATTCTTGTACTTCACTTTAACCTGTTCCTATGTTCTCCTTGTGCTCACGTTTGATCTAGAATTATGACATATTAAATAATTAATCTGACACATAGGAAATGAAATGCTGCATTCAGTAAGTACAATGCACACTACTTACGCGTTTAATTTGTCGGCCACTTTTTGCCAGCTGTATTTTCTGGTTTGGGCTGCTTGTGCATATTAAATGTTGAAATTCTTCATATCTTTTGTGTAAAAGTTCCTGCTCCGCTTGTGTAGAAAAAAATATGCCCTTTCTTTCGTCATTTTGTTACAGCCTATCAAAGACTTGCTGATCATGTTTTGACTCTAGGAAGAGTCCTGGTGGTTTCGAACTTCTTCCACTTACGGATGATGGAGGCCACTGTGCTCATTGGGACCTTCAAAGCTGCAGAAATTTTTCTGTAACCTTCCCCAGATTTGTGCCTTGAGACAATCCTGTCTCGGAGGTCTACAGACAATTCCTTTGACTTCATGCTTGGTTTGTGCTCTGACATGAACTGTCAGCTGTGGGACCTTCTATAGACAGGTGTGTACCTTTCCAAATCATGTCCAATCAACTGAGTTTACCACAGGTGGACTCCAATGAAGCTGCAGAAACATCTCAAGGATGATCATGGGAAACAGGATGCACCTGAGCTCAATTTTGAGCTTCATGGCAAAGGCTGTGAATACTTATGTACATGTGCTTTCTCAGTTTTTTTACTTTTAATAAATGTGCAAAAATCTCAAGTAAATTTTTTTCACGTTGTCATTATAGGGTGTTGTGTGTAGAATTCTGAGGAAAAGAATGAATTTAATCAATTTTGGAATAAGGCTGTAACATAACAAAATGTGGAAAAAGTGATGCGCTGTGAATACTTTCCGGATGCACTGTATATGGGCTTTTTACTCAGCATGGGCGCGCGCAATCATCTCGGATGATTAGATCCAGGTAGACTAATCTACTACACAGCTGCATTTGAAAAACTGACTTATCCCAGATGAGTTTCACCGGCATTAACTCATCCAAGATGAGGTATCTGATCTCAGATGATTTAAGCGATGTATGGAAAATACCCCCCAGAACTTTCCAGGTTGATCAGGAAAGCTAAAAGTCAGTATGTACA
Organism: Polypterus bichir lapradei; assembly: GCA_026402145.1. Classification (NCBI taxonomy): domain Eukaryota; kingdom Metazoa; phylum Chordata; class Cladistia; order Polypteriformes; family Polypteridae; genus Polypterus; species Polypterus bichir. The sequence goes on from JANRMT010062791.1 coordinate 189,777,180, forward strand.
GAAGATAAACAACAACTTCTGTGATTCGAAAGACACCAGATGCATGTGGCAGGGCATCGGGGCCTTAACGGATTATAAAATCTCACCACAGGCCTACACAATTAATACTTGCCTCCCTGACATGCTCAACAATATCTTTAACATCTCTTCTGGCCTGGCTGTGGTCCCCACGTGCTTCAAAAAGGACACTATCATTCCAGTGCCAAAGAAGTCAACGGTGACATGTCTTACTGACTACCATCCAGTAGCACTGACCCCCATTGTGATGAAGTGTTTTGAGTGGTTGGTCAAAGGACACATCACCTCCATCCACCCCACCTCTCTGGACCTACTCCAGTTTGCTTACCGTCCAAACTTCTCCACTGCTGATGCCATCTACTGTACCTGGCATACTGTACTGTTTCACCTGAACACCAGGGATACATACAGTATGTCAGAATGCTGTTTGTTGATTTTGATCATTCCCCTACACTCCTCTGTGTAATTGGATTCTGGACTTTTTGATAGTGAGCCACAGTCACTATGCATTGGCAGTAGAATATCTAATATCATCAGGTTGTGCCCCCCAAGGCTGCGTTCTGAGCCCACTATTGTTAATGCTGCTCACCCACGACTGCAAGTCAGAGTCCAAACATAGCGGGCCTCATCAGCAATGATGGTGACACATCCTACAGAAAGGAGGCCGAACATCTGTGGCCTCATGTATAATGTCGTGTGTAGGCCTCAAGTATAATGTCGTGTGTAGAATTCTCACTAAAACATGGCGCATGGACAAAAACAGAAATGTATATACACACAAAAAAACTCAGCTGCACAAAACTGTATGTAAGCAAAGTTCCACACACTTCCCCTTTTTAAGTCCTAATTAACGTGAATTTTAGCACATGTGTACACACCTACAGGCCCACCCCGACTCTTCACAGAATTTTGCATATTTGAATATGCAAATCAGTATAAAAGCATATTAAAAAAAAAAGAATTCCACCAAATGTGAAGTTGAGGCAAAGAAAAAAATTGATGGAATGGCACTCAAAAGTTCAAGTTCAGAAAGATGCACAGTGCCTGAAATGAAAATAAAGTGGTCTGATGTCAAAGTTGAAAGGCTTATGTCGAAATTAATCTTTAATCTCATAGTTTATTTTGTCATTAAAGTAGGCCGTCAAAAGCTTCATCTTGAAATCAATGTTTAATTTACTAGAGTTTCTTAAATCACATTGTAACTAAAGTAGCACGTTAAATGGTTCATATTCTATCTGTTCCCAACCAAGTGTTAATCACTACGTGCTTTTTAAACGGGCTTTCTCTTATGTTGACAGGAGCACACAGGCAGTGATTACCACTTAGAATACATTACATTCATGATATTACAGCTCTCTGAACATTTTAGAATACTAAGATATATACTTGATATCATTTTCATGATGAAATGCTTTAAAGCATGTAATAAACATGGGGGCATGGTGACGCAGTGGTAGTGATGAGCTGGCGCTGGTGTCCCAGCCAAGAATTGTTCCTGCCTTGTGCACAATGCTTTCTGGGATTCACGTGACCTTTGACGAAATAATTTATTGCAGCAGTACTGTCTCTGTCAAATATACCAAATTCCAATTACTGGCCTTAACGTTTTCTTTCTCCACGTAACCAATCACCACACAATAAGTGTCTGTTTGAACACTGATTGTTAAACTTTTAAAGAACATTGAAAATCTTTGCTATACATGTTTAATTATTCCATCCATCCATTCATCCATCCATCCATCCATTCAAGGTTGTGCCAATCCCAGCAAGCATCTTGCGGGAGGCAGGACCAATCCCTGGACAGGGTGCCAGCTCATCACTACCTCTGTGCCCCCACATGTTTAATTGTTAGCAGTATACATTATTTAAATGAATTTAACAATTTATCTGTAAAATGTACAGTACATACTTTAATGCATTTCATTAGAAATATGTTATCAAGTCTAATAGCCTAATATTCTAGCAGCACAGAGCTTCAAGAAGATAAATCTAATCAAAATCGACTTAGAAGTCAGTCATTATCACCTGTTAAATAAGCACTCTCCTCTATTGAATTCAACTGAATTCCTTTATTGTCATTGTATGGTATAATGAGACTCAATATGCAACTCCTCTATAAACTTACTTTCCTATAAAGGGAAAAAAAGTAATAATAATACAATAAAAAACAATGAAAAATATACAATATGAAAGCATAAGTACAATATACATGTACATAGAGCGCAGACAGTGCAAATGGTTCATAAAGTGGCTCAGTTTGTGCAATATTACAACTGTAGCGCAAGTTTACAGTGAGGTCATTGTAATTCTAAGTACAAACAGTTATACTGGGAGCACTTGATGGACTGATTGAGTGCAATTATAGCTCTTAGATTGAAACTGTTTCTGAACCCGTACTGTTTTCTGGTCCATGCAGGAAAGGCTCTGAAGCGTTTGCTGAATGGAGAAAGTTCAAATAGACTGTGTGTATGGCAGCGTGTGCTTTAAATGTGCTCCAAGGCTGGAAGCTGTAATCCTCTGCACTCTCGACACAGTCTGTGGAGCTGTGATACAACACACAAATACAGTAAACAGGTGAAAATACTCTAAACCAGCTGTCTTATTTGGAATAGTTTGGCCATTCCGTGTATTGTTATAGAATGAGTGCAATCAAGTGCCTTACATTTGTAAATGATATGCAATTAATTTCAGTGTATTTCATACAGCCCACATCATGGATATGAATCTAAAAAAGACCACAGAAATATTAGCAGTGTTTCGATGCTGGGTCCCTCCAGTTTGCAAAACAGAGCAGAAAAGTGCATATGTATGGTGTGAAAATGTGCGTGGCTATACACCAAGTTTAGCTTTTAAATATCTCAAAGTGAGCATGGAAATGAGTGTATGCAGCATTTTTGTGCATATACACCATTTATAGATGAGGCCCCTGGTGAGGTGGTGCAATCAAAATAATCTGTCTCTAAATGTTGATAAGACATAATAGATGCTTGTTAGATTTTTAAATATCTTACCAAGATAACTAAATGCTTTCTGCGTATGAAGTAGCAGGAGCCATTGTGCTCTACAAGAACCATGCAGCCATTTAAAAAATGAAAGAGAAAGAAAAACTGAACAAGTTGAGACGTGAAAGCAATAAATGTGAACTTAACGCAATATTTAATTGAGCATAAATAACAAGAATAAAAGGCTGAGAGAAACAGGCAGGACAGAAAAGTTAAAAAGTTCAGCAGAAGTAGACAAGCCTGAGAACAGAACTTGACATCAGAGAGAAAACGAAAGTGAAGCATGACAGTAGCCATGATATCTGTAATGGCTTTTCACGACAATACATGTCAATATTGCACTGAATCAAATTAGTTAATGTCCAAAATTAGAATGTTCACTCGATAGTCAAAGCATTGCTTGAGAATAATTAAATACAACAAAAAATTAATCTAAATCATCAATACCCTAACTAAAAAACCATGATGATTATGCTGATTTAATAATTGTAGACAACTAGGTGCATTATCATTTCATCGACTTTCTTTTTGTTCTTTTCCTCTTTTCATTTTCTAGCACCATGTTTCAAATAAATGGTCATGCTGAGGTGACTCTGTCCTGGCTGCACCATGCAGTAACCCAGTTTGAGCGGCTTGTGCCAGGAGCACATCGGCTGGGATTTCAACGTATTACAGACACAATCTGACAGAGCAGAAAAGTCACTGCAGTACATAGCAGTCCTGTTTGTTTATTATGGGGCTGATTATCATATATTTTAATAATTAAACTCAGTTCATATAAAGTATATTGGTGTGGAGTAAGAAACACAAGCAAAATACACCAGTATTTACATGAGGACCACAAGAGTACTAAATAATAATACACAGAATGGGTAACATACAAAACAAATACTGTACATTGAAATTGTCTGAGCTGAATATTATTGTGCACTGTCATTTTTAAAAATTTACAAAAAATTAGTCACTGAAGAAGCAGGGTTTAATATTTTAAAACTCAAGATTATTTTGAGTGTTTTTCTAAAGCAGGGATAAAAAAGCATAAATAACTGCATTAACTCCAAAGCTAACCTGACTGATTAATATAAAGAATGTAGCTAAAGTAATAACAAGTAATCTGATTGACTCACTCTCTCTCTCTCTTTCTGTTTCAGGCCCCACCTCTTCAGAGTAGCAGTGAGCAGAAGCACAGAGCAGCGGCATCTCCCACAGGCACATAGTCCTTCACAAAGACCTGAGTAAGTTCAACTGGAGTAAAGCCGACAGCTGACCAGGTGAAATAACTGGCAGTGAGAAATCAAAGTCAGTCACCCAGCAGGTGGTGGAAACGTAAAGCCGACGGTCTCTTAGTGATTCAGCTGAACACATAAAGCGGCGAAAGCACCAGAGTTACTGCAAAAACAAAGAAGATGATATCAGCGTAAAAGTAAGTTCTTTCTGTTCTCTGCCCGTTGAGGTCACGTTTTTATATTATGTGTCCAGCAGGATATACAGTTCAGGTTTTCCAGCCACTAGTGTAGACAGCTTCACCTGCCAAAACTGTTTAGTTAATTTAAAGTTGATTGGGAAAATATGCAAATTGGAGGACCACGTTAGGAACCTGATAGCAGTTAGGCAAACTGAAAATTGGATTGACTCGGTTTGTTTAGACAGTTTGGCTACTTCTGACTCGGCTTCAGTCTCTCCAGGTCCAACTGTAGTCAGTGAGCAGCCGAAGTCAGTAGCACCAATTCAGTCACATGGCGAGTGAGTAACAGTAAGATGGGGCCTAAGAACCTAAAATGTAGTCCCTCTGCACCCAGGTCACCAATTTGGACCCAGAACAGATTCTCAGCACTCCGCAGCGTGCCTGTGGAAACAGAATGTGAAAGTGCTCATAATTGGTGATTCCGTAGTGCGGAATTTTGGAATTCCAAACTATGTTAAACCAGCAGTTAATGTTAAATGCATCGCAGGGGCCAAGATTTCTGACACAGAGGCCGCATTGGACAGTGTCACCGATGATGAAGTATCTACCTTATTGCTGCATGTCAGCACTAATAATATTTATTTACAGCAATCTGAGTTATTAAAGAGGAACTTCATCTCTCTATGCACCAAAACTTAAAGAAAATGTCAGAATTTAGTTGTATCTGGCCCCTTACCAAGAATATATAGAAGGGATGTGACTTATAGCAGATTGAGTTCCATTCACTGCTAACTAGAAAACTGGTGTGCAATAAAAACAATTGGGATGATTTTTGGGAAAAGCCTGGATTTTTCAAAAGAGATGGTCTTCATCCTAACTGGAGGGGATCTTATGTATTATCCCAAAATATGGCAGCAAAACTGCCTGGCTGACTAATTAGAGCACCATCCAGGCTGCAGTCATGTGATTACCCAAAATCCCTGTTGTGGGACCTCCAGTAAATTTAGTCCTGATGCAAACCTTAAATTACTTGATAACCAAAAAATAAGGTGTATAATTAGACCAAGGGATAAAAACAGACCCTCCACCAGGGGCATCTGTAATAGAAATTTACTTCAAATTAAAACAAAAAATATATCACCAGTTCAAAAAGAAGCATGCAGTTTTAAATGCTATTTATTGAACATTCACTCTCTTGGCACTAAAGCTGTTTTGGTTAATGATATTATATTAAGTACAAAATCTGATCTGTGTCTTCTCACTGAAACCTGGCTTAGTAAATGTGACATTCTTCCCCTAGCTGAGGCGTCACCAGATGGATACTCGCTCCTTCATAAGTCTAGAGATTCTGGTCGAGGAGGAGGCCTTGGAATAATTAATTGTGATAAAATGCAAATCACGTCTAAAAACTTAAACGACTTTACATCCCTTGAGGCATTCATTTTAAATATTAAAACAGATTCCAACACAATTATATTGCTAGTCTACAGACCATAAGGGCCATATTCATTGTTCATGACAGAATTTAGCGACGTTTTACCTGATTTGGCTATAAATTATGATCATGTTACCGACCTCAGGCCTAGGGGAACCTGGGCCAGGTACAAGCCACTGTTGCTACAGGGTGTAGCCACAGTGATATAGTGTAAAGCTTAAAAAAACAGACAGCAGACCATACTTCTCTGTTTTCTTTATTCTCCTTTTCCTAGAAATATATATGTACTTCAATTTCTGCATAGATCAACATGGCAATCAGTGAAAACAATGGTGCAAGCCAATTTCCTCTGCATAACATAGTGTAAACACATTTACTTTGAGTCCTAGATTAGAAACCAATTTTCCAAGGAAGCAGACAGTTCTGTATCCCCACATTGTATGCAGATGAGATACTAAATCAAAGCAGTCTGACTATTCGAAGCAGGTGACTCTTTAGCAAGACAGGTAAATATTTATGTCCTGTAGATAGCCATGAGCAATAACCTGTAGCAGAATTTTCCAGAAATTCTGCCTTTTCTTTAAAACACTGGTTTATAGCCCATTACACTAAGCAACACACCGAAATGTTATTTTCTTTATAATACTGAGATCTAGCCCATTACAATCACATAGTATTGATAGGGGATTTTAATGTACACATTGATGTGGAAACTGGCACTTTTATCAAATGTTTTACTTATTTGTTAAATTCATTAGGATTTTGTCAGAATGTCAAAGGTCCAACTCATAATAATAGCCACACAGATTTAATTCTAAACATGGAAAACAATTTAGATCAGCTAACATCACATTATAATGTGACATTGAGAGATGCTCTGAAGACAGTGGCTCCTCTTAAAACAAAAGTGATCAAAGCACATAGAAATTCTCCTGGGGCCTCATGTATAAACAGTGCATATGCACAAAAATGTTGTGTACTTCTGTTTCCACGCTCAAATCGTGATGTATAAAACCTAAACTTGGCGTAAAGCCACACGTATTTTCACGGTAGCTCAAACCCTGGCTTATGCAAGTTCTCCGCTTGGTTATACAAACTGGCGGCCCTCAGTGTCAAAGCAGTGCCACTGTTCCTGTGTGGTTTCCCTTTCTTTTTTAGATCCACATCCCTGACACGGCTTTATAAATATACTGAAATTAAATGCATATTGTTTATTAGTTTAATGCATCTGATTGTAATTAACCTGTAACAATATAATGGTCCATGGAATGGTCAAACTATTCTAAATACCATAGCTGCTTTAGCGTTGTTACTCTCAATGCACCTTCTTCTTCTTTTTTCAGCTGCTCCCGTTAGGGGTTGCCTTTGCACATCGTCTTTTTCAATATTACTTTCACTGCACCACTCAGAGTATTTATATCACTGTATCTGAGTGTGGAATCACAGCTCTCAAGCAGCTGATTATAAAGAGAATTATCAGGATACAGCATCAAGCACATGCTGCCTCAGCCATACTGTCTATTGAACTGCTCTCATACAAAAAACGGTTCAGAGCCTTTCCTGTACGTACCTCGCAGTTCAGAAACAGTTTCATCCCAAGAACTATAAATGCACTCAATCAGTCCATCAAGTGCTCCTTGCAGAACTATTTGTAGTTATAAGTACAATCACCTCACTGTAAACTTGCGATACAGTTTTAATATTAGACAACCTGAGCCACTTTATAAAGCACATATTTACATATGATGACATCATTTTTAAGATGAAATGCAGCAAAATATGCTTATTATATTATACAGATAAAACTTTAACTTCATTTAAATAATCTATATTGTTAATAATTAAACATGTGAGGACACGGTGTCGCAGCACTAGCTAGTTCAGTGATTGTGCCTGCCTCGCTCTTTTTTCTTGCAGGTGCTGGCGCGACACTGGAAGGACAGATGGACAGAATAATTTAATATGTACAGTAATCCCTCCTCGATCACGGGGGTTGCGTTCCAGACCCCCCCGCGATAGGTGAAAATCCGCGAAGTAGAAACCATATGTTTGTATGGTTATTTTTATATATTTTAAGCCCTTATAAACTCTCCCACCCTGTTAACATTATTAGAGCCCTCTAGACATGAAATAACACCCTTTAGTCAAACATTTAAACTGTGCTCCATTACAAGACAGAGATGATAGTTCTCTTTCTCACAATTAAAAGAATGCAAACATATCTTATCTTCAAAGGAGCGCCGTCAGGAGCAGAGAATGTCAGAGAGAGCGCTCGCTAAGAAAAGCAAACAATCAAAAAATCAATACGTGCTTTTAAGTATACAGAAGCACCGAGATAATGCAGCATTTTGTAGAGGAGCGTCCATGTCCTCTGTGCAAACAGCCCCTCTGTTCACACCCCCTCCGTCAGGCAGAGAGAGTGAGAAAGATAGAGAGAAGCAAACAATCAAGCACCGCGCGGGAAGCATATCTTATATCATTGAGGAGTTTTAGTTAATATGTAATACATGCTCTGATTGGGTAGCTTCTAAGCCATCTGCCAATAGCGTCCCTTGTATGAAATCAACTGGGCAAACAAACTGAGGAAGCATGTACCATAAATTAAAAGACCCATTGTCCGCAGAAAGCGGCGAACCAGCGAAAAATCCGTGATATATATTTAGATGTGCTTACATTTAAAATCCGCGATAGAGTGAAGCCGCGAAAGTCGAAGCGCGATATAGCGAGGGATTACTGTACTACGAAGATATTTCAATGTTGCTTAAAAATTTAGAAGAATCTGCGTTCTAAGCTTACAGATGGCTTAACACCTATTATAGAGCTGATTGTATGGCGATTGGGTATTTGGAGAAAGAAAGGGAAGGACAGGAATTGGGTGTTAGTACGTTTGAAAGAAACAGTACTGCTACAATAAATTATTTAACTGAAGGTCATGCACGGCACAGTATCTTGTGGGAGGCAGGAACAATCTCTGGACAGGCCATCAGCTCACAATCACTGCACCACCATGTTCCCATGTTTAATAACATGCTTTAACTCCTATCATCATGAAAATGATATCAAGTATACATCTCAGTATTTTAATTATTCACAGAGCTGTAATATCATGAATATAATGGATTCTGTGTCCTATCGAAGGAAGAGAAAGTCCATTTAAGAAGCACATAGAGATTCACACACATAGAGCACACAGAAGATCAAATACAAAACAAAGCATTTATTGTGTTACTTTAGTTACGATGGCATTTGAGAAACTAGTAAATTAAACGATTTTAAGATGAAGTTTATGATGTTCTACTGTAATAACAAAATAAACTGTGTGATTTAAGTGGAAATTTCGAGATTAAAGTTGACATTTCAAGCTTTTTTCCCAATGTGTGCCTATTTTTTTTTTCTTTTCTCTGTACCCTAATAAGTTTTCATATGACACTCAGACGATGGGCTACAACTCGCCTTTTCACAGCAACTTCTTTTTTGTTTCGGACACTCTATGTAACTTTATCAACTTCCTTTTGTTGCTTATACCACTGTTTAAACCAACAAATAGTATGTTTTCCTCCACTTGGTATTCGCTGAAATTCTTTGATTTCCCCCTGTGCTTTTACCATTGTCTCTTTACAGAACGCTGAGCTTAAGGGCTATTTATATTGGTTTGCATATTGAAAGAGGCATAATTCTGTGAGGAGATGGGGCGGGACAGAAGGCGCGTGCACGTAGAAGTTGTCAAATGCACAGATTTATGCATCTGGATTTTTTTGTGCGTACGCACATTTTCGCTTTTGTCCTTACGCAATGGTTTGGTGTGAATTCCACACACGCCATTATGCAGGAGGCCCCAGGACTCTAAACAAATCCAAATCATATTATGTGATATCATCTACTGTTAAATTCTTATCTGTACTTGTAATATTTTTATTTTACTATTATATTCTGTTTAGGATAACTTTTGTTTTGTTAACCCTAACCCTAATTGTATTGACCCCCTTCTTTTTGACACCCACTGCACGCCCAACCTACCTGGAAAGGGGTTTCTCTTTGAACTGCCTTTTCCAAGGTTTCTTCTATTTCTTCCTTACAAGGGTTTTTTTCAGAGTTTTTCCTTGTCTTCTTCTTCAAGGCTGGGGGACTGTCAAAAGGCAGGGCCTGTTAAAGCCCATTGTGGCACATCTTGTGTGATTTTGGGCTATACAAATATAAATTGCATTGCTAAGTAATATTAAGATGAAAATCAAACATAGTTAAAGGTTACCAGCAGATAATAAAGATGGCCACAAACTGTGGTAGAAATTTAACATCTTATTAAAGAAAGAAACATCCCCTAACAGAACAAATCAGTTATCAGGCTGGAGAAATGTTCTTCATGGTATCTTTTAATTACTCCACAGCAAATTGTCTTAAAGGGCACATTCTTCAAAAGCAGTCTGTTACAGCCTGGTTAGAAAAATCAGAGAAACAAAGAATAGAGCTTAATTTTATTAACTACTGAATTTAAATACAGTGTCAAGCAATGCATACATTTACTTTGGTTGGTTCATTGGTTTACACCCAAATGACTTCTATAAAGTAAAAGTCTTTTATATTATTTTCTGGTTCTTCTTATATCTTTGTGCTGAGCCACCACCCTTGAAATTTCTTTGCAGATCACAACTGTCCATTCTGGTTGTTTTATAGGACATCTGATGATTTCTTATTCATCTCTTAGTCATCTTTCAGTACATTTTGTTCTTCACTTGTCCTTTACCTGATTTCCTGATGAGCCTGTAAAGGTTTCTGACATTTATTAACCCTTTATGTTATTTCTTTAAGATGAAAGCTATGTCCTTTTGACATCACTCTGTGCGCTGGAACCGGAAGTGACGTTCTTCTGGGCGCCAGAACCGGAAATGTCGTCACTGACTCTAATAGGTTTTCCTGCAGCTGGTCTGTAGAGATAACAGGAGAAGGTTTAGTGCACCCCACCCTCCCCTGCCCCAGCATGAAATTACCTTTACTTGGTCCACACAACATCCCCCTACTCGCACGTGTGTGACACCCTGTTTCAAAATAACTAAAATATAAAAGAGGCAATGTATATACAAATGAACACATCCATAACACTACAATGCTGATCTTTGTGATATTCAGTTATGTTAGAGTTAGAAAAGAATTTATTGCAAAAAGCAATGTAGCGATCATTTGATATTAACACCAAATGAGTAACAATAGTCACACTGAACAAGTTACAAGTGCCACATACACATAACAGTGAATCACCCCAAAATACCAGCAGGTTTCAATTTCTCCAATCAAAGTAATGGGCATCCCAAACAAACCCAGCAAGAAATCAGCAGCTGCAAGTGAAAGGAACAGAAAATTAGTCGGCGTGTGGAGCTGCAAGAAATGAGAGACAGAAATAACGACAAAAAGATTTTCACAGATAGTGACTGAAATGAAAAGAACAGAGAAAATATAAAGACATACATAGATTTCTCTTTCATAAATTAATTTAGGACAAGATGCGTTACTATTAGGAAAGCAGTAACCAAACTTTGGCTTCTTAAATTCCATTTTATTTCCCACAACAATTCCATTTTTACCCACAAACATGCTAATGACTGTTGTACCTGACTGTAGGTGATATTTTACAGGACCTACAGGGGATTACAGCAACCTCTCTGTCATCTCCCATTCATCAAATCCCTCTTTTTTAGTCCTAATGAACCCCAGAGGACTCTTCAATCATCATTGTGTGTTTTTAAGCAAATAATCGGCTACCACATAGACAGCCCTCAATGCGGCCCAAGCTGCTCTTATTTGTGCTCTTCAGCACTCCTGTTAGATTTTACAGTCTGATTTGTAATGCCCAGTGAAAGGCCTGCTGTGATTTTTATATTCAACTTATATTCAGTAAATATTGGCATTAGAGTGCTGCCTCAACTTTACTCATTTCGTCTGGAATTAAAAAATGACAGAAAAAAATTTAATAATATACTGAATCATAACAGGTATGCATTGTTAGAATAACATTAAAGATTAGTAACTTAAACTTTGTAAAATCACATAAAACATTACAAGACACTGAGAATGGAACAGCACTGCACACTCAAGAGTATTTACCTGCTGTGTGGCTACCAGATATGGTGATGTATTTTATGGTTATGTTTAGTTTTTTTTATGTTTCACTGCCAAAATGTACTTTGGAGTTTCATTGTGTGGATGTGACAAGCACACATCATGTTCACAAGCTGCAATATAAAAACAGTTCAAAAATAATAAAAGTTGAAACAATGCACTAATTAAATTTTATAGATTGTAGTAATCCTTGACGGAGATTCAAATCCAGTGTTGTCCTGGTAAAACCTCAATTTCTCCACACTCCATTTCAAACGTTTACTGCTGGTTTATAAGTTTGTGACGTCTGCTGCAGCCCAAACACCACAAAATGATGCAGCTGAGTCTGCACAATCACAAACTTCTAAAGGCTGCAGATTTGAATTGTACATTAAATGTTACTTCAATCAGCTCATCTTCAGCTGCAATTATCTAAAATGGTCTAAAATTTGTACCTTTTGAAATAGTAATAAACCATTATGACTGCAGTGATTTGCCCATTTACACAGAAGATGGCAAGAGTATTTTAGATTTTATTTTTTGCATTCCTTGCTTTACAAAATGGCAAAATGAAAGAACATGTCAGTCCATCGAATGTACATTTCCCTTTAACCGCATACTATTATACAATCAAGCAACACAATCTGACATGAAACGCAACAAAGTGTATACCTTGACAGCATGCCTTTAACTGAAAGCATGGAATGAGTGACCTTTGCAAATCTGCTGTCAACACTTGGTGCAGGTTGTGCTGGAAGTAAAAGCCCAAGTTGATCTTAGTATAAATGTGTCTACTCCAAGTGTAGTTGACACATCACAGATCGTCCAGGTGTTCATTACATATTTACCTGCTTTGCTGGATTGTGTGTCAGCAGTTGATTGGTTCTTATTGTGTTGTGTGACTTCAGGTGGGAAATGTTTGTGTATCTGACCAATAAGGGGCACTGCTAATCAGGCTGGGCATTTCCCACTATGAGACCCAAGCCAGTTCAGGTGACAGTTTGGAGGCGGCAATTCAAACTTCCCATCCAGATAACCCACAAGTCTGCTTTCCTGTGAGTGCTAAGGTATTCCTTGACTATTCTACATTCAGACACTAAAGAGGACACTTTACTGTTATAATGTTTCCTAACACTTGACATTTTTATTTTTAATGAAAGAAAGAAAGAAATAAACTGGTAAGGCAGCACAGCAGCAGATGCTCAAACCCAAAGGAAGAAGACAGCAGGACTCACACACAGGTGCTGTAAGGAAGAACTTCCTCTCACCTTGGCAAATCACTTCCCGTTCAGCCTCACACACGTGTGCGTCTTTACACGGATCTTCAACAGAAACCTGTAGTTTGCTCCACGATCAACATCCATACTTGTTATGCACTTCTGGAGCTTTGATTCATGATGGTTCTGTTACATGTAGAATATTTCATAATAATTAGAAATATGGTAGGTTGGCCAATTTATTTGGTCTTTAGTGAGTGGCATGAGCCATGTATAGGGAGAGAATTCTGTTTCTTGCGTGTTTAGTAAATTTTATTTTGTTTCTCTTTATTTTGACAGCATTGTAGTCATTTACTGTCAATCCAATGGATTTACCCAGCAGTTCTGAACCTGCACTACACTAAGAATTACTGGGTGATAAAAGAGAGAGCAGCAGGAAAAAATGTTAACAGTGATGTGTGATAAGCTCACAGAACAAAAAGACAAAGAAGCAGTTACAAGTCAAGAAATGGCTCCAGGTAAGGCTGGATTAAGACCCCCCACAAGCCCTGTGATGTAATGAATAGCGCTTCTTAACAGAAAATTGATCTCACTTTTAAGAGTTAATTTCAGTGAGTGGACACCCAGTCGTTTCCTCTAGTGAGTGAGTGGGCGAGTGGGCATGTGGGTGTGATGTTGGGGGGCGGGGTGAGTTATTTCATTATTGGATGGTATGGCTTGGCCCCCTCAGTGATTCTGGTGTGTTGACAACTGAACGTTTCAATGATCTTTGGTGGGGTGGGTTATGCTCGCTTGGTGAATTTTGCCAAGTGTGAGCTTCACAGTTACAATTAAAAGTGTGATGAGGGTCCTCAGGTGTGTACCCAGAATGCTCTACTGGTTCCAGGGCTTCAATTTTGCTGTGATGTTGGATGAAGAAAAACTAAAGTGTACATAGATAGATAGATAGATTTTATTAATCCCAAGGGGAAATTCACATACTCCAGCAGCAGCATACTGATAAAGAACAATATTAAATTAAAGAGTGATAACAATGTAGGTATAACAGACAATAACTTTGTATAATATTAACGTTTACCCCCCCCGGGTGGAATTGAAGAGTCGCATAGTGTGGGGGAGGAACAATCTCCTCAGTCTGTCGGCAGAGCAGGACAGTGACAGCAGTTTGTCGCTGAAGCTGCTCCTCTGTCTGGAGATAATCCTGTTCAGTTGAGTCAGTAGATTCTCCATGATTGACAGGAGCCTGCTCAGTGCCCATCACTCTGACACAGATGTCAAACTGTCCAGCTCTGTGCCTACAATACAGCCTGCCTTCCTCACCAGTTTGTCCAGGCGTGAGGAGTCCTTCTTCTTTATGCTGCCTCCCCAGCACACCATCGTGTAGAAGAGGGCACTTGCCACAACCGTCTGATAGAACATCTGCAGCATCTTATTACAGATGTTGAAAGACGCCAGCCTTCTAAGGAAGTATAGTCGGCTCTGTCCTCTCTTGCACAGAGCATCAGTATTGGCAGTCCAGTCCAATTTATCATCCAGCTGCACTCCCAAGTATTTATAGATCTGCACCCTCTGCACACAGCCACCTCTGATGATCACGGGGTCCAATAGGGGCCTGGGCCTCCTAAAATCCACCACCAGCTCTTTGGTTTTGCTGATGTTCAGTTGTAGGTGGTTTGAGTCACACCATTTAACAAAGTCCTTGATTAGGTTCCTATACTCCTCCTCCTGCCCACTCCTGATGCAGCCCACGATAGCAGTGTCATCAGCAAACTTTTGCACGTGGCAGGACTCTGAGTTGTATTGGAAGTCTGATATATGTTGGCTGAACAGGACCGGAGAAAATACAGTCCCCTGCGGCGCTCCTGTGCTGCTGACCACAATGTCAGACCTGCAGTTCCTAAGATGCATATACTGAGGTCTGTCTGTAAGATAGTCCACGATCCATGTCACCAGGTATAAATCTACTCCCATCTCTGTCAGCTTGTCCCTAAGGAGCAGAGGCTGGATGGTGTTGAAGGAACTACAGAAGTCCAGAAACATAATTCTTACAGCACCACTGCCTCTGTCCAAGTGGGAGAGGGATCAGTGTAGCATGTAGTTGATGGCATCCTCCGCTCCCACCTTCTCCTGGTATGCGAACTGCAGAGGGTCGAGGGTGTGGTGGACCTGTGGCCTCAGGTGGTGAAGCAGCAGCCTCTCCATGGTCTTCATCACATGTGACGTCAGAGCGACAGGCCAGAAGTCGTTCAGCTCACTAGGACGTGATACCTTTGGGACTGGGGTGATGCAAGATGTTTTCCAAAGCCTCGGGACTCTCACCTGCTCCAGGCTCAGCTTGAAGATGCACTGTTGAGGACTCCCCATTTATCCTCAGTTTTCTGTAAATATGGCTAAAGTTTAACATGGGCACAAATGTCAGGCGAGAATGCGACACTGTTCTGCATTTACTGTCTGTCAGCCCAATTCACTCTATAGGATTGTCCTTAACACTAGAATTACCAGAGCCTACGAAAAAACTCGTAAATCCGTCCCACCTTAAATCACTTCTTAAAATCGTTCACAGCTCTCCACCAGCGTCTTTTGTCGTCTAAATGTGCTGATAAAAATCAGGCTGCAAAGCAGCCGGCTATTCCATCCCCCCACCGACTTAGAACGTGCACAAACTTCTCCCAGCTGATGCCTTAATTGATTTTCTGGGAGTGAAGTGGAGTTTTAGAGTGGAAATAATAGATCGTTTGGAACACACGCATTTCATGTCTGTTCCGTTTCTACAGTAATCTGTGTAAACACATTGTTAAAACAGAAACGTTTTTTATATTCTAGTAGTAGATGACAAAATGTAGGCATAAACTATATAATGTATGAAGCCTGAAGTCCAAATATCAAAAGAAATATTTTCACAGAAGGTACAAATCTAACACAACAATTGCGCTTTTATTCAAAAATATAACTACAGAAACAAAAAGCTGCCTTAACAAGCGACTTTGACAATCATCTGTTATGACTTCTTCCGTGGTGCAATTGACTAAGCTACCGACTGGGATCCAAAAGGTTGTGAGTTCGATTCTGCACCACTCTGTTTTGAGAAGTAAACTGCTCTTAGTCTTACTATTTTGGAATAAAAACATACATTTGATTTCAGTCTGTAACAGCTAGAGTAATTTATGATACTTGTAAAGGGTAGCTTTGTTTTTTTTTTTTTTTTTTTTTTTTAGTCAGTTTTATTATCTCGGCCGCATTCATGAGCCCAAATACACCCCACCCCCGCATCTGATGCTGCTGTTTTCACATAGACGCGCTGTAACAGAGGTAAACTCAGCTCCCTTCTACATAGGAGCAAGAATGTACATACCATTGCTTGCATACTAAAGTGTCAGCAGGCACTTTTCGTGGCATTACACACAGTTTTGAGCATGCCCTCTGCACACTACTTGTGACTTTAGGCTTTAGGAAGTAAGTAAATAAATAAAGGTAAATCGTGTCATAAAATGATTTCTTCAAAACGTCGAATGCTATTTATTTGGCATGGACATGTCTGCATGCACTTTTTGTGGCATTACACATGTATTTTTTGAGCATGTCCGTGCCAAATAATTAACGCTGTTTGTTTTCAAATAATATTGCATTTCTCTCTATGCTGTGGTTTCTATTACACACCTAAAAGAAAGAGACAATATATGTGAAAACATCATCGCACAAATGCAATATTATTTGAAAACAAACAGCGTCCGATCAGCTGTAAAAGTATGGCATTTCTAAATGTTTGCTTTTTTTCAGTCTGATTCTCTCAGTCAGACTGTATATTTGTCTCTTATTCAGTGCACACAAGAACATGCAGGTAGCCAGATGCCGTATGCTACAACATGCTGGCGGTGATCAATGCACATTTTAAAAAAAGAAAGAGACAAATATATGTGACGTTTTGAAGAATTCATTTTATGACACGATTTACGTTTATTTATTTACTTACTTCCTAAATCCTAAAGTCACAAGTAGTGTGCAGAGGGCATGCGCAAAACTGTGTGTAATGCCACGAAAAGTGCCTGCTGACACTTTAGTATGCAAGCAATGGTATGTGCAAGGGAGCTGAGTTTACCTGTGTTACAGTGCGTCTATGTGAAAACAGCAGTATCAGATGGGGGGTGGGGTGTATTTGGGCTTGTGAACGCGGCCGAGATAATAACTGACTAAAGAAAAAAAAAAAAACAAAGCTAACCTTTACAAGCATCATAAATTACTCTAGCTGTTACAGACTGAAATCAAATGTATGTTTTTATTCCAAAATAGTAAGACTAAGAGTAGTTTACTTCTCAAAATGGAGAAGTGTAGGATCAAACTCACAACCTTTTGATTCCCAGTCAGTAGCTGAGTCAATTGCACCACGGAGGAAATCATAATAATCAATTTTCAAAGTCGCATGTTAAGGCGGCTTTTTGTTTCTGCGGTTATATTTTTGAATAAAAGCGCAATTGTTGTGTTAGATTTGTACCTTATGCGAAAATATTTCTTTTGATATTTGGACTTCAGGCTTCATACATTATATAGTTTATGCCTACATTTTGTCATCTACTACTAGAATATAAAAAACGTTTCTGTTTTAACAATGTGTTTACACAGATTACTGTAGAAACGGAACAGACATGAAATGCGTGTGTTCCAAATAATGATCTATTATTTCCACTCTAAAACTCCACTTCACTCCCAGAAAATCAATCAAGGCATGAGCTGGGAGAAGTTTGTGCACGTTCTAAGTCAGTGAGGAGATGGAATAGCCGGCTATTTGCAGCTTTTCTTTTATCAGCACATTTAGATTAACAAAAGACGCTGGTGGAGAGGTGAAAACGGTTTTAAGAAGCGATTTAAGGTGGGACGGATTTACGAGTTTTTTCGTAGGCTCTGGTAATTCTAGTGTTAAGGCAAAAATGTCCCCACATACCCTAAGGGGTATGTGGGGACATTACTAAACATTATGGGGACATTTACTAAAACAGTAAATTCCACCAGAGTAATTTTCTGACAAGGCTGACATGAAAATTGTCTTCTTAAAAAAGCAGATTTAGAGTCGGTGTAATTAACATATTCCAAATTATTTTACTAGTTCCTTATTCAAGTGGCAATAACATAATGTTTGATTTGTTAGTGTTGGCCATATTTATTTTTCAGGTAAGTGAATATATTTAGTACACACACGTGGACAGTCGATCTTATCATCCACAGTGATCAGATTATTCCACACGTGAAATTCAGGGCCTTATTAACTGTATGTTTTTTGTAAAATAAAATCAAATCATGTAAATTGTAGATTTGCTCCTTTTTATTCCATATCAACCCACACTATTGTACACACATTAAAATATAATTTATTAGAAAACTGAAGGGATGAATTAGAAAAATGAAAAGACACACTCAATGCACAAAAGCCACCTTGTGCATCTTGTCCATTACCCAAGAGAATAAATAAAAAGAAGATAAAGAAATGTCACCTTTAGTTTGACCTCCTAACAGTTCAGCACATAATTTAAGAGCAGAAACGTTGGTGGTACTTTGGAACATTTCTATTGTTGTGGGTGGGTTGAAAACCCCTGATCTAGACAGTCTCAAGGTCCACATCACGTTCAGAGATGCAGTTACAAGATCTGGGTGCTGTGCCCACAGTATAAGGACGTTATCATTATACGAGTGGCACATCAGTAGCATTGGCACCAAACTACATCAACACACATTCAGTAACTAACACACAGAGAACAGTTGTGCACAGCTAATAAAAGGGCCATTCTGTGCAGAACATGTGCCTTCCAGGGTCCTGCCAGTATGCAGTGCTGGTGGTGCCAGTGTTTCCAATGGCAGTAGTGCCAGGAGCAGCCTGCTTAAAGGGCAGAACCCCAGGGAGATAACAGGAGTTGTATGTCGGAGCCGATGGACTGGTCAGAATAACTGCTGTGCCACTGGAGGGACTTAAGAGACACTGTGTACAGCAGAGTGGTCTTGGAGTAGTCCAAAGACTCGGGGGCTTGTGAAACAAAGCACCTCACAATCCTCCTCAGAACTGGATGGACAGCCGCACCACTGCTTCTCACATAAACATGTGAAAGTGTTGGGGTTTCATCTTGACCTTCCCACAGGTCTCTTTGGAGGGGTCCTCAGACATTGTGAAGTTGACAGGTGACACAGGACCAGAGTGGCCTCAGTATGTGTGAGCTGTCACCCACAATTTATGTAAATCACATAAACAAATATGTGTCATTGGTGGAGGAGCAGATGCCAGCCCTACCACTGCAAGAATTTAAAGGGGTCTGCAGGTCAAGAGTGATGCACAGCAGATTTGATATAAGGGGTCTGGGCAGAAGCAACCCTTCATGGCCACTCAGGTGTACAAAGCAATGACAGGTGAGTAACCCAGACGACACAGAAACACTTGTCTCTTCAATAAACACTGCATGTGAACGACAATGTCGGAGGGCTTCCTAATCATAAGCTGTGTATTTATAAACCCACTGTGACTCTAACAAGCGATCACACAAAAGATGTGTCAAGGGCCTGTCTCAATACTACTGGTCTGAAATGTGTTTCTTATACAGTATGTGTATACAGTGCTTGAAAGGCTCCAACTTTACAAAATACAAATAAAGCTTGTTTTAAAAGGGATAAAAAAATAAGGTCCTGCCACAGGGAAACTCCAGGTGTAACAATCCCCAAAATCACAAAAAGTGGGTTTGATGGGCTTCACAGAAAAAGATTTAAATGTGACCTGCCCAAAATAAACCGCAAACTGGGGCCCACGGTGGGGTGCTCTTGCTGGCTGCTAACATTGGGCACCACAGGTGGTCACAGTTTTAAGCCCAAACATCTCTCTCCCACATTGGCCCAGTATGGCGTGTTTGCTGGACACTGCAAGCCTGAGCTGCTCCTGACAGACAAATATAATGAAGACATCTGAGATTTGATGAACTCATTAGTGAGTAAGAACTGAAATGAACAAACAAACATCCTGAGAGAATTTTTGAAGCACACACAGCAGAGAGACGCCTCATGTGAATTACGTCAGCAGAGAGAATATGGCAGTCGCAGGGCCTCAGTGTATAAACATCTCAGTGTGCAGGCAGGACGGCTCAGTCAGGGGACACACATGGACCTGAATCAGCTGAAACGTGTGCGCTGCTTTCCTGGCAGTAATGCTTCTTGTCACCTTGTAAAAGTGATTTATAACACTGAGGTTTATGTATTTTTTTATATTTTCATGTTTCTTTTAACTTTATTGACAGTTTGTGGAAATCTTCTTGTCATCATTTCTATTTCTCATTTTGTTCAGCTGCACACGCCGACTAATCTTCTGATCCTTTCACTGGCAGCCACTGACCTCTTTGTGGGTTTCTTTGTGTTGCCCATCACTTTGAATCTCGTGATTGACACCTGCTGGTACTTTGGAGTTATTTATTGTTATTTGTATGTCACACTTGCCAATTTTCTCAGTGTAGTTGTGATATATAATGTGGTTTTAATATCCATTGATCGCTACATTGCTGTCTGCCATCCTTTCTTTTACAGCTCGAAAATAACTTTGAGTGTTGCGAGGCTCAGCATTGCTGTAGTGTGGCTGTTTGCACTTTTCATTACATTGATACAGTTGTGCCTCTCTACTTTTGAAACAGAGCTATGTGAACCAACGTGTGCACTCTATTCTTCTAAAAAAATGGTCAATTGTATTATAGTCATAATTTTTGTTATACCTTACTCACTAATGATTGTTTTTTATATCAGAATATTTATAGTTGCAAGAAGCCATTCAAGAGCCATCAACTGTATGATAGAAAAGAGGCAAACTGTGGAGTTGAGTGACAGTAAAATATCAAAACCGTCTGAAAAAAAAGCCGCAAAAACATTAGGAGTAGTCGTGGGGGCTTTTATTATCTGCTGGCTGCCTCTTGATCTCTTCTCTTTGAGTGCGGATTTTAGTAAACCGATCATGCGTGTCATCAGGAATGCCTTTGTGTTGTTAACTGAAGTCAACTTTGGACTTAATCCAATTCTTTATGCCTTTTTCTATCCCTGGTTCCGAAAAGCACTTAAAATAATCTTCACATTAAAAATATTTAGGACAGCTTCTTCAGTGCTCAATTTACTGTAAATCTGAAAACGTGAAGAAAATAAACAACATAAAAATAAGTTTCTGTGCTGAGATATTTAGAATTTGGTGTGCTCTATGGCTCTGCTCGTGTTCATATTAGCAGTGTGATTCTTCAGCATATTTATTAACAATAGAAACGCTTTATTTCTCTGAACATTTTCCACTGCCTCGCCGTTTAAATCCCATATAATGATTTGTTGTTTTTCTCGGCTTTTGGAAACACAGAGTAAAGTGTCACTGTGGTTTGAACTGGGGGTACTTATGATTTTGTGCTTTGGGATTTGCAGACCTGCTTGGTCCCGTCTTGTTCATTTTAGTCTCATGTTGGGTTTAATCTCGCAGTTTCATTTCTGTTTGAATTTGGGCAGCACTTTGGTGCAGCTGCTGGCTGCTTTTAAATGTGTTTTATTAATGAATGTGATTTGATTTTCGTTTGGTCGTTTTTGTTAAAATTATACTCAATTAGTGTAGAGTATGGACTGCTTATGAATATTGATTATTTCACCAGAATGATTTTCATTATTACAATCTGTAATAAACTGATATAAATACTTCAACACTTCTTGGTGATTTCTTTCATGTTGTAAAATAAAAGATTTTTTTTGGAACAAAAAACAGATAAATTATTAAGTGATGTGTTGAATTTTACCCAACATTTGGAAATGTAAAAATCTTTTAATATCTGCAGTTACAATTTTCACAAAGGTGATTTCAAAACTAAAAATTCCACAGCAAAGTTCAGATGATGGCTGAAATTCTGTTCAGTGACACAGCTTTGGCCAGGCCAGTGGGGATTTCTGCAATTAACAAATTTTATAATTTACTTGTTCCTTTATTATTTTATTTGTATATTGAAAATAACTTCATTTTAATGATTTAATGTTGCTGCTGTTTCCTCTTTCTGCACTTTAATCTGCACTCCTCCTCAATAAGGCAGCAGACGATAGACGAGTGCAGACGGAGCAGTCGGCCTTCACTCCTCACACTGCTGGCTCACTAAATGACACTGAGGTGACTGTGAGGAACTGAAATGGACGACTGAGAAGGTCAAATGAGGTTTGATGTCCACAATTAAACGTAGGATTTGCTGCTTTAGACTGACATTTGTTAATATTTGTGAAGTCTCATTAGCCGCAGCTGCACACCTCATACCTCATAATTAATACTTCAGAGAATAGCATTGTGCTCAATTCAATAAAAACAGAGCAACTTAAACCTTTAATAAAAGAATCACATTTGAATCTAAAGAACTCTCTGCTATTACTGTTTAAAAATAATTTTATAATAGTTTAAAAGGTTTTCCTTGTTTTTAAAACCACCCTTGAATGATTTTGAATCATCTTTATAATCCTCAGTGCTGTCCCATCTCATACTGTTTCGTCACTAAATTATTTTTGCCCAAATTTAGTAGACAATATTCATGGAGACTATTGCCTTTGCTTTCCAAAACAGCCTGATAAATGTCTGTAGCTCTCGTGTTCTTTTAGTGGCCTATGATGGACGAGCACCCAGTGCTTTTCTGGAGGTTTTGGCCTCTGGATTGTCCACTACATGTCTACTTCATCCCTTCTTGAAGGACCTGAGGAGACAAAATGGTCCTCTGCGGTGATGAAAACCGCAAGAAATTGAAATATTTGTAAAATAACACAAAATGTTTCTGTAAAGTAGAACATTATTTCATGAAAACATGAGTTTATTTATTTCTTCGTGTGAGGTATGAGTCCACCAGTAAACATGACCCATTATTTGTGTTTTAATGTACTGTATTATGGTCTGCACTGTATAAGACAATTCCTGACGGACTTTCAGCTCCTTTATTTCTGCTCTGCTTTACTTGATCCACTTTAAGAGTTGCCCCCTCATTTCAGGCCACAAGTGACACTTTTAAGACAGAGGATGGCCGCTGAGTGACAGAATTGAATTGGCCTTCTTTACCACTTGTTTGTGATGGTGGTCAGTGAGAGAAGGCTGCTGCAGACCTCCACTTTCACTGTTCATTTTAATGTTGTTCTTTGTACTAAGATTTACTAAACAACATTCATCATCCATCTTCTAAACCTGCTTCTCCAGAGCAGGTCACATGCAGGGGCCAAGCTCTGGGGGCTCCATTTAGAAGCCAGTCTCCCACCCTTAAACCCTTTAAATTGATTTCTGTTAATCACCAGTTGGTCAATAATTTAAGGTGCTCACCTCCGAGGGGTCCACTCCCACCCAAGCTTACATTGATTGCCAATGGGTACACCAACCCTGGAACTCGCCTCTGGTCAACAAAAACATTTACATTTTAAACGTACTTATGGTTTGAGAGCCCTGTTGTTTTTAGCAAGCTTTTAATTTTCTGGAAGTGCTGCTGCTCACAGGGTGCCTGGGGCCAATCTCAGGAAGCATCAGGCACAAGGCAGGAAAATGCCACTCCATCGCAGGGTGAACACACACATACTATGACAAGTTTAACATTGCCAGTCCACCTGATCTGCACGTCTTTGGGAGGACACTGGAGCACCCTGATGAAATTCACATGGCCATGGAGAGAACGTGCAAACTCCACGCAGGTTGGACCCGAGATTTGAACCTTGGTCTCCTTGTAGTGAGGCAGCAGCATTACCACTACCCCATTGTGCCACCTGATGAGGCAATCTATGAAGCAAATGTGGCAGCTGATGTAATAAAGACTTACAAGAAGTGCCATCATATTTTTTTTTTCTTTTTAAAAACACTTCAGTCCCCTTAGTAAAAACATCTGCTTTTGCTCCTTGTTACAGATTTATTTATCATTCTAATCAAAGGTAGGCCTATTATGGAGGACTCCTCTTAAGTATTTGTGGTGCTTGTTGATAGAGGAGGACCAAGGGAACATCTAAGAGGTCTCCTACATGTCCTTGAGACATGAGTGTGACATTAATTGTCAGCTCTCTGTTGGTTCAGTGTGGGTGTTTGAGTCATTTGTCTTAATGGTGAAGTTGCAGTCCATCAAAATGGTTTTCGTGCCGTGTGCCCAGTGCTGCTGAGATCGGCTCTACACCCCTGCACTGGGCTAAGCGTACACTGATAGCCTGTCCAGGGATATCTCTGACTTTGTGCACAGACCTACTGAGACAATGAAAGGCTATTTATGTTTAGTGTTTGTATTTTTAGTTGGTTTTGATATAAAGTTATGAATTATTTTAAAATATTGTAATCTGTATTTGCAAGTTTTGACAGTGTAACAATTTACACTAATAAAGAAGGAATTAGATTAGATTAGATAAAACTTTATTAATCCCAGAGTGAAATTCAAATGCATACAGCAGTAGAAACAGAAACAATAAAATACAGACTCATAGGACAGAAAATACAGCCAATCAATCAATAAATCAGTTAATCAATAAAAATAACGGGGTGGTGCCGCTAAGATAAACACTGTTGATAAGATGGTGATTTATTTATTTTTTTGGTGGAGATTCCAAGGGCGCACCCAGCCTTGGTCCAACTCCCACACACTCACAAGCAGAGACACAAATCAACGAATGAATAAATAATCTATCTTGCATCCGAACAGTTTCGGCGCCTGGGTCCTCTCTGAAAACATATCGAAGGTAATTCGTTTATCTTGACTATCTATCTCTGCTCTTAACCCCTTCCGAAATGATATTGTTGTGCTAGAACATGATAAGTGTTTAATAGAATCTTCCGTTAAAGTGCACAACATTAACACTGTAATAAGCAATCTCAATGCACGTAGAAAATCTAGGCAATACGGCATAAACTCCAATAATCTAATTCAAATTACTATTTTAGAGGAACAATGTATTAAAACTATAAAAACAGATCACAGATTAAACAAAAAATACTGTACACACAGAACAGCGCTAATAAAAATAATTTAGTTCCTATTCCAAATATCAATAACGCACATAGCATTCATCTCTGCCCATCCGAAACATTAAATATGGCACTATTAAATTTTAGAGCTTTAACTTACAAAACGTTTTTTATCAACGATCTTATTAGTGATAAAAAAATAGATTTTATTGCACTAAGTGAAACGTGGCTTAACTCAGACGGCGTGGCTGTTTTAATCGAATCTGTGCCTCCGGATTACAGTTTTACTTGTGCAGACAGCCAAGGAAAAAGAGGCGGGGGCTTGGCAAACATTTACTCGAGCCGGTTAAAATGTAAAGATGTCAGTTTTGGTAAGTTCAAGTCCTTTGAGTATCTTGCCGTTGTTATCCATGGAGATTCTCAAGTTCTAGTATTATCCGTGTATAGACCTTCAAAATTCAACGCATCTTTTTTGAGGAATTCTCTGACTTAATGTCAATTTTAATTACTAACTATGACACACTCCTAATAGTTGGCGACTTTAATTTTTATATAGATAATCAGTGTGACCTAAAAGTAAAGGAATTCATGAACCTCCTGGGCTCTTTTGATTTGAGGCAGCTCGTTAATCAGCCTACACATAAAGCAAGTCATACGTTAGACTTAGTGATTACTAAAGGACTTAAAGTTGATATAAAGCAGATCATTGATATTGGTCTATCAGACCATTTTCTTCTACTTTTTAATATAAAAATAATGATAAAAAACACCCATGAGAAGCATATTGTTAAAAAACGCTTCTTTGACTCGGCAGCAGCTTTAAAACTTACAAACATTCTAAGCAATCAGTCCGTTTATAGTGCCAACTATAATAGCGAGGATAATGTAAATAGTAAGGTGGAAAGATTTAATACTAAAGTGAGAGCTGCTGTTGACATAGTTGCACCTGAAAAGACAGTTAAAAAATCTTCTAGCATTATTATACCATGGAAGACCCAAAGAGTGTCGGATTTAAAGAGAACATGCCGTAGAGCTGAGCGTAAATGGAGGAAGACTAAACTAACTATCCACTATGAACTATTAAAAGTTAAAATAACAGAATACAATAACACTGTCCGTCTTGAGAGACGCTGTTATTTCTCCAAGATTATAAATAACAATGCTAGTAATCCCAGAGTCTTATTCTCTACGATTGATCGTCTGCTAAACCAGGTAACTCAGAGGAATGCCTCCTAAGTACTTCCAGTAAAACCTGTGAGGCTATCGCTGTATTTTTCAATCAAAAAATTAATGATATTAGAAATAACATAGTTTATCTCCCCAACACTAAGGACCCTCCTAAACCCCAGCATTCTGTTATAAACAAATTAAACTCTTTCACTAGGATAGCTTTACCTGATTTACAAAAAATAATATCTCAATTAAAACCCTCCACCTGCGTCCTTGATCCAATACCAACAAATTATTTCAAAGAAGTATCGGGCGTGCTAATTGATAATGTTCTTGACATAGTAAATTTGTCTTTAGATACGGGGGTCTTCCCAGACTGTCTTAAGACTGCTGTAGTTAAACCCCTACTTAAGAAACATAATCTTGACCCCTCGGCTCTTGAAAATTTTAGACCGATCTCTAACCTGCCTTTTTTAAGTAAAATTCTAGAGAAGGCAGTCATTATGCAGTTAAATGACCACCTCAATAAACATGCTATTCTTGATAAATTTCAGTCAGGTTTTAGAACAAATCACAGCACAGAAACTGCACTCGTTAAAGTAGTAAATGATTTGCGAGTGAATGCAGACAGAGGCCATTTATCTGTTCTCATCCTCTTAGATCTGAGTGCTGCATTTGACACTATTGATCATAATATTCTTAGAAATCGCCTTAGTCAATGGGTGGGCCTCTCTGGCAGTGTCTTAAATTGGTTTGAATCCTACCTGACAGGGAGAAAATTCTTTGTTACTTGTGGTAATTACAACTCAAAGACACATGATATCCAATATAGTGTTCCACAAGGCTCTATCCTGGGTCCGCTGCTCTTCTCAATCTACATGCTTCCATTAGGTCAGATTATCTCAGGGCACAACGTGAGCTACCACAGCTATGCTGATGACACACAGCTGTACTTATCAATAGCACCTGATGACCCCGATTCTCTTGATTCACTAACACAATGTCTGACTTGTATCTTAGAATGGATGAATAGTAACTTTTTCAAGTTAAATAAAGAGAAAACTGAAATCTTAGTGATTGGCAATAATGGATACAATGAGGCTATTAGAAATAAACTGGATACATTAGGATTAAAAGTCAAGACGGAGGTAAAAAGCTTAGGTGTAATTGTTGACTGTAATCTGAATTTTAAATCGCATATTAATCAGATCACTTGGACAGCATTTTTTAACTTAAGAAACATATCTAAAGTTAGACCTCTTATATCACTGAAAGATGCTGAGAAATTAGTTCACGGGTTTGTTTTCAGTCGACTAGATTACTGTAACACACTCCATTCAGGACTACTCAAAAAAGACATAAATCGTTTGCAACGAGTGCAGAATGCAGCTGCTAGAATCCTAACTAGGAAAAGAAAATCCGAACACATTTCTCCAGTTTTGATGTCACTACACTGGTTACCTGTGTCATTCAAGATTGACTTTAAAATTCTGCGTATGGTTTATAAAGCCTTAAATAATCTCGCCCCATCTTATATATCGGAATGTCTGACACCTTATATTCCAAATCGTTACCTCAGATCCTCAAATGAGTGTCTCCTTAGAATTCCAAGAACAAAACTTAAAAGAAGTGGTGAGGCGGCCTTCTGCTGTTATGCACCTAAAATCTGGAATAGCCTGACAATAGGAATTCGCCAGGCTAATACAGTGGAGCAATTTAAAACACTGCTGAAAATACATTACTTTAACATGGCCTTTTTATAACTTCACTTTAACTTAATCCTGATACTCTGTATGTTCAATTCATCATAATAACTATTCACGGTGGCTCTAAAATCTGTACTAACCCCTACTCTCTCTTCTGTTTCTTTTTCCGGTTTCTTTGTGGTGGTGGCCTGCACCACCACCACCTACTCAAAGCATCATTAAGCTCCAACATTGGTGGATGGATTAAAAGGCAGAAGTCTACGTGACCATCATCATCAAGTCCTTCCGTGAGAACCCTAAATCCAAAGAGGACTGTTTCATTTATGTTAGGTAGAATGCCCAGAGGGGACTATTTTTTTCTCCAGCCGTCTCGAGTTTTTTTTTTGTTTTTTCTGTCCACACTGGCCATTGGACCTTACTCTTATTCTATGTTAATTAATGTTGACTTATTTTATTTTCTATCTTTTATTTTTCTATTCTTCATTATGTAAAGCACTTTGAGCTACTTGTTATATGAAAATGTGCTTTATAAATAAATGTTGTTGTTGTTGTTTGTAGTTGTGTATAGTGTACAGTTCAAATCTGCAGCCTTCAGAAGTTTGTGGTTCTGCTGTCTGGCCATTGAAAATTCACACGGAGTGCTGTGTCATTTTGTGGTGCGTGGGCTGCAGCAGATGTCACAATCTCCTCAAACCAGCAGTGAATGTCTGAAAGGGCGTGTGCAGCGTTTGATGTTCTACCAGGGCAACGACGGATTTGAATCTCCATCAAGGATCACTGACAGTCTTTAAAATGTGATCTTTGCACTGTTCAGTGTGGGAAATGTTGTGCTTCTTAAGGTACAGACCACTCACAACATTTGTGATTAACCCATATAGGATATATGTGGTATGAAGACAGGAGGGGCATGTTATGCTTTCAAAGAGTAACCACCACAATGTACAAAAGCCACCCAAAAGAAAGAGCATGAAAAAATGAGGATATCAGTTGTTTGACCCCTTCTATTTGACCAGAGTCAATTAAACTCTTAAGTAATTGGAAAGAGTGAACAGCAATCACAACAATGAACTCTGACATGCTGACCGTGCTTTTTAAAATTGTTATAGACGACTTCTGCCAACACTGTGAAAGAGGCCATAAGATGACTGAATTAATAAAGAATTAGTTCTTCTAAGACCACAGAAGGAAAGGCCCTCTAAATGGAGTGAAGAGAGCATAAAGAAATATTTATTATACTTCTGTAAATTAATAAATTAAGAGCACTTTTAAATGAGTTTCAGTGTTTTCTAATCTGAGTTTCTTTCAGTTGCACGTTATAGGATGTAATAAAGAAGCATTTGCTTTTGTACTTTGTTTAAAACAGAAGAACAAAATTCTCACTTACTTGGCACTCGACAAAGAATGGGTTTGAGAAAATACGGCATTATTTCAAACCACTGTCTGCTGACGACGCTTACAGTCCTTGGGCCATAAGGACTGCAGAATCTACATCAGAACAACTCAAGTCCTGGGAAGACATGTTTGATGATGTTGTTAAAGATGGCATTACATTGCCGTATATTATGCCATGCCTACAAAAGGATTGGATTTTGTGGAAATGTGTCTGGTTCAAAGTCCAAAACAGAACTGATGACATGTGGCAATGATGGTGGCTTTAAAGGACTGGACAGGAAGTGACAGCATAATGGGCAGTGGAGCCAGAACTGACGTCATCACGGGTGCTGGAACGCTATGGAATTTCCCATGAATGGTATGCAGAGGATTGAGAGAAAAAGTCAGTGCATTTCGCCAACCCCTGGACAGACATGGAATTGCTTCAATTGAATTATCACATAAAGTCAGCAAAAGAAGTTTGAATTATGCTCTACAGCTCCTAAGAGGTACAGGAAGAAATGGTAGCGGTAAAGGCAACGTTCAAAAAACATTGCACTCCGTCTTGTACCTCGATCGTCAAATGCAGGAGGAGACGTGGCAAAGGAATGTGAGTTACATCTATGGTCAGCCCAATTGCCTTCTGTTTCCCGACTAATTCCAAGGTTTCAGTAGTCGCGGGCTTCTTTCTTCACTGTACCGCCGGCAAGTTTTCCCAGCCAGGAATGGGGTACTGGAAAGCCTCTTCCTGCCGGACGGTAAATCAAGAATGTCCGATACGCGACAGTGATATTTTTTTCGAAGCGAGATGCAACATAAAGGAGTACGGAAAGAACGCCAACGGCTCTTTGTTTTAGAATGCGACGATGCTAAAACCAAACTCCTCTGATGTAGCGCAGTCCTCTCCCTTCTGAGTGTGGGAATTACGAACTACGGCAATGTTGCGCCGTCAACCAAAGTCAGGCTTCGCTCCCCCTTGGTGAGGATGGGGTATTTCTGCTGCTAGTAACACACAGTTTCTTCTCTCTCGGCATATGCCGTTCATGAAAATTCAGCTGCTTACTATTACGTCTCTCTCAGCGAGGGGATCTGGAGTTGGGCGTCATGCCAGTTTTGGCCAAAGATGGCGCTGTCTCCGCATCAGACAACATTCTTAATGTCCAGAGAAGGAGGTCAGTGGTTGGTCTCTCCTTATTAAACGCAGCAGAGATCGGAATGGTCGCGACAAGTTCAGTTCTTGTTTGGATAGGAAAGTACGGGGAGTTTTCAAGAAAACCAGGTGTTTCTTTGTTTTCCAAGCTTCTCAAAAGACAACGGATTCATTAACTGACGGCACTGGTGGGCTCCTGGGATCAGCAGTTTTCCCATTTCTAATTCAATCTTTAATTTCCAAGGAGGATGTAGAGTTTTATCTTTAATCATTTCTGTCATTTTTATTTCTTCTAATTTTTCTCTTATTAAATGTTTATTTTTTAACGGTTTAATGTTTCTTTTAGTAGGTTAGCTTCGCAGTTGATCATTTCCTATAGGGAAAAGCAGGGATTTCAGGGTGCCCGTACCCATTCTCATTTCTTCTCAGTGGTGTTCCAGCCAGATACAAATGAACCCGGAAAGTGTTGTATATCTAGTATGAGCAAAGAAAACAACCTCTGAGGAAATTCAGCAAGTCACGGCGGCCACGCCCACAAACGCGGCCCGCCCCTGGGGCGGGGCACATCTGACATGGAATTAGCATAAAGCCAAGGTGGCCTCTCTGTGAATTTTACACTGGAAAATGGCAAAGAGAGAGGCTGGATGCTACACTGGGCATTGTCTGCTTCTTCTCCACACTGCTATTCGTGGAATGTTACCATTAGAAGAGACTGCAACCTGAGAAATAGAGCTGAACGGCCACGCGAATTACACCACAATGGTCTGACGAGGTGGTGCATCCCCCGTACTTAAGCACAGAGCCTTCCCCCCAAATCTGTACTTGCTCAGGCAGTACATCAACTAAAATTGGAGCGATACAGAGAAGATTAGCATGGCCCCTGCGCAAGGATGACACGCAAAATCATGGAAGCACTCCTCTTTTCTTCCTAAATATGTCACAGGCATTTGTCACTTCAACG
>JANRMT010062791.1:189820437-189833446 GCA_026402145.1 Polypterus bichir lapradei
TTTTTTAACTCTGTTGATGCCATATGTACTTCAAACGGGAGCTCCATGAATAAATAATGAGTCGAAGCTTTGCGCAGAGTACTGAGATTGCGTCATGACGGGCTTTGAACGGGGCTCCGAAGCCTCAGACATGCGTAGTACCGAGATTGGATCATCACAGGGCTTCGAGCAGACATGGTCACTGGTTACTGAATCTTTGTGAAGCCTCAGCACACTGAAAGTCATTGACTTCTATATTTTGAGAGTCTATCTGACACTTAACTCTCTAGTTATATTTTGTAATTCGTATTGACATTACACATTTCAGTTGATATGCTTAAGCTACAATTCAGGTAGTTGCTGAGAATTAATTATTGTTCTTGTGGATTGTTGTGATTTCCTTTGTCTGATACATAGTGTCAAAGATATATTGTCATATATCAGCTTTATATATATGAAAAGATTAGGTAAATCGTTCAACCTTTTATGGAACACTTAATTTTGTTCAAAACCGTACGTCATATAGTATACATCTATAAATATATTTTTTTCGTCTTAATTAGGAGAATACAACAATGATACTCTCGTATCAATTAAACCATTTTAACGTGCATATGTCAAACAACATATTTCATCCGCCGCAGTAAGAACAGTAGTAGTAGTTCAGTTGTGCGGAGCTCGTTAATTATCCGGATTAGGCGGCTCAGTGGTGTTGTCGCTCAGGTTCGCGTCGCTGATCCTCCTCTTGTGAAAGTGTTTTTTCTATTCCTCCATTTAACAAGCTTCGATGGATAGCGAGCGAATCGAGCTATCGAGGGAAGGTTGGGCCACCGTAGTCGGGCAGAGGGCACACGCCCCTAATTATATTGTGTATGTAAAGAGTTTCACTGTAAAACGTAATAAACTTCATATTTGTGTGTTTGGAGACCCTGGTGTCGTACTGAATTTGTATTGTAGAAAAACAAGCTACTGTCCAGCATGCCTAAATGTGTCTTTTCGTGTCTGATCGCTATACGGCACTTCCAACTTGGGACAATTCGCTATAAACAGTTTCAGCCAATCAGCGCCTTCTAAACATGCAGAACGACAGTGTGAACCTTTATTGTAGCGGCGCAGCATCTTCGTTTCAGTCAGTCATTGTCCTGTTAGACTATTTACTGATAAGTGCTGCTTGAGCTACCGTTTATAGTACAACAGGTGGCCTACGTAGTTCTTAAATTGATATTGAAATGCACACACAAGTTTCCTAAATTATTTATTGAAATGCCTACATTTACAGTGTCCGTTTTAGGAAGTCGTAGTTTTTACTTTTTCCCGTTATTAGGAATTATAATTTCTCAGTGTCACATATTATTCGTTACTACTCGCGAGTCCCGCTTCATTGAGATTCTGTTTTATATTCTGTATAAGGAAACTTTTTAAAAGGAGCGTTGATTAAACTGACTATAGCAGACTTATCATCTTCTTAAAATGACTTTATTGATTTGATATTGACAAATAATCATAGGTCAAACATCAAGGAGGATTTAAGTTTGCATGGACTGCGCTGTTTCTTTTTTTTTCGTGACATCGTGTCAGTAGAGAGTGCGTCACGTTAACAATGCATTCTGTCCTAAATGACAGCGCACACGCTTTTTAATATTTCCTAAAGGCCAATCTGTCTCAATTTGCTCATTAATATATTTTGACAGTGTATTTTAGTGATAATGATTATAAACATATTACCCATGTTCATTTCGTAGATATGTAACGTTTGGTGAGTACTAATAAAAAGTAACAACACATATAATAGTTATGTTGCATTGTTTATGATTAACAAAATTCATCGTTTATCGGAAATGTTCTACTTATACTGTCGATTTATTCCACTTCTGAAGGTGTACATTGTCGGTATTCTCCATTGCATTTGCCCCCGAGTGTAACGTGTGCCAGTGTAACCGAGGGATGGCAGACGAGCTCACGTAATGGGTGACAAAGCACATTCTCATCCTGATGCCCAGGCTCTTGTCATAAATATTCCCACCTTGTGCTTTTTCTCGTTCCTGCAAGTTTACTATTATTATTGGACACGTAGAGGAAATGTGTTTTATTTTATGTCTATGAAATTAAGGACGGTAAAGCCTTGAATGAAACTGAGTGTTGATGCTTTGGGTAACAAGACAGGTTAAGGAGCAGGGAACATTGAATGTGACATTTACTGCGGGGGATTGTGTAACTGGAAGATGGTTTAAGAATACAGAAACGACAAAAGCTTAGTGTTTCAATAATTCTACTTACGTCAATTATTTACTCTGTTGTGCTGCACTTCGGAAGATTACTTATTTAACCCCCCAGCGCAGCCTTTGATAAGATACAGTCACAAGGAAAGGATGTTGCTGACAACGTCAGATGCTTTTTTGAAAGTGTGGCTCCAGATGTGCTTATCCAGCTGCTCCTTCTTCTCAGTACTTGAGTGATCTTTATGTTCACCTCTGGATGAATTCGCAAAGTTTCTTTACAACTTTTTTGTCTCATTAACGCAGAGATCCCGAGGCTTTCCTAAAATTGCAGAAGACACTGTTGATGGCGCTGATTCTGTTTTAAAAACAGTTGTGATTAGTTATGCAGAACACGCTTTTACTCACATTGCTTTTTGGAAATCAATAATACAAATCAGCAACAGATCTGGGAATCACTGAATAGTAAAAACGTTTAATAAGGAATGTCTTGCGCATATACTGGTGTAATGACCACGTCGGCTTTAGTGAAGCATTTCTTAGCCTCTCTGATATGATCGACATGGGGTAGAATAGATTTTTGGATTGTTATAATACGTGCTACCTTACGCAAAATATACTCATCAATTTGTTACAAATTCTTGGTGGACACGATTCCACACCAAGGAAAAAGGTGCCCCATGCAAATCGTTCATAATGTCTCCAAAATATATTTGTTAACTTTCAGACAAGTACTACTTAACTGTTTTATACAAAACCCTTATCTCAACACATGCGAGCCCCAACTAGGATTTGAACTCGGGTTAGCGTATTTGATCAATATAGCACAGACAACCGCTTTTACGCTTTGAGCCAAAGAACTTCAGCGGACTTGTTACTGACCAAATCGACTGCTGACTGCTCAGATATCAATGACGTCATTACGCTAGCGTTCTCAAAATCACGTGACGGGCGCATTTGAAGCGGTGCTTCGATAGCTCGACACAGTGTCGAAACCTGAGTATCGAGCGGCCCATCACTAACTGTTGCTATGTGAGAGAGAAGTGTGAACGAGTTCAGAAACAATTCAACAGCCACGAGACAGACAGTAAGTACTCTGGATTTTGGGGATGCACTTTATGGATGTGTGAGTTTTCATTCGCTCCATTAGAATCACCTCGCGCGATTTGAATGAGTGGCGAGCGGCGCGTTCGTGTTCGTTAGCCCCCCGCCGAATTTTGATCGAGTGAATCCTCCTGTGACCACCCGCGTGCTGTTTCTTTTCATTGGTATCTGCTGTTCACTTCATGTGGCTGAGTCCCAAATTTTAATTCGTACCACCCAGTCAAGCCGCTGGCGCCTGTTCATTCATCTCCGTGTGTTTCTTTTGTCGATTCCTTCTCGAATCGTAGACATCGGGGAGACGGCCATTCCACACTAACGGCGCTTTGAAACAAAGGCAGAAATCAGTTTTGTGCCTCCGCGGTGTTGAGACTATCCTACAGAGAGACACGAGAGCGCAGTGCAGTAAGCCAAGTCTTATTGTATGTATAAATGTATTTTCTAAAATTATTATTTTTGCAAATGCCGTTTTCAACAATAGTTAAAGTGATCTGACCAGCTTTATAAGTTTCGCTTTAACATTTGCGGTATTTTCATTTAACGACTAGACGACTGTCGCCAATTCTGTTTCAACGGTCATCGTCGTATTAATGTGACTTGGAGATTCGCTGTGGCTCCTTTTAATAATTTGTTTGTGCTTCCATTCTGTGAACTCGCGATAAGAGTCCTGCGCGCTTGATTAGATAGAACAGCTGTTAAGTTTCCCGGCGCATAGTCGACGTTTTAATTTCGCTTTCAACTCTTTAGCAAATTGTCACGTGTAGCTATGGTCGCGTACGGCTGACGTCATCCAGGGCGACGGCCACTGAAGCCTGTCGCTACCTTTTATTTTTTACTAGCGACTTGGCGCGGTACGCTGCGCGTTGGATGACCGCAGTTGAAGGACTCCCTGTTTAAACGCGGCTGCCAGTCGTGAACTGGGTCCTTCATCGCACCATATTTGATTTTTGCATGGGAAACAAAATTTCAAAACAAAACCCATGATTCACGAAGTGTGGGACGCAGACTAATGAGAATCGTATACGTTGTGTAAAAGGTTGTAATGAAGAGGAGGATCATACCGTTGAGGACGCCCTTTGCTTGTCGAGGGGGCATGTAGTGGTAGTTCATTCTGAAGAGCAAAGCGATGTAGGTCATTTGAGTGGTCTTCATTAACTTCGTCAGTGACATGCAGCAGTGTGTCATCGCGTCCATTGTTAAGGGATGTTAACTAGCGGGCTGGTGCGGCTAATGATGATGTCATCAGGCTGGGTCAGCACGGGCTTGCTTCGGTGTATTTGTTGCAGCAGTTTATAACACGACCAGCTTTGAACTAATTGCCCGACTACTGTCGTTATTAACTTGTGAAACATGGTGCCAGAAGTTTAATCACGGCTCCGAAGATTAAAAAAACGCACCGCTTTTCTTTCGCATCCTAAACACAGACAAGGGCTGCGCCGCTTCGAATCAATTCAAGTTAGTAGTCGCACTTATCCGCGGATATGGCAACACACATTCCGCCTCCTACTGCATTGAAAATGAGTGGCGACCTGGGCACAAACTGGGATGTTTTCAGGTCAGAGTTTGAAGATTATGCCATTGCTATCGAGCTTAATAGGAAGGACGCCGCAATTCAAGCGGCTACGTTGCGGAGTATCATGGGCGCCGAGTGCAGACATGTGTACAAGCACAACTTGAATCTTTCAGCAGCGGACCAGTCCAATGTAACGGCTATTCTAAATGCACTGGAGGGACACTTTAAACCTACAAAGAACGTGATTTATGAACGCTATGTATTTGGGAGTTGCAAGCAGGAGGAAGGGGAGCCATTTGACAGTTTTCTTACACGATTAAAAGAAAAATCCGCCACCTGTGAGTATGGAGCATTAAGAGACGAATTTGTTCGCGATAAAATTGTGCTTGGTATAGCAAATGAAGCAACCCGCAGACGGTTATTACGAGAGAGAGATCTCACCCTGGCCATGGCCGTGGAGACATGTCGATCAGCAGAGCTCACTGACATGAGACTAAGGTCGATGGAGTTGGATAAACCTTCCATGGACAGTGTTAATGCCACCTCGAAGCGAATTACTAGGAGGTCACCACCCATCACCGCAGCAAGCAGGCAAGTCAGTTTTCAGGTTCAGATACAGATCGACCGACATGCAAATATTGTGGCAGTCCACATGGACGTGGGAGGGAGCACTGTCCAGCCTATGGAAAAACATGCAACTCATGTCAAACAGCCAACCACTTCGCTAGAGTGTGCCTGAAAAGCAAGAGAAGACAAATGGAAGGTAAACTTCTTACCATTGAACCAGAGGTAAACCAAGCAGGCAGCTGTGCTGATAATGATGTTTATTCTACTGAACGCATTGGCACTATGGGTGCTAGAGGTAAGAAGTGGTTTGTTACACTGCCGCTTCATAAGAAACTACAGCAATGTCAATTAGATTCTGGGGCCACTTGTGATGTTATGTGCTTAAAGGACAAAATGAGATTAGCACCAAGAGCAAAACTACGTCCCAGTAATACCAAGTTAAAACTACTCGGGTCAAACAATGACCTCTTTAGGACTCTTTGACACAGAATGTGTCATTCGCGGTCGTAAGCATAGTTTGGAGTTTGAGATCGTAGAGGGCAGTCAGAAACCTCTTCTGTCAGGCTCAACGTGTGAAAGGCTTGGCCTAATGTGCTTTACCATTCCAGCAGATATACACCTCATAGACAGTGCCTCATCTGTGCCCCTCACCTGCAGTGGCTTGATTAAAATGTACGCTGATGTCTTCACAGGACCAATCGACTGCCTCCCAGGCACTATACATTTCAACCTAGACAGGTTAGTACAGCCAGTTCAATGTTCCCCACGTAATGTGCCAGTTGCTATGAAGGATGCTGTTAAATCCCAGCTTGACAAATATGAAGCTGATGGCCATATTACCACAGTGTCAGAACCGACTGATTGGATCAGCAACATGGTAATCGTGAAGAAGCCTGATAAATTGCGGGTGTGCATAGACCCAAAATTTCTGAATCAAGCACTGCGACGTTCTCACTATATTATGCCCACTCTGGAGGATGTACTGTACAAACTCCCTAAGGCTAGGCTCTTTACCTTAGTGGATGCCAGAGATGCCTTTCTCCAGTGTAAGCTAGATGAGGAAAGTAGCTTCATGACCACATTTTGGACACCCTGGGGGCGGAAGAGGTGGCTGAAGCTTCCCTTTGGAGTTAGTGTTGCACCAGAAGTGTACCAACGTAAGCAGCATGAGTTGTTTGCAGGGCTCGAGGGTGTAGAGCCAGTTGCAGATGACATCCTCATTGTAGGCTGTGGTGATACTGATGTCGAGGCTAATAAAGACCATGACGCGAAGCTGCTTGCTTTCATGGAGCGATGCAGAAAGGTCAAGCTGAGGCTTAGCGTTAAGAAGTTGCGCTTTAAAGTGCCTGAAGTTTGCTTTCATGGACATGTTTTGTCATCCAGTGGCTTAAAAGCTGATCCAGAAAAAGTGCGGGCAATCATGGAAATGCCAACTCCAACAGATGCTAAAGCTGTGCAACGATTTGTAGGGTTCATCACGTACCTGAGCAAGTTTTTACCACGTCTTTCGGAAGTGTGTGAGCCCCTAAGGAAACTCTTGAGCAAGGATGTAACTTGGCACTGGCTTCCCAAACATGAAGCTGCTGTGCAAGAGATTAAGAAGCTTGTCACCACAACTCCAGTTTTGCGATACTATGATGTGTCTAAACCTGTTACCATCCAAAGCGATTCAAGCCAACACGGTCTTGGCTGTTGCCTCATGCAAGAGGGCCAGCCCATTGCTTTTGCTTCAAGAGCATTGACTTCAGCTGAGCAAAACTATGCACAGATAGAGAAGGAATGCCTAAGTATTGTATTTGCTTGCCAGCGTTTCCACCACTACTTATATGGCCGAGATCAAATCACAGCAGAAACGGATCACAAACCTCTTATCTCAATTTTCAGTAAATCCCTTATCTGTGCACCAAAACGTCTTCAGAGTATGCTGCTTGCCCTCCAGCATTACAACCTCAAAGTGGTATATAAACCGGGTCCTGAAATGTTTTTGAGTGACGCCCTCAGCAGAGCCACTACAGCGGAAACGAACAGTGGTTCAGGTGAAGCATGGCACTCAGTCTGTGCGCTACAGCAGGAGCAGTTCGATCTCGAACACGTGAATCAGGCCAATTATCTCAATGTCACGGATCAGCGCCTTACTCAAATAAGGCAGCACACAGAAAAAGATGAAAACCTCCAAGCGCTTAAATCCACAGTTCTAGCAGGCTGGCCAAACCTGAAAGAAGACACCAACTTAGCAGTCGGAGAATACTGGCCATACAGGGAAGAACTCAGTGTGCAAAATGGCGTGCTTTATAAAGGTCAGAGAGTGATTATCCCAAAATCAATGCGCCCAGAAATGTTAAGACGGATACATGCAAGTCACATTGGTGGAGAATCTTGTTACAGACAGGCACGTGACACCTTATACTGGCCCAGCATGCAGAGTGAGATTAAAGACTTTGTGAGCAAATGTACAGTCTGCAATGAATACGCTATAGAGCAGCAAAAAGAGACAATGATGTCTCATGAACTTCCTACCAGACCCTGGCAAATCATCAGCATCGATCTCTTCCAACACAACGGTAAAGATTTTCTGCTGCTGGTTGACCACTATTCGGACTTTTGGGAGATAGAACTCTTACCTGATTTGGCTGCAGAAACAACCATCAAACGTTGTAAGGCACAGTTTGCCCGGTATGGTCAGCCTGATAGAGTAATCACCGATAATGGGCCCCAGTTTGCTTGTTTTCAATTCAGACGCTTTGCTGCAGCATGGGAATTTGAACATTGCACATCTTCCCCACGACACCCAAAGGCTAATGGCAAGGCTGAAGCTGCCATGAAACTAGCAAAGAATCTGATCAAAAAAGCACTGCGTGACGGCACTGACGCCTGGAAGGCCATACTCCAGTGGCGTAACACCAACTGAAACAATGGACAGTAGCCCAGCACAGCGCCTAATGTCCAGGCGCTTGAAGACTGCCCTTCCAGTCACCAATTCATTGTTAGAGCCCAGTGTTGTGACAGGTGTTGTGGAGAAACTACGTCAGAGAAAACAGATAGCAAAGCTTACTTATGATCGCAGTGCAAAAGATCTCCCAGAGCTCTCAGTGGGGGAAGCAATTCGGATGAAGCCGCCACCAGGTGATCAAACGGGCATCTGGAAGCTGGGATCCTGTGTGCAGAAGGTAGCCCCGAGATCCTACTTAGTAGGAGTAGATGGCTCGCTGTATCGTCGGAATAGGGTGGACTTGAGGCCTGCAGAGTCCTCTATGCAAAATTCAGATTTAAAGTCTGGGACTTCGTCAACTTTCAGTCAATTGTAAGGAAATGGCAAGGCAGAGCAACACAAGGAGGAGGAGCAGTCATCTCCTGCAATAGCAACAACACCCTCTGTTCACGACTCCTGTGCTGATGTTAGTGATGCCACCCCCGCACAACATACCACCGTCATCTCACGCTTTGGTCGGGTGTCCAGGCCTCCCAACAGACTCAGTTTGTGATGTACCCCCCCCTTGTTCTTGAAGTTGTTTCTCAGTAATTTGTTTTGTTCCCACTCGTGTGTTATTGTTGCTATTACATTGTTTAAAAAAAAAAAATAAATAATAATAGCTTTACTTGGCATCAATGGTAATTCTAGTTATACACTTGATGGCCAATTTCGTTCAGAAGGGAAAGATGTTAAGGGATGTTAACTAGCGGGCTGGCGCGGCTAATGATGATGTCATCAGGCTGGGTCAGCACGGGCTTGCTTCGGTGTATTTGTTGCAGCAGTTTATAACACGACCAGCTTTGAACTAATTGCCCGACTACTGTCGTTATTAACTTGTGAAACATCCATCACCTTCATTGCACATAGTAATGTCTGTGGAGTCACAAAATCCCGTGGCATTCGAGTGGACAGAGTCGAGTACTTCTTGGTAAGCAACGTTCTGTGTGAAGTATTTATTAGTATCTTGTAGTAATTTCCCTTGACTTTTGGAAGGCAATATTTTTACTTTCACTTTTGGAAAACCTTTTCCTGTGGAGAAGGCGACATAGAGCTGGCCATGTGTGAAGACAGGCTCCGGTAGGAATATACCTACAAGATCTAGTGTTTGACTCTGCGCTTTATTTATTGTCTAGCATATGCCAATCGGAGTGGGAATTGCCTGTCAATGTGCATGTCAAAAGGCAGGTCAGAGTCATCCATAGTATCGAGACCTATCCTGGGGATGAAGATGTGTTTACCAGTGATTATGTTTGCTTCAAGTAAGTGGTTATGCATTTTGTTTATAATGAGTCTAGTGCCATTGCATAGGCCTTGTTTCGTATCTAGGTTTCGTAGTAGCATCACTGGCGCACCTACCTTCAGACTTAGTGAATGTGGTGGTAAACTTGATGGACATAATGAGTGTAGGAATTCTACAGGATAGTTTGTCATCCCCATCATGTGTAACCTTAATCTCATCAACACTGAGAGGTTTTCTGTACACCTTCTAATCTCTGAATAATATCATTCAAAATCATAGTGTCCTTATTTTTAGGCGCAAGTATTGCTCTTTGGCTGATAGCTTCGACTAGGTGAAGCTGAATGCTTGTACCAAAGACTGCATCAAAGAGATCTCCGTCAACAATACATTCAGCAGGGATGTGAACGACGTCATCACCAAGATTGTCTGTATTTAGTAGGGACCTATGGCCAAGCTGGAGTATCCAATTCGCGAATTCTTCCTGAGAAACATCTGCACGCATGTTTGTATGTAGCCGTAATGTTTTGAAATGCTTCCATAGTGGGCTTGTTTTCAGACACACGCTTACGATAGAAATCCTGTCACCTCGTTTGACAACGGGTAGTGTTTGGCAGAAGTGGCCACCTAATACCATGACTTTGCCGCCAAAGGGAAAGTCTGTGTTGTTCATGAGGTCTCGCAACAATCTATCAACTAAATGGAGGAGATGCGTAGAAGCCATGGTGCATTCGTCCCATATTATGACTTGGGTATCTATCGGCTCTTTTCCTTTATAAGAAGTGGCTGTAACACTTGACGTGGAATCTTCCGTGAGCTTCAATGGAGCTCCAAATGTGGAGTGAACAGTTCTACCATCAGGTAATAGTTCAGCTGCTATTCCAGTCAATGCAACAGATTTGTATTTGACAACTTCGGCGCGGAACGTGTGAATTAGGGCGTTCTATGTAAAGGATTTTCCACTTCCTCCAGGTCCATCTAAACATCGCTGAGTGGCTTCTACATCAGCAACTGCGAACTTAATGTGACGAAAAGCATCGCGTTGTTGTTCATTTAACTGGTTGTACAGGTCGTTACCTATACGCATTTCTTCTTCTAGATTGAATGTAACTTGCTGTTGAACTGCTGAGGGTTGTGGAAGTCCCATGTCTACGCAACTTTTATTGTGTAATCGTAGCACTTGTTCAATTTGATTAATTGCTCTATTTTCGCTGTCTTCCTGGTCATAACTTCGCATGAAATCTTCAATCATTGCTTCCTTGTGCAAATCCCACAGTTTTGGTGGGTCTGTCGGGTTGCATAATGCACAAATGATGGCAAATAATTGTCTCAATTGGTGTGGCATTTGCAAAAGAGTTGCCTCTTGCAAACATTGTTGCCACTCCGTGTCATCTCGAAGGAGGTCGCTCTTTTGCGCTGCTTCTTTGAAGGTGCTACAGAGAACACCATTAACGGATCTAATGGCGTCAAATGATTCTGCTCCTCGTACATGGAGTAGAAGGAGTCTAAGGCAATACCTTTCCGTTTCAGAATGGCTGACAGCGTACATTCGGCTGATGATAGTTGCATGTCCTTTTTGTCTTGGAGTCCACGTTGTCGATTTGGAGTTAAATACATAATGTCTTGGTAAAGGTAATCTCGTGCAGCAGGAATAGTTTTGTTTAACTGAAACCACGATGTTAGTGTTGTATTTCTGGCACTTGCTTTAGCACATGCGCCCATTTCCTTTCCTTCTTCGAATACCACACGTTGCTGATTAAGTAGGTGAACTGCGAGACGAATGATTGAATGCGATTGGTCGTGTATTTTGTGTTCTCTGATTCGCCATATCGCTTCTGGAGCACTATTATACCTGCTGTCAATGAACATCGATGGTTCGTCCCAACAATAATCATTTGTTGTGTTCTTAAACGTTAATGTAGCAGGATCATGGCCCTTATACACATATTTGAAGAGGTACTTTACACTCTTTATAGTGGAGCATATTTCAACATTAATATGTGCATTGTATTTCAACAATAAGTACTTATTATATGGAACAATCCATCGGTTGTCTATTTGGTAATTACCAACATTCATATTTGTGCCATCTTGACGTCGTCGGTAGATTGGATATCCACTGACATTGTCGCGAGTTGCAACTGAGAAATACTTTGGGTATCTTTTAGTGCATTCATGTTTCTCATTCATACATGGACTTTGCATATTGAAGTCTATCCCACATGGGCCATGGAACATGTTGTTTTTTACTACTTGGTATAACCTGGGATTGGAATATGGGTCAGGTATTTCAGCACAAACAATGTTATCTATGATATCAGCGGTTTTTGGCTTGTCGTCATTAGCAAGGATGAGGAGTAAATGACAATGTGGTAAACCACATTTCTGAAATTCAATGACATATACATGGGCTACTGCACATCCAAGTACTTTGTTTACAAATAAGTCTCGCATTAACTCTTTCAATTTTAGCTGAAATACTCTGG
This sequence comes from Polypterus bichir lapradei, assembly GCA_026402145.1. NCBI lineage: Eukaryota > Metazoa > Chordata > Cladistia > Polypteriformes > Polypteridae > Polypterus > Polypterus bichir. Next base: position 189,832,508 of record JANRMT010062791.1, read on the forward strand.
CTACTAGGTCTGGCCGATCATGTGCCTGTTCTCCATTCTTGAGATTACGCTGTATCTCTGTCCATCGAGAATTGCACGTGAACGTCAGGAAGATATCTGGTTTCCCAAACTTCCGCACAATAGCCATGGCATCCTGGAAATTTTGTTGTTGAGCTCTGTGGCTTCCTTGAAAAGTCAATGGCAGTATGCATATAGTACCAGGCTTTACGCCCTCGTTCGCTGTGAGGTTGTTAAGGTGGTCCATTAGACCTAAGTATAGGTTACTTCGTAATTGTGTCTGATTTTGTCTATGGTACTGCAGTCTATTTCCTTCGATTTTTACATACGCATCTACGGAATATTGCTGAAAGAGCTTTCCGGTGCTTAGTATTGGATGAAAATCATCTCAAGTTGCAAGTCTATATGAATAGTATTGTAAGTGAGTTGTGTTTACGTTTCCCATGACCTTGTAGTGGAGTGTCCTTCACCCATCCTCTATCCCTGTAAGGGAATAAAAGTGGGTATGTCATTGGATCAGCATGTTGACTGAGGATAGAAATGTTATGCATGTGTCCGTCTTTCGGATGAACACATATGTCTTGTTCGAATGGTGGTTCACCATCACGGGTCTTGAAGACAATCACTACTTCTTTTGCTGTCAGTCATTTCGCCACAGAAGTGTTTCGGCACATGAACTTCCTGAAATGGACGTGCAATTCCTGAACGATGTACGGTGGAGACGCGTCGTTGCGGTAATGTCTGTGAGTGGTGTCAGTTTGAGAGCGTTCACTCGGAGTTTCTTGCGAGACCGTACATTTCTGTATATTACGGTTGTTTTGCAATTGTAAGGACCTGTCGTCGGGTGTCTCATTGGCACGCTTTTGCCTCTTTGGCGATCACGGCGTAATGTGTCCTCTCTCTCTCTCTCTCTCTCTCTCTCTCTCTCTCTCTCTCTCTCTC
>JANRMT010062791.1:189833456-189855180 GCA_026402145.1 Polypterus bichir lapradei
CTCTCTCTCTCTCTCTCTCTCTCTCTCTCTCTCTCTCTCTCTCTCTCTCTCTCTCTCTCTCTCTCTCTCTGTAGGGGTTTCAGTTGCCTTTCGTTGTGTGACAGAGACGCGTCGTTGAGCTAATCTGTGTGAATGCCGAGTGTCCGTTTCTTGCGAGCGACTGTCACGCCTTTGCCTCTTTGCTTCGTGATCACGCTGTAATGTGTCCTCTCTCGGAGCAGCAGGTTTAGTTGCGTTTCGTTTCGGCATTGTTCCGTAAGGTCTTCTCCGTACAAGTGCACATGGGTAGGTGAAGACGGAAAGGCATAGTGAAACACACGAATTGGTGACCAGGGGAACCATCCGACTCAGACGCGGGGCTCGAAATACTCAAGTGCACATGTTATTTATAATTACATTTTTTTTTTTTTGTTATGAGCTTCCCCAAAAGAGTTGATCCATGTAAATAGTTAATAGTATATCAACAATATAATCTGTTGTAGTACGGGCATTAATTAGTGTCACACCTCATAACCTGCATACACCACGTGTTTGGCTGTAATGCCAGAAGCGCGATGGACGCTGTAAGGGTAGGTTGTGGTTTCCGTTTCTTTCGTGATTTTTTTATTTTCATTTCATTTATTATTTAATAGGCAGAGGGGAGAAGACGTTAATGTGACGCTCTGTCTATTTCTTTACTTTTCTTTTGAAAAGATTTTTGGGAACAGGAAAAATAAAAGCAAAGGGGAAAGAACGGAGGGGGGTAAGCAGGAATTCTGAGCGGGGACGGACTGGGGCTTTTCTACGGGGTGGCTATACAGCCAAAAGGAACGCGGACACGGACACCGCGCTGGGCTTTTATTATATAGACTAGCAAAATACCCGCGCTTCGCAGCAGGGAAGTAGTGTGTTTAAGAAGTTATGAAAAAGAAAAGGAAACATTTTAGGAAACATTTGTGCTATCTTGTGCAATGTCCACAGCTTTATTTAATATTAGCTAAGACCCGGCACTTAAAGGTTTCTCTCGCAGTTTCGTTGAGTTTGTGCCAAACACCACCCTGACCATCTCATCTTTGTTTCCATAAGCACAGCCCTAAACCCGCGAATATTTAGCGGTAGAGTGTTCCTATTGGATTGCCGCTGACGGACGGCCTTATATGGGCAGGCACTCGATTACGTGGGAGGCGTGATGATGAGAGACGCAACTTCGCCTCACACGGCGACAGAGCTGCAGGCTATGGCCGGTATATATGTACATAAGTAGGTTCCAGTTATGACCGTTATGTGTAGAACCTGCCTAACTTTTGTAAGTAAGCTGTAAGGAATGAGCCTGCCAAATTTCAGCCTTCTACCTACACGAGAAGTTTTAGAATTACTGATGAGTCAGTCAATGAGGGCTTTGCCTTTTATTAGTATAATTTATCAATGAAACGCAATACAAAACTCTCGTAGATTATATAAATTCAACACTCAAAAAAATATAAACAACAATCACAATAAATTTCACAGTATATGCAAGATAACAAATAGGGAGCACAGGCTAAAAGACACAGGAGGCATAAAAGAAAACCGTATAAAATGAGACATGTTATCATAAATCCTTCTTACAGATTTGCTGGATTTCAGTTTCTTATCTGATAGGAAGTATTGTTGCAAAACTTTAATGTACCATGTAAAAGATGGTTTGCTGTTTCTCCACTTAATACAGTGTATATGGTCATAACCTAAGAGAATGTCAATGTTAATCATATCAGAGACAGATGGATATGTTATCCATGTAGAACATAATATGAGACAAGTCAAACTGTGGGATGTCATTAACCTTGAGTGATAACCAAATGTGTATTTCTAACAAAATTTGGCCGAAACGGGACATGAAAAGAACAAGTGTTGTAAAGTTTCACAAGATGAATCACAAAAAGAACACGGGTCCAACTCAAATTTAAATGTTCTTTTTAAAAATTCTGCCACCCGGTATATTTTGTTAATTATCTTGAAATGTGTTTCTTTAATTTAACTTTAACGCCAATGGGATTGCCTGACAAACCTGCCTGTATTCTTTTTGAGTACAACCTAATTTAAATTTCTTCCAAAAGGACATATAATCTAGCAGATTATCATCCGAGTCCAACAAATCAGTTACAAACAAATTATCCCTCTCAAACCAGTTTCTATTAAATAATGACTTTCTATTAACTGTTATCACTCTGTTGTTCCATAGGGTAGACATGTGGGGAGAAAAGTTGTGTGTAAAAATCATTTTCCAGAAAGAAAGCATCTGTTTGTGGAAACTGGATAATTTAACAGGAATTTTACTAATCTCAAAGTCACATTTTAATAGAAACTCAATTCCTCCCAATTTTTAAAAAATAGACCTGGGTATATGAAACCACATAGAATCAGATTGTGACAAACAAGCTCTGAGCCAGTTAATCTTACAAGCTCCAACCATTGATTCAAAGTCTAAGGCTTCCCTGTTGCTACCCGATCTGTGTTCCTGCCTGATTTGCGCACGCAGACGTATTGAAAGCCTAGCATGCCGTAAAGTGTTCATGCATGCATTAAACAGATTGGGCAGCACCGTAAAGTGTGCGATGATGTAGCCTTTAAATACGCACGCATACGCAGATCAGGCCGGCAACGGGGACCAGGTAGTGACACACACTGCATGCGCTTAATGAAAAAAACATGACAATCCACTTTATGGCATGGCTCGATCTGAAATGTGCATGCCAATTCACAACTTGACATCACGATTGCCTGACAAACCGGCCTGTATTATTTTTGAGTACAACCTAATTTAAAATTCTTCAGGCAATCCCATTGGCATTAAGACAGTTAATCTACAACCTCATGTTATATTCAGAAGTCAAGCCAGCGTTGCCAAACTTAAAAATTGGTAATTGTAATCTAAATTATTGTAAATATAATAATAAGGTTATTAGAGCAAATTTTAAATCCATTCTTTTCCATGATTTTAACTCAAGAAAACATTTGCAAGTTTTTAATGGGTATCAGTCAATTCTGGAAAAGGCTTTTTCTAAATTTAAGTGGCCTGTTTCCCCAAAAATTAAAGAAACACATTTCAAGATAATTAAAAGAAAAAGATTTCAATTTGAGGTGGACCTGTGTTCTCTTTGTGATTCAACTTGTGAAACATTACAACACTTGTTCATTTCATGTCCTGTTTCAGCCATATTTTTGTTAGAAATGCACAGCTGGTTATCACTCAAGGTTAATGATATGCCACAGTTTGACTTGTCTCATATTATGTTCTACATGGATAACTTATATCCATCTGTCTCTGATATGATTAACATTGTCATTCTTTTAGGTAAATATCATATACACTGTAGTAAGTGGAGAAATAGCAAACCATCTTTTACATGGTTCATTAAAGATTTGAAACAGTAATTCCTATCACTTAAGAAACTGAAATTCAGCAAATCTGTAAGAAGGATTTATGATAACATGTCTCATTTTATACGGTTTTCTTTTATGCCTCCTGTGTCTTTTAGCCTGTGCTCCCTATTTGTTATCTTGCACTGTATGCTGTGAAATTTATCTAGCCCCCCTGTACTGTAAATGTTTATACCTTTTTTGAATATTAAATTTATATCCTCTACGAGAGTTTTGTATTTGATTGTGTTTCATTTGATAATAAAAAAAAAAAACAAAACTTGACATTTATGGTATATTCATTTTAGTTCCACAATAGTTCACCATATTGAAAATATTCATCCTGCAAAATAAACGAAACAGCTTTCGTGGCGTAATGTTGACATCCAAGGTTCGATCGCTGTAATGGGAAGCATAGGTGTGCACACCTGATGAGCCCCAATTAGGGCGAAACAAATGTTGTGTACTCTTCGTAGTATTTGGCAGGTACTGTGTGTTTATACGTATGTAGTGTTTTTATTTTTCCACTCACGTAATAAATTTATATAAAGTCCGCTTTCTGTTTTGATCTATTGTTGCAGTTTCCTTCTTTGGACCAATTATGTTTGTTTAAAAATATCTTTAGATATCAATTATTATTAATAAAATTGCCATTTGACTTAAGGCATCAGGTTTACAAAACCTAATGTTGCCAACCGGTTTTATAGAAATAAATGGTCCTTTTTCAACAAAAAAGAATTGACACTGTGTTGCATTGCTTTGTGCTGATTATCCCCCTTAGTGTTAACTGTGACAGTCCACTTGTTAAGATTCTTTAATTCGTTCTCAGTTGTGCAATCAGGTCAGATGCTGAAGGAATCAAGAGTATAAAGCCACCAGTTCATATCCTCATTTATTCCAACGGCTATTGGTCTTACAAAGAAGTTTAACTTTACATCCACAGATTTAAGTGAGTGAGCAGTTATCACTTCAGTTTTTTTTTTTACAGTAAGTGCTTGTTGCTACAGTTAATATTTGTAATAAGTTTGTTCTTAGTGATGTGTTTTTAATGTTGTTTCAAGGTGTCTCTGTAAAACCCCCCTGAGAAACCAAACTTGCCTATTAAGACAATAAAACTGAACTGAATTTAACAGCTGTAAAATAAAAATATTCTTCAGTAACTGAGCAGAATCTAACCCGCATGAAGTAGTTCAGTTTATGATGAACACCATGTGGACAGAGTGCAGTGACATTCTTTCTTACAAGTTTAATTGACACAACACATCATTGTTTGTGTGCAGACTCATCTCATGTGAATAGTTTTATTCACCCATATTGATACAGAGCCAATTCATTTTTATAATGTTATAAAAGGAAATGCAATCCACTTTTTCAGATCATTTTATTAAATAAATAAATGGTATGCTTAAAAATAACAAAAGTGAAATATCTGTGAACAATGTTTGTCAAAAAAAAAATTACACACAAACACAATGAAAATGGCCAACAATGGGGGGGGGGCGCGCGCGTTAAAAACTATTAGGGAAGGAGAACACAAACATATTTACAGATTTTTATTTAAAAAAAAATGTTAGCCAAGGTTTTGAACACAATAAAAAGTTAATTATTTAATTTGTCTAAGAAGGAAAAATGCTATTTTAGATTTATGAAGAAGATGCTACTCTGAGTCAGTTATTATCCAGCAATATTTAATAAAAAACTTGTTCTATCTAAACTGACATTTTTCCTGATCTATCCCTTAACATTTGTTCACTAATAGTATTTTATATCACCTTTGCTTACAAGTGTAGCTCAAATTGCTCTACAAAAATATACAGTTAAAAAGAAAATTGAAGGCATTATAAAAGTAAATAAGAACAAATGGAGGGGTCCTAGTCCTTTGTAATAAATACACTGCCTGGTCAAATAGCTGGGGACAAAGACAAACTTGCAGCTTTCAAGGATACTGGAGATAATAAACCTCTGGGGGTCCCAAGCCAAAGCCCACACAGCCCGCTCTGCACATCCCAGCATTCATAATTGTGGCCGTCTCACTCCAATCACAATTCCATTTCAGGACATCTTATGAACTTTGTTTCCCTCCGGCATCACAGGCAGTTGGAGTTGATGTAACAGACGGTGGAGACGCAGGGTGGCACCACTGCAATAAACTAGAAAAAAAAAAAAAAAACAGAGGTTACTGCCCAGTGCAGAGCTTACAAAGTGTACACAGTACCATTTCTAATCTATTACAACCAATGCAAGTAATTAAGAAAAGCCAAATTAGAAATTTTGAAATGATCGACATTTGTAGCCTGGCACTTCTCTATTGGCAAAGCATTCCAGAGTACAGAAAGCTGCCTGGTTTTTATGGTTGATCTTGGAATAAAAAGCAAAGTAACGTTTGAGAAAAGAAATGTTGGGAGCAGACGCTCCAAAATACAGGCAGGGTTTAAAATACTCAAAGCCCTCTAATTATTTAATAGAACCTTGAAATCAATTCTGTGTGAGACAGGCAGTCAGTGCAATGATACTGAGACAGTTTTCAGAAGAAAAAAAAACAACACAAACATAGGCCAATACCTCGTGATCACTTGGCAAAGGCACAGCAGATCAGAGCAGAGATTGAGATGGAGGATTCTAGAAGTGCAGGCAGGGGGACCAGCCACTACTTCAACAGGGCACACATCTCTCCTTCCTTCTTCTTTAACTGCTGCCCCATAACACAGCCAGACTCTTCTACTTCACTGTAACTGTTAAAAACATAAACACAGTAGATATTCACTCACGGAGTTCAAACATTAATAAAGTGTACCCTTAATTTTGTTCTTCCTCCTTTCTTTGTACACATGCAGATCAATTTTTACCGAAGTAAACCATCACAATAGATAAAGTTATGCTTAGAGTAAAGTCCAACTAATAATAATAATTACTGTGTGTGTGTTTTTTTTTTTTTGTTGGATTTTGAAAGAACCCCAACTTAATTGTCATTATATGTAGCATCATTTTTTTCTTTTATATTACACAACAGTAGACATTGTGTTACAATCTCTGTATATCTGAACTTCTAATGTGAGGTGCTCAGGTGTCATTACTTGCATGAAAACAAATGTGTTTTTCTCTCCTGCCTTAGTTTTGTTTTAATTTAAAATTAAGTCTTGGTTCTTTCAAAATCCAACAACAAAGCACAGTAACTTAAGAAAATAAATGTTATTTTGCAAAACGGGACAACATCGCTGTATAGTGACTGCTGGTACTAATGCACCTCAGTCTCTGTGTTTGTGAGGGTTCACACTCTGAGGCTTTCCTGTCTAAAATTAAAAAAACAGTGTTAGTTACTGGACAGAGTGAGCAAGCATACAGTACAGTATTCAAGGCAGCAAAATAATACAGATCGTTATAAATACGGGGAGGCTTTGTAGGAATTGTGCACAAATTACTGCTGAAACTGAAAGCCTCGGTAGTCTTAGCTGTAGAAATAACAAATCTAACATGAACTGCGCATCATCTCGAATTGGAAATCTTAAAAGCAGAAGAAAAGAACATCCAGTTGTGTAACAGAATTCAGGTACACTGGCATCTGTTCAGCCACTTGGAAGGCTGGTTACTACCGGGCATCCTGTAGGGTCAAGAAAAAAAAACACAATGAAGGGGCATTGTACTTCTAACTGCAGCAATAAGAAAAGTTATTTCTAAGGAGCAAGCCTTCTCCATTATATTCAGTTAAATGTGTTTGTATGTGTACTCCTCCTAAACCAACAGCTTAAATGATAAGCTGATGACAAATGACAACAGCAGGTGCCCAGCCTGTCATTGTGCCACATCAGACGCACACCACACTTCTCTGGTGGCTTTGGACATCATAAATTTTAAAGTTTTCTGCCATAGAATTTTTTTCTACCAAACAAGGTTAAATAAATCCATTTCAAAATTATGAGTAAATAGTAACCATCTAACAAATTAATTCATAAGTATGACATTAATATATTGCCAAAATGTACTTTAGGTACAAATGAAGACACATCCTCTCTCACATTTCTTTTACTTCTGCTCCTATTCCAAAATGTGTTATAAAGATTTATTTCTGTTACTGTCTTGAATGGCAAACCAATATCTCACTGTTTAACTCTTGTTCTTCTTCTGTATACAATTTTGAAGACTAAATGTTAGAAAATGCAGTAACTGTGGTTTCCTTGCTTCCTAAATTTCCTATTCATAATTGTAATGTTCAGAACGTTCAACCCTCTGTTACATCTTTCTGTATGGACGTTAATATGCTAGAAATAGCTTTTAAAAATGGAAAACACACTAAAATAATTAAAATGTGTAAGATTCTGATCTGCTTCATTAACAACTAGCAAAATACCCGCGCTTCGCAGCGGTGAAGTACTGCCTTAAAATTTTTATTAAGAAGAAAATTAAACCATTTTAAACTGAGGGAAAATATACCAATAATTATTTGTTAAAGATCTCTTTGTATGCCACGTTGTCAGTTCGGCCCTCCAATTGCAATATGACCAAGCTGTAGCTGTGCGCTGAGCTTACTCTTGAGCATGCAACGTACAGTTGGCCATGTGAACAGTAATCTTGTTTCAAATCTCACAGCTTGGATTGCTGCTGTCATAATCGGTTTGAGTTTCATGGTTTGTTTCAGTTACGACAGTATTTGTAGGACTTGTGTTGAAGAGACATTCGGCATCTGTCAAGCGTTGTAAGTATACAACCAGTTTCATTGATAACTTCACATCCAGCTTTTGAGAGTTTAAACATTTCTAAACATCAAAGTGTCCACTACTGAAATCGTCACCTGTGAAGCTAAGATATTTAAGAGGCATTGGCAGTTGTCCAAAGGTGTAAAATATTTGGCCATTTCGGTACACTTAAGCATTTCACTCTTCTAGTGCTCCTGTGTAGTATAATTATCTCCTGTACCGTCATCAGTCCACACCTTGAACCTGTCCCAGTCATTCAATACATAAGACACAATGTTCCTCCGGATATCAATAGTGAGCCTGATATGTCTGTGCAATATGTAACAAAGAGAATGGAAAGGCAGGTGCCATCTCCGGGCATGGAAACCACTTGGTAAGTGACAGTTCTTTGATCGATGGTGATTACCTCGATAGACATGTTAATGGGGGTACGGTTGGAATGATAAAGGAAATGGGTACCTGAACAATGTAAAGTAAGTCTAAAATACCTATACAATAACTATAATCGTAATAAATGAACAATAAAACGGCGGAGAAGCCGTGGATTAAATAAAAAGGCTGTAGTTATCAGCAGGGAGACGTGAATACCGTGGCGAAGCAAGGAAGGGAATGTAGAGACTGGAGCGACAGACGGCCTTATATAGGCAGGCAGCCAACAACGTGGGTGACCGAGCTGCAGGCTATGGACGTATATATGTACGTAAGTAGGATTCAGTTAGCGTTGGGAACCCGCGTACCAAATTTCTTGAAGATGGGCTCATAAGTAACAAAGACCGTTGAAAAGTTCAATATGGCAGACAACACTGGCATCATATCACTGAAAGAAGTACCAAATTTCAGCCTTCTACCTATGAATAAGAAAGTTCAACATGGTGGACGTTGTTGACCGTTACGCGTAGAATTTTGAAATGAAACCTGCTTAACTTTTGTAAGTAAGGTGTAAGGAATGAGCCTGCCAAATGTCAGCCTTCTACCTACACGGGAAGTTGGAGAATTAGTGATGTTTGGAAAATTCAATATGGCGGCCGACAGTGGCATCATACCACCGAAATAAGTACGTACATCGATTTTGGTTAGCGCAGGGAAGCCACCTACCAAATTTCGTGAAGATGGGGTCAGCCTTCTACCTACACAGGAAGTTGGAAAATTAGTGACGTCGGAAAGTTCAAAATGGCGGCCGACAATGGCGTCATACAATCGAAATAAGTATATACATCGGTTTTGTTTAGCGCAGGGAAGCCGCCTACCAAATTTCGTGAAGATGGTGCCATAAATAAGAAAGTTCAACATGGCGGACGTTGTCGACCGTTATCGACCGTTATGACTGTTACGTGTAGAATTTCGAAATGAAACCTTCTTAACTTTTGTAAGTGAGCTGTAAGGAATAAGCCTGCCAAATTTCAGCCTTCTACCTACACGGGAAGTTGGAGAATTAGTGATGAGTCAGTCAGTGAGTGAGTGAGTGAGGGCTTTGCCTTTTATTAGTATAGATGTGTAATGCTATTATCTGCATCTCACTTTCTTGTAATAACTTAGCTGTTGCTACTCTTCTATGTAATGTAGCCTTCATTATTATATATTTGTTAACTTTATTATGGAAAAACTATTGTAGTGATGTAATCTGATATCAACATAATAAAAAATACTGATGACTTTGGAGGACACACTTTACACCCGTCGAGTGTCAGACGTGCACTGACTACTTCAGAGTGAGATTTACAAATGTATGAACCCAAAAGAGTAGTCCATAATGCACATTGACTGCTGGTTATGTTTCATATCTCATCATCATTCTTTACTCACACATATAAGAAACATATTTGGCTAAGATATAATGTGACATTTATAGCAGTGAGAGAGCAGAGCGAGCGCATTTGCCCCTCCATGTGTTCTAAATTTGCCTGTGAAGTTCCAAAATCCATACTCATTCAATACAAATGAACATATAGAGTGGTGTACAAAAAAAATAAAGGATTTCAATTATGACCTTAATTGAAATATTTTGTTTTTAAAAGGTTTTTACTCTGATGCTTTCAATTTTACTACAGACTATTCAACAAAAAGGATAACAAGAAAACAAAAGAATATATTATTTAAGGTTAAAATTTAGTATTTAAAATATTGGAATTTTTTTTTTCTTAGTCTGAACCCATTTTATAAAATTGAAAACCGTTTATGGTCTTACCTTTATTTGTAAATGAAGTCCATGCGCCTAACCTTCTCCACAAAAATCTATGTCACTTTCTTGTAAAAGTCCTCCTTATTTTCCTTTAGTTTTAAAAGTCTTAATCTTCCATTTTGGCAGTCGGTCGGAACAAAAACTAAACATAAACGGCCTGCTGCAGTGCACTTGACTTTCTGATATGGCTAACTTATCGGTGCCTCTGTGTAGAAGAACGGCAGCAACAAGCCCCTGTTGGGCTCTCATGCGCCCCCTTCAGTGCGGCACTTTACACATTTTATAAGTGGTCAGAAACTTGTAAATAACTCATAAAAGAATAAAGTGACGTTAAAACCAAGCACACCTTGTTTTTCTTGTGAAATTCCCAATAAGTTTGATGTGTCACATGACCCTATTCCTATTGAAAAAACAAAAGTTGGATTCAAAATGGCCACCATGGTCACCACCCATCTTGAAAAGTTTCCCCCCTCACATATACTAATGTGCCACAAACAGGAAGTTAATATCACCAACCATTCCCATTTTATTAAGGTGTATCCATATAAATGGCCCACCCTGTAGTCAGTAGTGCAGTCAACAACGTTCTCAATGTTCTCACTATGTGACCCCTGCAGGATATCCCAGTCCGTAGTTCCAAAGCAGTCTCTCAGAGCCTGCTCTGTCTCAGGGGACCACTACCTGAATGAGCCTGTGGTTGTAGGTAGCTCCCTCGCTCTTGGTTTGTATGAGGCTGAAGCAGAAACCAGGTTATGATCTGCTTTCCCAACCGCAGGCAGCAGGGTGGTGCTGTATGCATCTTTAACGTTTGAATACAGGAGGTCAATAGTCCTATTTCCCTGGGTGTTACAATCCACATTCTGGGTGAAGGCAGGTAATGTTTTGTCCAGTGTCACATGGTTGAAATCTCCAGAGTTTAGCACAAGCTCCTTGGGGTACTGTGTTTGTAGTTTAGCAACATCAGAATGGATGATGTCAGCCGCTATCTCCACGTCCGCCCGAGGAGGGATGTAAACAATAACAACAATGGCGTGTCCAAACTCTCTGGGCAAGTAATAGGGATGCAGACTTACGGCCAACAGTTCGATGTCCCTGCAGCAAGTGGAGATTTTAATGTTTATATGTCCAGAGTTGCACCACCTTGTATTCACATAGAGAGCTGTGTTAATCTGCACTGCTCTTTAGCTTTAGCACTCAAGTGGACCTTTACTGTCAACCTCCATAAAACTCGCCGGGTTTTCTTTTCAGCAAAAGGCATGTAAAGTGATGTCCAGGCGCTGTTTCATGTTGAATGACAGCTGTATTTATTTGTGCAGCACGTACTTTTAGTTACTGTACTGTGGGTGTAAAGTGTAATGTATTTCAGCTACAGAGTTTGGATCACTGAATACTAACAGTGTTCAGATTGGAGTGTCCCGTGTGTGTGCCGGTGACTGATCTGCACCATGTCTCTCAGCCTCTCTGATGTGCTTCGGGTGGACATCTTTGAAATTTGCTGTGTAGAACATTAGAACACTGTAGACAAGAACAGGCCATTCAGCCCAACAAAGCGCCAGTCCTATCCACTTAATACTTCTAAAATAACTTCAAGTTGAGTTTTGAAAGTCCCTAAAGTCCTACTGTCTACCACACTACTTGGTATCTTATTCCAAGTGTGTCTCGTTTTTTGTCTAAAGAAAAAGGTATTAATGTTTGTGCGAAATCTACCCTTAACAAGTTTTCAACTGTGACCCGTGTTCTTGATAAACTTATTTTAAAGTCGCTGTCTCGATCCACTGTACTAATTCCCTTCATAGTTTTAAACACTTCAGTCATGTCACCTCTTAATCTTCTTTTGCTTAAACTGTATAGCAGAGTGAATTCAAACTGGTCTGCCACAGTACTTCAAATATTATATCAATTAGAGCATTTAAGTTGATATGCTAGTTTTTTATGGGTCCCAGCACATAAAGGAGTCAAAGGAAACAAAATTGTTGATGATTTGGCAATAAAAGCAACTAAACATCTTATTATTGAATTAGAATTAACATTCAGTAAATCAGAAGTTAACAGTCTGACACGACTGAAAATCGATGAGATGTGGCAAACTTTTTGGGACACTGACATCATGGGAAGGCATATGTACAGAGTAGAATGCAGAGTGAGATTTGTAGGAAAAGGGGGCAGAACAAGAAGAGAAGAAATATTAACACTCATCGGGATTGGGCATATTAGGTTAAATTGTACACAATTCAAGACAAGGCAACACCAGTCTGGGGTGTGTAGATCACGTAATCAGCTAGAGACTGTAGAACGTGTATTATTAGGGTGTGTGGCATGTAAATTACATCGAGTTCAACATTTTAAATTTCTAGGAATGGGTAAATTAACATTACAACAATTAAAGTATGGTGATGAGTGTAAATTGATTCATAGATTCATATTAAGTTACTGTATATAAAAACTAAGGTTATTTGAGAGTGTGATGTCTTGCTGAAAAGTCTTCACATTAAGAATTTGAACACGGAGAGACAAAGATAAGTGCTTGGGGTTTGGAGAAAACGTTTTATGGATGTGTAAGTTCTCATTCGCTCAACTTGGAGTTACTGCACACGATTTAAGTGAGGGGCGAGCAGCACGACCTCCAGCCCACTGCCACTTAAATCGTGTTATTATTAAATAATTCCTCCTATACAAGTAACATTTCTCGGACTGCATTCCATCTCTGAAACATTTCTAGACTATGTCCTGTTCTTACGCAACACAGTACTGAGGTATTGGTTAATCCCCGAGTCACCTCGCGTATAGATTATTGTAATGCTGTTCTGTCTGGCATCCCACAAAAATGTATCTATCGCTAGCAACTTCTTCAAAATTCTGCTGCCAGGATAATAACTTGCTGTTATAAATCCTCTGAACATATTACACCAATTCTCTCTCAACTTCACTGGCTCCTTGTTAACTACAGGATGCAATACTAAATACTGCTCTGAACATTTAAAGCTCTCCACAACCTCACTGATCTCCTACAGACTGACACTCCTCTCGCTCACTCAGATCCTCATCTGCAGCTCGACTTTCTGTACCACACATCAGACTCTGTGCTATGGGAGCTCGAACGTCTCTCATAGTGCTCCTCAACTCGGGAATTCTCTTCCCTCTCATATTTGTCCGCTCGATTCAATAACCCATTTTAAAACTACCCTCAAAACTGATCTTTTCAAACTAGCATACCAATTGTGAATTTTGCACTGTTACTGCCAATTATCTTTGTTGTTTTACTAATTATTGCTTTTTGATTTATCATTAATATAAACTGGGACCCCAGCAGCACTGTATGTTTAATTCAAGTAGTGAATACTGCTGACCCACAACTGTGTAAGATGGTCTTCTTGTTTCAGAGTCTGTTGGACCTTCACTACACTCCCAAGATTGTTTCATATCTGATAATCTGAAACGAAGAGCAATGAGTTACTGTCATCATGCTACAAACTGTCTAACTTTACATAAACCATAACAAAGAGCCTGTTCTAAAATGATATTCAAGTGTCTTTAGACATAACGGACAAAGTTTTAATGAAGTTGATTCCTGTTCTTTTCACAGAGAAAAAGAAAAAGCTGCCGTTTGCTGGAACATCTCAATGGATGTGAAACAGGACACCTGTGATGTGGACGCAAATATCATGGAGAAAACTGTAAATATTAAGGAGGAGGACTGTCAGTGGGAGTCCATCTACCTTAAACAGGAAAGTTTGAGCATCAAGGAGCAGGACAGTGAACTGCAGCCAGTGGGCATTGAAAAAGAAACTGAAGAGATATCTGTCAGTATTGAGACACATAACCATACAAATCTGGACAGTGTAAAAGAAGACAACCTTCTTGATGAATGTGAAGATGGAGTGGTGACCAGGTTAGACTCTTCTCATAGCAAACACTGTTCATCTCCAGAGCCTTTTGTCAATGTGAAGTCTGAATCATTAGAGACTGAACCAGAGAGGGATGAGGAAACTACATCTGTTAGAGCTCAGAAAAATAAGCGACCACCTTCAAAGAAGTCTGGAAAAAGTAAGTGCAAAATAAAAATGTGTAAGATTTAGGGTTGGCGTTTATGACTTTGAAATGTTGGGTCTTGCGATTTTTATAAGAAACTTAGAGTGAAAATACTTTATTTTATTGTGTGTTTGGATTTAGTGTGAAATTTCATCTATTGTTATGTAAGGTTTAGTAATTTGCTATTCTTCCATTATAGTGACTTGCAAAAGTCCTCGGCCTATCCTCGATAAAGAGTGCTATACAAATGTCCAAGAGCAAGACAAAGGTATTGATCCCTCTGGAATTTCTTGGATATCCATATTAATTCCTCTTAACAATGTAGTCCGATCGTCAACTAAGCTCCAATTACAGACAGCCTCAGTTGTCCTAAACCACTGTAATAACACAAACAATTGGACGGCTTCTTGTCAGTTCTGAACACATTGTTTAAACATTCACAGTCCACTCTCTGACCCTCCTGTCTTTACAGACTGGTTGACCCTTCTTTAACAGTAATGACCTAAACAAAACTTTTTTTATAGCTACTCATCAGCAATGAATTTTAATCCATTCCTTCATTTCACACCTTTTCAGTTCCTTCATCCCTGAGAGCCCTTTTCTGATCAGTTCTCTTTAGGTCAGGCCACAGCATCTCGTGTCTCTTATTGGCCATTCCAGAACTCCAATTACCGTATGTTTAACCCTTTATTTTTGATTTCTTCCTGTGTTTGGGCTCATTGTCCTGTGTCATCACTGAACTTTTGTTCAGCTTCTACTTTCCTGATATTTTTCCGTCAGATTTCTTGATAATATTTTCAATTCAGTGGCCATTGATCATGTCAAGTGTTCCAGGCCAAGAAGAAACATGCAGGCCAAACCATAATGCTCCATTCATCTTGAGTCTTTATCAATCTCCACTTTTGTATTACTTCCAAACATGGTGTTGCATGTTTTGACCAAAGACTTCAACTTTTGTCTCATTCATTCATAGAACATTGTCTGTTCTGGAACATCATGATGATCTTTTACAAGTTTTCAGATGTGCAGTGACGGTTTTGCTAGATTGCATTGATTTCCTTGGTGTTTCCCTTCTGTAAACTACATTCTTAAGCTTTTCTCCATAAGAACTCATGGACAGAGACTTTCTCAAGTCCCAGAGATTTCTGCAGGCCCTTTGCTCTGCCTGTCTGGGTTCCTATTCACCTCTGCTTTCATGCTGTGATCTTTGTGGGTTGCCCTTTCCAGTAGTGAGTTTCCTCTGTTTTTGTAGACATTATGGCTTTCTATGCATTGACGGACACCCAGGTCTTCCAAAATTTTTTTATCACATTTGCCAGATTTACACATCTCTTCAGTTCTTCTAAGGTTCTTGTGACATCCTTAAAGAAGTATTTGGATGAAACGTCAAACCTTTGGATTACAAATTGAAGTAGTAGATTGGAGAAACAACTTAGACTGACATTCTGACATCATTCTTAAATCATAAAAGTGACAAAGGCTGTGTGTTCTGTGCTAGTCTGTGCTCCTTCTATGTGAGTGTGCATTAAATATGACTTTTGCTCCTAAACAGTTTGGGTTTTTTTGGTAGCTATTAAGGAGCAGAGAAGCAGTTTAATAGTTTTTATTTTTTTTATTTTTTTCTATTTACGAGGATGTTTTTTTTTTTGTGATTCACACAACAGCAGGTGTTACTCCAGTCTTACTCCAACCTTTGGGTTTTTGGGGCAGAGGGTATAGAAAGCTTTTGTAGTAGTCGACAAGTCAGTGTCATAGTAATAAACAGGCAAAAGTAATTGTGATTTCTTAGCAGAAAGAAGTTAAACCTTTAAAGCAATTAGTAAAATCTCTGGAGTGGGTAAATAAGGAGGTAGAAAAGAAGTTGCAAAAGATAAAAAAGGAACATCTGAATAAGTCATTTGAGATGAATAACACCAGTGCTAACAGTAGTGCATTTGAGAGCAACCATTAGGAAAGATATGAGGTCTCTAAAAGACAGTTAAAGAGAAATATTATAGCCAAAGACTTACTTTCAGTATTTTAGGAGCAAAATAACAGTCAAGGAGGAAATGAAGTGCTACATGAACAATAAAGGGGAATTACAATACACAGATAGTAAAATTTAAAATGCTCTAAACTTTCCATTTTCTGAAGATTTCATGTCTGAAAAAGTGGATAACCTCTCAGTTGTAACAGGGACTACTAAAGAAGAACTGACGGATTTGGATATTGTAGAGAGAGAAGTGCTGCCGAGATTGAATTGGTTGATATCAAACAAATCTCCTTTGATGGATATTTTTAGTTGTCACTGAACACTGGGACAATTTTTATAAAATGGAAAATGTAATCCAATTTTCCCAATCACCCTTTCTATATAATGGAAGTATCAACAGGTCAGTAAGCTTAACTTGCATCACAGGAAAATAAATGAAAGGAATTATTAAGGAAAAGATTGAGTGACACGTGGCAAGAACAGGAATTTTACTTAACAGCATGGATTCAGATGAGGGAGGTTGTGTTTTACTAACATGCTTGAAATCTATGAGGAACCAACCAAAGGATATGATCAAAGTGGAACATATGATATTTATCTGGACTTTCAGAAAGTATTTGATAAGGTGTCACTAAACTAAAAGAAGTGAAACTCAGGGTGTGGTGTGCTGATGGGTGTAGAATTGGTTAAACACAGGAAGCAGAGGGTTATGGTGCGAGGAACCCTATCAGAACTGGGTGGCTGTAAGAGTAGTGTCCTACAAGGGCAAGTGTTAGGGCCACTGCTATGTAAATATATTGTCACACGTGTGATTGGGAGACAGCTGAATGGCCTAAATGATAGAAATACCTCCTGGTCTGGCGTTGTATCAGGGTGTGCTGACTGTCTCTCTCTCAATCTCTCTGCATGGAAAATTCTGCAGGGTTCTCGCATCAATGATGATATCACTTCCAGTACCAGGTATGATGACATCATTGCCCTTACTGGCCTTTAAAGCTGCCATCTTACCTCCATAATATCTGAACTATTTTTGACTGAAACTTGTGAACATCTCTTTTCAATTGCCAGACTGCTCAGGGACTAGAACAGAGGTTGGGAAGAGTGGCTCTTAGAGTTAGTTCAGGGTGTCCATGTCCAAGGCTCTATGGAGAGGAGCTTCCAGGTCAAAGAAAGTTTGTGAACTGTTTGCTCTGCACAGTGTGGATGGCTTCTCACACCAAAAGGCAGCAAATTGTCAGCTTTCAGCCCACAAAGAGAAAGCATTGTCTACTTCTTTGCTCCCCAGAGAGAACATATCCTCAGTCTTTATCCACCAAAAGAGACAGAAGAGGTGAATGCAATTACATTTAAAGGAGTGTGTAGCCCCTGGTGATTGAATTAAAGTGCCTTCTAGTTGCAGATCCAGGGCCTGCTTATAGGCGTGTTATTTTTTTATATCACAAACAGGCAGGTTCAGTTCTCGGTTACAAGACTAAGATGAATGTCAATTTTGGTGTTGATTTGTTTGAAGGACACTCTGAAAAGCTGTGGCCTCTACTCTGATTTACACCTTTGTGTTTAGATGAAATACTGGGCTGATAACTGGTATGAGCTGCGCTTTAGCCATTCATTCAGGATTACAGGGTGAGGGGGTGCAGCTGACTTTCTGCATTCTAATTAAATCTTCTGTCTTAACAGGTCTTGAGTGTCACTAAAAATGCTATTAAAATGGCGATGCCCACTTTGACCTACACAGTCATGGAGTATCTGGTGTTGTGACATAAACACTTGATGTGTGGCCTGTGCAGCTCTCTCTCCTAGGCCTGGTGTGGCAGGTGGTCTGTGTGTCTCAGTGCTCCTTGTGTGATGTCTGGAGATCTGTGCTGCTGACCAGAACTATAAACCGTAATTGTGACATTAGTGACCAGTATTTTGATTATTTAAATTGTGCTTATTTTTTTTAGGAGCAAAAAAATCCAGATGCATAAATCTGTGTGTATGCCAACTTCCACGTTCTTCTGCTCCGTAAATCCTGGTCAGCGTGAAAAGTAACGCACATGCCTGCCACCGCTCCCCAAACTCCTCCCAGAATTACGCCTCTTTCAATATGCAAATCAATATAAATAGCCCTTAAGCTCAGCGTTCTGTGAAAAGACGATGGCCTAAGCACTGGGGAAAAATAAAAGAATTTCAGCGAATACCAAGTGGAGGCAAAGAAAAACTTATTATTTGTTGGTTTAAACAGTGGTATAAATAACAAAAGAAAGTTGATCGAGTGACATAGAGTGGAGGTAGAAATTCGAAAGTTCAAGATCAAAAAGTCGCAAAGTGCCCGAAATTAAAAAGAAGTTGTTAGATATTAAAGTCGCTGTGAAAAGGCAGGTCGTAGCCCACCGTCTGGTGTCCTATGAAAGCAAATTAGGGTACAGAGAAAAGATGAAAATATAGTAACACAGTGGAGAAAAAAAGCTTGAAATGTTAACTTTAATCTCGAAATTTCCACTTTAATCATGTAGGTTATTTTGTCATTAAAGTAGAACATCATAAACTTCATCTTAAAATCGTTTAATGTGCTACTTTCTCAAATCCCAACGTAACTAAAGTAGCACGTTAAATGCTTTATATTGTATGTGGGCACTTCTAATTAAAGACTATGTGTTCTATGTGTGTGAATCACTACGTGCTTCTTAAACGGGCTTTCTCTTCCTCCGACAGGATATGGAATCCATTACATTCATGATATTACAGCTCTCTGAATAATTTCAATTCTGAGATGTATACTTCATCATTTCCATGATTATAGGGGTTCAAGCACATTATTAAACATGGGAACACGGTGGCACAGTGATAGTGATGAACTGGCTCTCGTCCAGAGATTGTCCTTGCCTCAATCAAGATGCTTGCTGAGCCGTGCGCGACCTTCGATGAAATAATTTATTGCAGCAGTACTGTCTGTTTAGAATGTACTAACCCTCAATTCCTGTCCTTCCTTTTCTTTCTCCAAGTCACCAATCACCACACAATCAGCTCTGTAATAGATGTCAATAAATCTGTAAGCTTAGAACACCGATTCTTCAAAACCTTTTAGGAACATTGAAATATCTTTTCAGTACATGTTTAATTTTTCTATCCATCCAGGGTCACGCCAATCCCAGCAAGAATACAGCGCGAAGCAAGAGCATTGCTAGCACTGCGACACTGTGTCGTCACATATTATTAACAATATATATTATTTAAATGAGGTTAAAATTTCACAGCCAGCCAACACAGGGTGCAAGGCAGGAAACAAACCCCGGGCAGGGTGCCAGCCCACTGCAGGGCACACACACACACACTAGGGACAATTTAGAATCACCAATGCACTGAACCTGCATGTCTTTGGACTGTGGAAGGAAACCAGAGTACCCAGAGGAAATCCACGCAGACACGGGGAGAACATGCAAACTCCATGCAGGGCAAACCCGGGAAGCGAACCTGGGTCTCCTAACTGAGAGGCAGCATTGCTACTCACTGCGCCACCGTGCCGCCATGTTAAAATTTGTATCTGTATAATGTCGTGTTCTTCTTTCAGCTGCTCCCGTTAGGGGTCGCCACATCGGATTATCTTCTTCCATATCTTTCTATCCTCTGCATCTTGCTCTATTGCACCCATCACCTGCATGTCTTCTCTCAACACATCCATAAACCTTCTCTTAGGCCTTCTTCATTGCCTGTTGCCTGGCAGCTCTATCCTTAACATCCTTCTCCCAATATACTAAGCATCTCTCCTCTGCACATGTCCAAACCAGCGCAATCTCGCCTGTCTGACTTTGTCTCCCAACCGTCCAACTTGAGCTGACCCTCTAATGCCCTCATTTCTAATCCTGTCCATCCTCATCACACCCAATGTAAATCTTAGCATCTTTAACTCTGCCACCTCCAGCTCTGTCTCCTGCTTTCTGGTCAGTGCCACCGTCTCCAACCCATATAACATAGCTGGTCTCACTACTGTCCTGTAGACCTTCCCTTTCACTCTTGCTGATACCCTTCTGACACAAATGACTCTTGAGACTTTTCTCCATCCACGCACTCCACCCTGCCTGCACTCTCTTTTTCACCTCTCTTCCACAATCCCCATTACTCTGTACTGTTGTTCCCAAGTATTTAAACTCATTCACCTTCACCAACTCTACTCCCTGCATCCTCTCCATTCCACTGACCTTCTTATTACACACATGTATTCTGTCTTGTTCCTACCGACCTTCATTCCTCTCATCTCTAGGGTATATCTCCACCTCTCTAGGGTCTCCTCAACCTGCTCCCTACTATCACTACAGATCACAATGTCATCAGCAAACATAGTCCACGGGGACTCCTGCCTAATCTTGTCTGTCAACCTGTCTATCACCATTTCAAATAAGAAAGGGCTCAGAGCCGAACCCGTATGTAATCCCACCTCCATTTTGAATGCATCTGTCACACCTACTGCAGACCTCACCACTGTCACACTTCCCTCATACATATCCTGTACTACTCTTACGTACTTCTCTGCCACTCCCGACTTCCTCATACAATACCACAGCTCCTCTCGAGGCACCCTGTCATATGCTTTCTCCAGGACTACAAAGACACAATGCAACTCCTTCTGGCCTTCTCTAAACTTCTCCATCAACACCCTTAGAGCAAACATTGCATCTGTGGTGCTCTTTCTTGGCATGAAGCCATACTTTTGCTCACTAATCATCACCTTGCTTCTTAACCTAGCTTCCACTGCTCTTTCCCATAACTTCATGCTGTGGCTCATCAATTTTATCCCCCTGTAGTTACTATAGATCCTGCACATCCCCCTTATTCTTAAATATCGGCACCAGTACACTTCTTCTCCACTCCTCAAGTATCCTGTCACTTTCCAAGATTCCATTTAACAATCTGGTTTAAAAGTCCACTGCCATTTCTCCAAAACACCTCCATGCTTCCACAGGTTTGTCATCTGAACCAACGACCAGCGGCGAAGTACTGCCTTAAAATTTTTATTAAGAAGAAAATTAAAACTTTTTAAACTGAGGGAAAATATACCAATAATTATTTAAGGATCTCTTTGTATGCCACGTTGTCAGTTCGGCCCTCCAGTTGTAATATGACCAAGCTGTAGCTGTGCGTTGAGCTTACTCTTGAGCATGCAACGTACAGTTGGCCATGTGAACAGTAATCTTGTTTCAAATCTCACAGCTTGGATTGCTGCTGTCATAATCGGTTTGAGTTTCATGGTTTGTTTCAATTACGACAGTATTTGTAGGACTTGTGTTGAAGAGACATTCGGCATCTGTCAAGCGTTGTAAGTATACAACCAGTTTCATTGATAACTTCACATCCAGCTTTTGAGAGTTTAAACATTTCTAAACATCAAAGTGTCCACTACTGAAATCGTCACCTGTGAATCTAAGATGTTTAAGAGGCATTGGCGGTTGTCCAAAGGTATAAAATATTTGGCCATTTCGGTACACTTAAGCATTTCAC
>JANRMT010062791.1:189865180-189886385 GCA_026402145.1 Polypterus bichir lapradei
TTCTCTCGCAGTTTCGCTGAGTTTGTGCCAAACACCACCCTGACCATCTCACCTTCCTCTGCATAAGCACAGTCCTTCACCCGTGAATATTTACCCGTGGCAGTGTTTCTATTGGATTGCCGCTGACAGACGGCCTTATATGGGCAGGCACTAAATTACAAACGCCAGCAGCAGCGTGTCTATGAACTTAATTTAAAGTTTAGGTTTATACCGTGCTTTGTTTCCGTAGTAGCATCACTCATGAATGTGGTTGTATATGTCACTCGCTCGCTTCTTATTGTTTCGCTGCCTTCTCAATTATATAATGCATGTTTTCCTCAGCGCTTTTTGGAGCTCTTCCTGGTTTTCTACGTATTGCGTGATTACGTGGGAGGCGTGATGATGTCACACGAAACTCCGCCCCCACGGAATTCGAGCTCATCTCCATTACAGTAAATGGAGAAAAACGGTTTCCAGTTATGACCATTATGCGTAGAATTTCAAAATGAAACCTGCTTAACTTTTGTAAGTAAGCTGTAAGGAATAAGCCTGCCATATTTCAGCCTTCTACCTACACGGGAAGTTGGAGAATTAGTGGTGAGTGAGTGAGTCAGTCAGTCAGTCAGTGAGGGCTTTGCCTTTTATTAGTATAGATAAACATTTTGCTGCATTTCATGTTCAAAATTTTTATATTGTCATATGTTTATATGCGCTGTATAAAGTGGCTCAGGTTGTGCAATATTATAACTATATTCCAAGTTTACAATGAGGTGATTGTATTAATAAGTGCAAACAGTTTTACAAGGAGCACTTGAACTGATTGAGTGCGTTTAGAGCTGTTGGGATGAAACTGTTTTTGAACTGCAATGTCCCTACAGGAATGGCTCTGAAGCATTTGCCGTATGAGAGCAGTTCAAATAGGCTCTGAAGCGTTTGCCGTGTGAGATCAGTTCAAATAGACAGCATGGCTGAGGCAACATGTGCTTGATGCTGTATCCTGATAATTCTCTTTCCAATCAGCTGCTGTAGAGCTGTGATTCCACACTCGGATACAGTGGGATAAAAAATAGAGTAACAACGCTAAAAATACTATGGTATTTGGAATAGTTTGGCCTTTCCATGAACCATTATATTGTTACAGGTTAATTACAGTCAGATGTCTTACACTGAAATTAACCACATATTGTTAATTAATTTATTTGACAAAGCCGCGTAAGGGATGTGGATCTAAAAAAGAAAGGGAAACCACACAGGAACAATTATTTTTGAGGGATACTCTTTTTGTCCTGTCCTGATCATATGTCTGGTTCTTTTCAAACAGTGCCATTATTGACAGCTAAGACACATTTGTTTCCTTAGAGTTTTCCTGCTTTCACTGCATTGTTGAAAGTTGATGTGCTCAGCTATGTGTTTTACCTAAACGTTTCTCATCAAAGTAGTTGATGGAAATGTCTTTGCTTTAAATACACCACAACTAACAACTAACTTTTTCATTTTTAACTTTACAGATAACATTCCTATTACATTTCAGATACTTTAAGATATTTCCACACAGCAGTTATTTTCTTCATCAGTTTCCACTCTGTGCACTCTGTCAGTGATGTGCGTGTCCTCAGCTTAACACATTCCATGTCATGAAATCGTTGGACCAGTCAAGCAACTACAAGCTCTTTTCACAATAAACAGCAAAAACTGGGCACTTTTAATTCAAGGTTGATTAATTTGTGTAACACTACTGTTTAATTCAGTTGTATTTCTTCTTTATAGCGCTCTTCAATGAGTGCAGGCTTGGACTGCTTGATGTTTGCAGCCATAACAGAGATAATAATTCCATATATGAACACACACATTGGATCAAATTAACAGTAAAACCTGGCAAATTTTAGCTTAGTCAATATAAATAAGTCCTGATAGTAGATACCCTTTAACATTATAATGGTGAGTATAAATGTCACCAGCGTGTCGCAAAGGTTACCAGTCCTGGTGTCACCTGCCACTCCCCTGTAGAGCTGAAACACCAACAGCTGCGCTCTTCCTCGGTTTTCTCATCTTCTATTTTTTCTCCGATGTCACTGCAGCTTCTGTTGGCCTGTGCACTGAGGCTCACTCATCCATTGCTCTCTTTTGCTTTGGTGAAGGAAAGAAGACATTTTGTTGTTTGTTTTTGGTGTCAAGTGGTTTTAGTTCAAGTGTGGATAAATGTCAGGACACATTCTAATTATTGAAGGTGCACTTTTCATACTTGGCATGGCATTCTGTTTTATAAAGTACCCTCCATAATGGCTGAGACAATGAAACATTCTTCTTGCATTTACTTCTTTAATCCACTGTTTAAAATGACAAATTAAATAATTCAGATGTAATTAAAGTAGAAATTACTGATTTTCATTTAATGGGATTTGCAAACATTTCATTCACACATTGTAGAAATGACAGCACTTTTTCTGAATCGTCCTCCCATTTCAGGGCACCGTAATGTTTGGGACAATTGGTGCCAGAGGTGTTTGTGATTCCTCAGGTGTGTTTCATTGCTTTAGTCTTGCAGGCCTAAGACACCTCAGCGTACTCCAACCTACAGACTACCTTTGGTCTCTGTAGTTGCCATTGTTCAGCATGAGGGCAAGAGCTGTGCCAATGAAAGTCAAAGAAACATTTGCTAAAATGCCAACACAAATAAAGTCTGCATGGGACTTACAAATGCTCAAAAGTTGAGGGAACTTTGAGCCAATTTAAATGGCAAGGCCTAGTTTTATAAATCCTAACTTTTGCATAAGAAACAACTTTCATATATGTGGCCGAGCAAAAGGAGGTTTTATACATGTGGCTCTACTGAGCAGTTGTAATGAAGGACGTAAAATTAACAAATTGTGTGTTTTCTGTGGACAAAGGTTCAAGACAAAAGCAGGCAGAAACCAATTCAAACAAACAGAATTCTTTTATTTCTTACACTTGGTGCGTAGTGGGTCTTTGCCTTACGGAGCTCCAAGTGCAAATAGCCCCCTCAAGGGGAGTCAGTTGCATTTTTATAACAGAAATCTTCAAAGAAACAGTTAGAAAAAATAAAAAGCAGAAAGCAGAAATTCTAGTCTTTTACTTTTAATTAAGCTTATCAGAAAACTTGTCATACGTTTGGCATCTTAATTGGACGATAATCTAGACACTGCTAAGGCAAGCCGCGAAGAAGCCAAAAACTGCATTCTATACTGGCAGCCCTACTCTATGTAAGCATGCTTATTTATCTGTTAATAATACCTAGCCAAACAGAGAACATGCAGATTTTCATACAGAAGCTAGCAATAGACTTTAACTTCCATTCCACATTTCCAAGTACAACAAAAGTTTTTTAATTGCTTATGCTGATCAAAGGTTGTTCCTAATTTCAGCCGTCATGTATTTAATGTGAGTTAATGTTGATAATAAGGCAGCGAATTGAAAATTAACGCTTTTTTTTTTCCTTTTTGTTTTAAATTTTACATAGGAAAGAGAGATCACTGCAGTGTGGAATGTGACAGAGAATTCTCTAACAGGAGTGCTCTACAGAAACATACGAGAGTTCACACCGGAGAGAAGATATATTGCTGTAATGAATGTGGTAAACAGTTTTCACGAAGAGGAGATCTTCAGATACACACAAGAGTTCACACCGGAGAGAAGCCATATTGCTGTAATGAATGTGGTAAACAGTTTTCACGGATAAGCCATCTGAAGAACCACACGAGAGTTCACACTGGAGAGAAGCCATACTGCTGTAATGAATGTGGCAAACAGTTTTCACAAAAAGGCAATCTTCAGAGACACACTAGAGTTCACACTGGAGAGAAGCCATATTGCTGTAATGAATGTGGTAAACAGTTTTCACATATAAGCGGTCTTCAGAAGCACACGAGAGTTCACACTGGAGAGAAGCCATATTGCTGTAATGAATGTGGCAAACAGTTTTCACATATAAGCGGTCTACAGAAACACAGGAGAGTTCACACTGGAGCGAAGCCATATTGCTGTAATGAATGTGGCAAACAGTTTTCACATATAAGTGGTCTTAAGAAGCACGCGAGAGTTCACACTGGAGAGAAGCCATATTGCTGTAATGAATGTGGCAAACATTTTTCACAAAAAGGCAATCTTCAGATACACATGAGAGTTCACACTGGAAAGAAGCCATATTGCTGTAATGAATGTGGTAAACAGTTTTCACGGATAAGTGGTCTTAAGAAGCACACGAGAGTTCACACTGGAGAGAAGCCATACTGCTGTAATGAATGTGATAAACAGTTTTCACAAATGGGCAATCTTCAGAAACATGCTAGAGTTCACACTGGAGAGAAGCCATATTGCTGTAATGAATGTGGTAAACAGTTTTCAGAGATGAGCAGTCTACAGAAACACACGAGAGTTCACACCGGCGAGAAGCCATATTGCTGTAATGAATGTGGTAAACAGTTTTCACAAATGGGCAGTCTTCAGAAACATACTAGAGTTCATGCTGGAGAGAAGCCATATTGCTGTAATGAATGTGGTAAACAGTTTTCACAAATGGGCAGTCTTCAGAAACATACTAGAGTTCACGCTGGAGAGAAGCCATATTGCTGTAATGAATGTGGTAAACAGTTTTCAGAGATGAGCAATCTACAGAAACACACGAGAGTTCACACCGGCGAGAAGCCATATTGCTGTAATGAATGTGGTAAACTGTTTTTATATATAAGCAGTCTAAAGGAACATACAAGAGTTCACACTGGAGAGAAGCCATATTGCTGTAATCAATGTGGTAAACAGTTTTCACGAATGAGCACTCTACAGAAACACACGAGAGTTCACACTGGAGAGAAGCCATATTGCTGTAATCAATGTGGTAAACAGTTTTCACAAAAAGGCAATCTACAGATACACACTAGAGTTCACAACAGAATAAAAACAGTAGAAGTTCAAAAATCAGTCCAGAATAACAAGAACCTTTCACGACTCAAGAGTGACGTTCAGTCCTGTCCTGAAAAGTAAGCAAACTAAACTATTGTTAAGAAATGAATTTCAAAGAGAAGCCATATTGCTGTTTGGAATGTGGCAAACAAATCTGTCAGAGCAGTACACTTCAGAGACGAACCAGAATTCCCACCGGAGAGAAGTACAACTGAACTGTCCTGATTAAAGAGTGAGGTTCACTCCCTGCCTGGACAGTAAGCACATGTAACGACTCAAATCCATCCTACTTAGTGTTGTATCAAAAAAAAAAAAATCCACATGGAGGAGACATAAAAGTTTATATTCTTTTTCCTTTTCCAGAAACACAATAAAGAACAGGGCATCATAGAAACGGCTTCTCACCAAAGCCCCTACAGCCTCCACCGTGCGCCTAGCTCTGTTTTCATAACATACGTATTACATATAGAACTATTTACAATATATTATACACATTTCATCAGAAAAAAGAAAAAAAAAAAACACTTTACAATGTACATGGCCTCACACAATAAATAGTTTAGCTTTATAATCTTATACATTTTGCTATTTTAACATAACAAAAAATTTAAAAACTTACCCTGACGAAATCAAAAACAAAATAAAAATAGAATAGGGTTTCATACAAACAGCTTCTCGCCAATGCTTATTAAATAATAAATCAAATCAATTATTAATAATTATAAACACAAACTATTAATAGAAAATCAATAAAATAAAATGTAAAATAAAAATTAAAATCCAAAATATACACATGATCATGCTGTACACCACACTGAATTATGTTTTAACACTGTGGCAGCGCACTAAAAGAAGAAATTCTTTTTTAAATTTTATTTTGTTTTTGTTTGTTTGCTTTTGATAATAAAACATTACAAAACTGTATATAAGAACTGGGGGGTAGGGGGCACATAACTTATTTAACACTTGAGAATTACCAAATAATATACATGTCAAATAAATAGAATAAAAGTAGAAAAGGCTTAGAGAGAGCAGACTTACCTGTACAGCATCCACCATCGCCTGAGAGTGCTTGGCATCTATGGGGAGTCACATTAATTAGCATCTGTACTCCAAAATATGACACTAAGTTTACACAAACAATTGCTTTTGGGAAAATTCATAAATGAAAGATACAAAACATTTAAAAAGACAGAATACACTTTGCTACACATATTGCAGTACTGGATATGGCCAACAATTCTCACAAAGCGGAGTCTTCTGGGCCAGAAAATAATTATGACTGGGTGCCACCTCCAGAAGTAGGCTTTGTTGGATAAGATCTACACTGGGGGCTATCAACCCTTTGTCATGGTATACCACCCCAAAAATATAAATGTTCTGAAATACCTGCATTTTATTTTGGTGTTAAATTGTTAATTACTGAACTGTTGTTACAGTGCATCTGGAAAGTATTCACAGCGCTTCATCACTTTTTCCACATTTTATTATGTTACAGCCTTATTCCAAAATGGAATAAATTTATTTTTTTCCTCAGAATTCTACACACAACACCCCATAATGACAACGTGAAAAAAGTTTACCTGAGGTTTTTTCAAATTTCTTAAAAATAAAAAAACTGAGAAATCACATGTACATAAGTATTCCCAGCCTTTGCTCAATACTTTGTCGATGCACCTTTGGCAGCAATTACAGCCTCAAGTCTTTTTGAATATGATGCCACAAGCTTGGCACACCTATCATTGGCTAGTTTCGCTCATTCCTTTTTGCAGCACCTCTCGAGCTCCATCAGGTTGGATGGGAAGCGTCGGTGCACAGACATTTTAAGATCTCTCCAGAGGTGTTCAATCGGATTCAAGTCTGGGCTCTGGCTGGGCCATTCAAGGACATTCACAGAGTTGTCCTGAAGCCACTCCTTTGATATCTTGGCTGTGAGCTTAGGGTCTTTGTCCTGCTGAAAGATGAACCGTCGCCTGAGTCTGGGGTCAAGAGCGCTCTGGAGCAGGTTTTCATCCAGGATGTCTCTGTACATTGCTGCAGTCATCTTTCCATTTATCCTGACTAGTCTCCCTGTCCCTGCCGCTGAAAAACATCCCCAAGGCATGATGCTGCCACCACCATGCTTCACTGTAGGGATGGTATTGGCCAGGTGATGAGCGGTGCCTGGTTTCCTCCAAACGTGATGCCTGGCATTCACACCAAAGAGTTCAATCTTTGTCTCATCAGACCAGAGAATTTTCCTTGTCATGGTCTCTGAGTCCTTCAGGTGCCTTTTGGCAAACTCCAGGCGGGCTGCCATGTGCCTTTTAATAAGGAATAGCTTCCATCTGGCTACTCTACCATACAGGCCTGATTGGTGGGTTGCTACAGAGATGGTTGTCCTTCTG
Source organism: Polypterus bichir lapradei (assembly GCA_026402145.1). Lineage (NCBI taxonomy): Eukaryota > Metazoa > Chordata > Cladistia > Polypteriformes > Polypteridae > Polypterus > Polypterus bichir. The sequence goes on from JANRMT010062791.1 coordinate 189,872,464, forward strand.
GAAGGTTCTCCTCTCTCCAAAGAGGACCTCTGGAGCTCTGACAGAGTGACCATCGGGTTCTTGGTCACCTCACTGACTAAGGCCCTTCTCCCCCGATCGCTCAGTTTAGTTGGCCAGCCAGCTCTAGGAAGAGTCCTGGTGGTTTCAAACTTCTTCCACTTATGGATGATGAAGGCCACTGTACTCATTGGGACCTTCAATGCAGCAGAAATTTTGCTGTAACCTTCCCCAGATTTGTGCCTCGAGATAATCCTGTCTCGGAGGTCTACAGACAATTCCCTTGACTTCATCCTTGGTTTGTGCTCTGACATGAACTGTGAACTGTGACCTTCACAGGGACCTTATATATAGACAAGTGTGTGCCTTTCCAAATCCTGTCCAATCAACTGAATTTACCACAGGTGGACTCCAATTAAGCTGCAGAAACATCTCAAGGTTGATCAGGGGAAACAGGATGCACTTGAGCTTCATGGCAAAGGCTGTGAATACTTATGTACATGTGCTTTCTCCATTTTTTTTATTTTTAATAAGTTTGCAAAAATCTCAAAAACTTTTTTCATGCTGTCATTATGGGGTGTTGTGTGTGGAATTCTAAGGAAAAAAATGAATTTAATCCATTCTAGAATAAGGCTGTAACATAACAAAATGTGGAAAAAGTGATGCACTGTGAATACTCTCCGGATGCACTGTGTGGCGCTATAGCCTCACCGTGATGCTGATACATTATAGTTTAGATAGCTATGGGGCAAGACTCTCTAAGTTTTAAGTATAAACCACAATGAACAATAGATCAGCAAGTTTACCACGGGGGGAAAAAAAAAACAAAAGATTTTTTTTTAAGATTTTTCGTCTTACCCTCCGGTTGTTTAGTTTATGTTCTAGATGTTTTACCGTATGTTCCGATTGCAAGTTTTGCGTGTAACATACCATTTTTACCTATCGGGTTTTTTTTATTTTTATTTATTTAAAAAGGGCACAGATGCTAAACGCAGTCACAGGTGCCTGGGAAGGTCAAACGACCGCTATAGGGGGAGTCCAAGTTGTGTTAGTAGTGTATGTATACCGTAATGTTTAAGTTTGTTTATTAGTAACCTCGAAACAACGTTTTGTTGTTTGGTTGGTTGTTGTTTTATTATGTATATGTTGTTGTCGGTTATTTTGATTTGTATTTGCAGTGTACGATTTCCCTGGCAGGACTTAAATATTTTCTCCCTATGATTAGGTAAGCTGATCCTGGCAATGGAAAAGGCTTTATAAGTACTGTTGTGGCTGCAAGAAAGGGGGAAAAAAAAGAGAGGGAGAAAGTAAGGATCGCTTGGAGAGAATTAAGAGTGGTTAGATCGTGCGAGGCATTCCAGCCTAAGAGGTGCCTAGTGGCTGAGCTGTTGGTTGCTGTAAAGGAGTGTGTTAAGCTCCTGAGGACTAAAAAAAACGACTCCTGAGATTTTTATTTTTGGAGGAGTTGTACTGGTGACCAGGACTGAAACAGAGTCCAGTTTTGTATTTTAAGGCTGCTGATACCCTTTCATGGACTGGAATGGATTATACTGTATATTAGGGTAAGAGCCTTGGTTTTTCCTAATTTATTTTTGTTTTTTTTTTTTTTTTTCTTTTTTCACAAGTTGATTTTGTCTTTTCACTGGATTATTTATACGTTTTTTTCCATCAACAACTATTTTTTTTTTTTTTTAACTCTTATCGTGGAATAAATAAATTACCTTCTGTTTTGAACATCTGCCTCTCTCGTGCCTCTCTTGTTACTCCCTCAGTCCTGGTCGGTCCCAAACTACAAGCAGGCCATCTGCTTTAGTAGACGGCTTGTGACACTGTATGTTAAAGGTGGAATTTCTTTTTTCACTCAGAAAATGTTCTTTCAGAGAGCTTTTATAAGGTACTAGCAATGTTAACCTGTCAGAGACCTGTTTTAGAATGAATTTCAAAAGGATTTGATATGTTATGACTGACAGGCACTGGCAGTGTGTCACCATGAGGAGGTCACTTCAGCTGTCTGTGCTAATACTGGAAAAGCAAAAGAAATGCCATTAATTGTGTCTCAAATGTTGTAAGTCTCCTCAGCAACAGTAAATATTATTATTACTGTCAAAGTTTAGTAAAGTCACGCCTGTTGAACAGAAGGGGTTTCCTGTTCCCGAGAGTCTTTGCATTCCACTATCGTGGTTTACCTACAGTGTGCTTACTTTATTGTTGTATATTATTTGCTGCTTTGAATAAATTACAATCGCCTGTCTGTCATCTCCAGTCATCTGACGGTGACTCCTGCACTCGGCTTTCTGTTGGCCAAACCCTGCGAATTAGCACATTTTCCAGAGGTCCATGAAACCCCTCTTTTACATGGTCTTTTGAGCCGAAAGCTAAACTGACCAACCCGAGAGCAAAATTGACAAGGTAGTGTGTGTGGAGAACCCTAACCTCATCTCTAGTGCACTGAACATCAATGTAGAAGAGAACATCTGAGCTGTCATCTCCACATTCAGCCAAACCCTAACTCACATGCCGCAGACAACCCATCTGTGGGCGCCGCTACGGCCTTTCAGACAACGGGCTCAGTGCACTAAGCTTGAAGTGCTCGGCCGAGGCTGCTGAGAGATGAGGATTCCATCTCACCTTTTGGACTGGGATGTGCGATACTGTCCTTCCAGAGGTAACATGTTGTCCATCACGAGCTCCAAGCAAAGCGCAGATAGGAAACTGAGAAATGCAGTTAAGTAACCGATTAGTTAAATCACATCATGGCAGTAACACATGCAGTGTGCGTACAGCTTTACTCCGACCCTTTGTTTTTTTTTCCCCCATAGAGACAAGTGAAGAAAAGAAATGCACTGAACTGGAGGAGATTAGGATTTTGTAAGTAATGAGCAATGTAATGAATTTAATTTAAGTAGCGTTTCCCAGCACTGGTCGCTTGTGAACTTTTGTTTTTGTATCTGGGATATCGACACTTAAACAATTGATGGAAATAAACTGAAGTCTGCTTAAGCAACTGGCTAAATAAATAGGCAGAAATGCAATCATGTTTTATTTTTCATCTTCATATTATTTTAAAGACAGAATTATTGAAATAACCAATCAAAGTTCCAACTAATCTGCATTGTTGTGTGGCTCCAAAGTATTAATTCATTAATCCTACTTTGAGCCTTTCACTAATTAGTGTTGTACTGTTTGTTCATTTGTTTCTATTACACAAAACTGTTCAATAAAGAAACCAAAATAATTTAATATGCATAGGCAACTGATTATTAAAACTGTTTTTTATTAGAAAGTAATCCCTGAGTTGTTTCTGCTTTGAAGAAAAATATTAATTGCTTGAAAGAAATATGACAAATTGCAATTAATACATAGTGACTTTCGATTACAAATTTGAACTGAGAGATTAATTGCAATTGAATTTTTAATCAGTTGTCCTCATGTAAACACATAATTTAGAACCATTACAAATGATGAAAATCATAAAAATTTTGTACAATATACAGAGCCATTTCTTGCTCTATGAAATCTCTACAGAAGCAGAAGGCAATCGAAGCCACTAAGGCCCCCCAAGCTGCAAGTTCAGCCTCAGTATGAACATTACCTGTCTGTTTGTAGCCACCAAGCACTTAAAGTATGCTTAAAAATTAAACATTTGATTTAAACAAAACCAATCTGCTGTGGCAGAGAAGGTTAGGCCTGTGTTTGTGGGGTAATCAATTAAAAATCAATGATTATCACCAGGTTGTCTTGTCGCGCTATGAGTGACGTCTACCGGCATGTTTGATAGGAAAGCTCGCTGACACCGCATATCATGAGTAGCTTATTGGATCGGCAGGGCTTGAATTGCCTAGTGATGGGCGGAGTGAAGCCTCACGAAGCATAGAAACATTTGAATCATTTGTGTTGAAGCATTTGACACTCGCCTCTCTAGTGATACCTCCTGGCCATTCGCATTAATGTTACACAACTCGAACAAACTCATGATCAAGTTCAATGACGTCTGTTAAACTCTGTTGCTGTTAGTTTTTCGCTGCTGCAGACTGGCGACAGAGGGGTTCGTCAGCGGCTTGCAGTGTCTGAAGTGTAAATAGATATATATTTTTTTTCATGTGTATAACAAAACCAATCATATGAGTAATGATTTCAACTGTTATTTGGTTGATGATTGCGGATTTAGGGGTTTAATTAAATATTAAATTAATCAGATGGAATGTGTTCTTACTTTGAATGGGGGGGTGCTACACGGTAAATGTGTTAGTGACTGGGATTGCGCCTCTAACTAGAAGATTGATTAGGAATGATACAGACTGGACAACTATCATTTGTTTAAGGAAATGTTTTATTATTGTACTGTGCTCTGACTAAGACAACTTTTTACATATACCTTCATCATTATATGATACAAGTTCATCGTCAGGCACCTGGAGCACATCTGGGACAAGATAAAAGCGGCCGGGAGCAGGAGTCGGGTGAAAGAAGGCAACGCTCAGGAGTGAGGAGAAAAGGAGCCTCAGGGAGGACTGTTGAGAGGCCCTGGACTGAAGGGTGTTTGGTGCTGGAGCACTGTGTGTGTGCGGGACTATTTGGACACTTATATTGTACATACTGTAAGTAAACCATGTGTGGTGGACTTAAGAGCGGTGTCTGTCTGTCTGTCTGTTGTCAGGCTGGCTTTCATAATATATATAATCCTGTGACAAGACAAGACTATTTTGAAGAGACTTTTTCAAGTCCCACGAGATGAGACTTTTGACATGATTTTTTTTTTTTGTCCCGCCCTCCTCTCACCCATATTCGGCCACGCCCAAGGCCCTCTCATTCGTATGAATGCTTTTGACAGACAGTTCCTGCACTCTCAGCTCTTATAAATTTTTGTTTTCCTCACTTTAAATGCCCAATTAAAGAAGACATATTATGTTCAAATCTTATTGAAGAATTTCATCATGAAGGGTTATCAATGGAACAAATTAGTAAACGGGCAATCCTAGCACTGAGAAACAATGAAGTCAAACAAATTGGCAGTTGGGAGGAAGTGTGACAGAGCTGCTGGGAGTGGAGGATTGGTTATTGTTTAATTTATTTATTGTTTGTTTATTTGTTTTGGAGAATTGTGGAGTGTGCAGTGCTTTGTGCACTTTATTCAAAAGAATTATTAAATATTATTCTTGGTGCTTTTAAACGTGTGTCCTGGACGTCTGTCTGGGCAGGAAGTGGAAGCAGACAATGGCCGACAGTGAGATGAATCGCGTTGCCGTCGTCGTAGAAGAACTCTAAGCACTTGACAAACCGATTCAAAAACTCCTGTCCAGACGAAGATATCTTAGGGATTTGAAGGCTCGGCTGCTGGATAAACCATCCTCGCCATCTAAAATTGGCATAACATCAACCCCGCATTGTGCCGCTCAAGTAAACTTCACCCCCGCGCCTCGTAGGAGCGACGACACCGATAAAGACCTCGGCGTATTTCAGTTATGCAGGTTGGAGTACAAGGCTAGAACACCTCCATCGGCACATGCGAGCATCTTGACTCAGAACTGGTTCGACCCTCTCTGCGTCCCCAGTTTGCCTTCAACCCTTGGTGATGTAATAGTGGTAGTTGATTCGATTGTTAGAAACCTCAATATCGCATGCCCTAATCGAAAATCTTTTGTTTCTTGTTTTCCCGGTGCTCGTGTACAAGATGTGATGAGACGTGAGCCGGTAATCTACGAGAAGCACAAGGAGAAGGCATTTGGAGCGATTGTATTGCACGCCGGCGTGAATGACGTAAGGCACCAACAGTCGGAAATTCTTAAGGCTGACTTCGCAGAACTAATTAAAGACACGAAGGAGAGGACTCCATCGGCAAAGATCTTCATTTCGGGTCCACTACCTCTCGTCAGACGATCAAATGAGTACTACATTCGTCTGCTTGAATTAAACAACTGGCTGCATGGCTTCTGCAAGAATCAAGACGTTGGATTCATCTACTTTCTTGGAAAGGCTGCGTTTCTTCAAGCGAGATGGCCTGCATCTGAACATTTTCGGCGCCTGGGTCCTCTCCGAAAACATATCTAAGGTAATTCGTTTATCTTGACTATCTATCTCTACTCTTAACCCCTTCTGAAATGCTATTGCTGTGCTAGGAAATGATAATTGTTTAATAAAATCTATCGTAAAAGTGCACAGCATTAATACTCTAATAACCAATCTCAATTACATAGAAAATCTAGGCAATACGGCATAAACACCAATAATTTAATTACAATTACTACTTTAGATGAACAATGTATTAAAACTATTAAAACAGACTATAGATTAAACAAAAAATACACACAGAGCGGCGCTAACAAAAATAACTTCCTGTTCCAAATATCAGTAACGCACATAGTATTCATCTCTGCCCCTCCGAAACATTAAATATGGTACTATTAAATGTTAGAGCTTTAACTAAAAAGACGTTTTTTATTAACGATCTTATTAGTGATAGAAAAATTGATTTTATTGCACTAAGTGAAACGTGGCTTAGCTCAGATGGCACAGCTGCTTTAATCGAATCTGCGCCTCCGGATTACAGTTTTACTCGTGTGGATCGCCAAGGAAAGAGAGGCCGCGGACTAGCAAACATTTACTCAAACCGGTTAAAATGTAAAGCTGTCAATTTTGGTAAATTCAAGACCTTTGAGTATCTCACCGTTATTATTCATGGAGATTCTCAAGTTCTATTTTTATCCGTGTATAGACCTCCTAAATTTAACGCGTCTTTCTTTGAGGAATTATCTGACTTAATGTCAATTTTAATTACAAATTATGACACGCTCTTAATAGTCGGCGACTTTAATTTTCATATCGACAATCAGTGTGACCTAAAAGTAAAGGAATTCATGAACCTCCTGGACTCTCTTGATTTGAGACCGCTCGTTAATCATCCTACACATAAAGCAGGTCATACGTTAGACTTAGTAATTACTAAAGGACTAAAAGTTGATATAAAGCAGGTCGTTGATACGGATCTATCAGACCATTTTCTTTTACTTTTTAGTATAGAAATAATGATAGAAAACACTCATGAGAAGCATATTGTTAAAAAAACGCTTCTTTGACTCATCAGCACCTTTAAAATTTACTAACATTCTAAGCAATCAGTCCGCTTATAGTGCCAACTATAATAGCGAGGATAATGTAAATAATAAGGTGGAAAGATTTAATACTAAAGTGAGAGCTGCTGTTGACATAGTTGCACCCGAAAAGACAGTTAAAAAAATCTTCTAGCATTGTTACACCATGGAAGACCCAAAGAGTGTCTGATTTAAAGAGAACATGCCAGAGAGCTGAGCATAAATGGAGGAAGACTAAACTAACTATCCACTATGAAATATTAAAAGTTAAAATAACAGAATACAATAACACAGTCCGTCTTGAGAGGCGCTGCTATTTCTCTAAGATTATAAATAACAATGCTAGTAATCCCAGAGTCTTATTCTCGACGATTGATCGCCTGCTAAACCAGATAACTCAAAGGAATGCCTCCTAAGTACTTCCAGTAAAACCTGTGAGGCTATTGCTGTATTTTTCAATCAAAAAATTTAATTATATTAGAAATAACACAGTATATCTCCCCAACACTAAGGATCCTCCTAAACCCCAGTACTCCGTTATAAACAAATTAAACTCTTTCTCGAGGATAGATTTACCTGATTTACATAAAATAATTTCTTAACTAAAATCCTCCACCTGCGTCCTTGACCCAATACCAACACATTTTTTTTAAAGAAGTATCGGGCATGCTAATTGATAATATTCTTGACATAGTACATTCGTCATTAAATACGGGAGTCTTCCCTGACTGTCTTAAGACTTCTGTAGTTAAACCCCTACTTAAGAAAAATAATGTTGACCCCTCTGCTTTTGAAAATTTTAGACCCATCTCTAACCTGCCTTTCTTAAGTAAAATTCTAGAGAAGGCAGTCATTATGCAGCTAAATGACTACCTCAATAAACCTGCTATTCTTGATAAATTTCAGTCAGGTTTTAGAACAAATCACAGCACAGAAACTGCACTCGTTAAAGTAGTAAATGACTTGCGGGTGAATGCAGACAGAGGCCATTTATCTGTTCTCTTCCTCTTAGATCTGAGTGCTGCATTTGACACCATTGATCATAATATTCTTAGAAATCGCCTTAGTCAATGGTGGGCCTCTCTGGCAGTGTCTTAAATTGGTTTGAATCCTACCTGGCAGGTAGAAAATTCTTTGTTAGTTGTGGGAATTACAACTCAAAGACACATGATATCCGATATGGTGTTCCACAAGGCTCTCTCCTGGGTCCGCTGCTCTTCTCAATCTACATGCTTCCATTAGGTCAGATTATCTCATGGCATAACGTGAGTTACCACAGCTATGCTGATGACACACAGCAGTATTTATCAATAGCACCTGATGACCCCGATTCTCTTGACTTACTAACACAATGTCTGTCTTGTATTTCTGAATGAATGAATAGTAACTTTCTCAAGCTAAATAAAGAGAAAACTGAAATCTTTGTGATTGGCAATAACGGATACAATGAGGCTATTAGAAATAAACTGGATACATTAGGATTAAACGTCAAGACGGAGATAAAAAGCTTAGGGGTAATTGTTGACTGTAATCTGAATTTCAAATCACATATTAATAAGATCACTAGGACAGCATTTTTTCACTTAAACATAACAAAAGTTAGATCTCTTATATCACTGAAAAATGCTGAGAAATTAGTTCACGCTTTTGTTTTCAGTAGACTAGATTACTGTAATGCAATCCACTCAGGAATACCCAAAAAAGACATAAATCGTTTGCAACTAGTGCAGAATGCAGCTGCTAGAATCCTAACCAGGAAAAGGAAATCCGAACACATTTCTCCAGTTTTGATGTCACTACACTGGTTACCTGTGTCATTCAGGATTGACTTTAAAATTCTGCTTATGGTTTATAAAGCCTTAAATAATCTCACCCCATCTTATATATCAGAATGTCTGACACCTTATATTCCAAATCGTAACCTCAGATCCTAAAATGAGTGTCTCCTTAGAATTCCAAGAGCAAAACTTAAAAGAAGTGGTGAGGCGGCCTTCTGCTGTTATGCACCTAAAATCTGGAATAGCCTGCCAATAGGAATTCGCCAGGCTGATACAGTGGAGCACTTTTAAAAAAAAAAACTGCTGAAAACACATTACTTTAACATGGCCTCTTCATAACCTCACTGTAATTTAATCCTGATACTCTGTATATCCAACTCATTATAATAACTATTCATGGTGGCTCTAAAATCTGTGCTGTGCTAATTCCAGCTGATATCACAGCTTTTTGGCGTGCCTTAGAGGACAGACTGCCTCGCTTAGCAGCTCTTGCTAAAGTTTACATTGCGTTGCCGATCTTTTCTGTTGATGTGGAACATTCGTTCTCAAAATATGGATCTGTGTTATCACCACTGCAATATTCTCTGTCACAAGAAAACCTATGAGCTTACAGTGCCGTTTTCTTCAACAATAAATAAACAATAACTTTAGAAACATTATTCAATAGTTTGTTGAGAATAATAATATGCCTACATATGTTTCAGCATCATTTGCCTAAAGCAAATCTGTGGATTAAAATGTGCGGATGTGAACGCTTTGATAAACCTATTTGATTAGTATTACGAATTATGATTATTATTAAGGATTAAGAATAAGAAAAATTATATTTATTTTGCTTGTGTTATGAATTAGTCTTATGGAGTTCTGGTACTGCATTTGCCACACCGCGGTATGCTGAGGAATTTAAAAAAACATGCCGCGGTAAATCGTTGGGCATAATTGTGAGGTGTTGTAAGATGTCTCTTTCAAGTACTCAGGATTTGACGTAAGTTCTGCCAGTTCTTTGAAAGGTGAAGGCAAACCGTAATGATCAAGAGATTGACCTCCAATACCAATCACGTAGTTTTCAAGCAACTGTAGACACTTGTTATAGATCAAATGTAACCACTGGTGGACTTCTGTTCGTATATGATCTCTTTCAGTCTGTCTCCTAACATCATCTGCTATGCTGTCTTTATGTTTTTCCCATAGGTTTAAGGGGTTTTCCATTTGTCAGAACACCAGCATGACAGCAAAGAGTTTACGGATCTTTTGAGGTGACCGAGACAGAGCAGCTTCCTGTAGAGTCTCGTCCCTGTTGATATCGTCCTGTAAAAAAAACAAGTACCCTGCAGGCCGACTTATAGGTTGGATGTAGGACACAATCAACTGTTCTAAGAGATTTGAAAGACGTGGGACCTGTGATTTGGTTGAGCAGCAGTCGAAGATGGTAGCATTCAGAGTTATTCGGGTGCACAGTGTAGACCCGTCCCAGCACATTATCTTTTTTCACTCCCGAATGTCCTGGTACAGCATTCCCCTGTTTCCTCCGATGAAACATGTTGTTTGCCCACACATAATATGATGGAATTTCATTATAATGAAGTTGTTTTGCAAAATCATTGTGGTTGCAAAGGTCAAAGAATGCTAAAAGGGTCGTCTGTGGTGGATTGTGTTCTTTATCGGCAACATTGTCTTCTGTGAAATAAATTCTTTGTCCGTTCTCAAGATGCACAGCAAGATGAACGACCGGAGGGTAAAGTTCGTGAATAGAAAAACAGAAAATACGCCAGGCTGCTTCAGAGCTACCATTGTAATGCCCATCTTCGTATCGAGATACTTCATCATTTTGATTTTGTATTGTAAATACTGCCTGGTGACTAACCTTGTTAACATACTTGCAGATGTATTTGATCGATTTTACTGAATTCCAAAATTCGATTGATGTGAGCATTGAAGAAGCGGGACAGCACAGGACTATAAGGGACCACCCATCTGTTGTCGATATCTACTCCATTGATGTTAATTGTATGACCTCCATCAGCAGGTGCGCGCCGGCGGTACTGAGGGTAACCATCTATTCCAGTCTGAGTTTCTGAGATGAAGGGACGCGGGTACTTCTTACTGCATATTCCGTTGATCATGCAGGGTGAGTTGATATTATGAGGTCCACATGGGCCGTGAATCATGGTGGATTTTACTATTTTGTGGAGGGCAGGGTCAGTCTGTGGATCAGGAATTTCCGCACGGATCACTTGATCAATGACAACTGGCTTAATCCTATCCTTTAGCCACAACAGAATGTGTACATGGGGAATACCTCGCTTTTGCCACTCTATGGTGTACATGTAGCAATTTGTACAGCCAAAAATGTTACTCTTCGTGAGCAAGTCCATCATTTTGCGAATTTTCAAATGAAATACACGACTGACAAGGTCGTGGCGATCATGAGGTTTTTGACGTGGAAGGAGAACTTCAGTGATGTCAGTCCATTTAGGATTGTAAGTTAATGTGATGAATAAGTCAGGGTGGCCATAATAACGTACATATGCCATTGCGTCTTGTGTACGCTCATGCATATAGCGAGGTCCTCCAGTGAACGACGATGGTAATATCACAGCTTGACCAAGTTCCCTTAAATTAGTGTCGTTTTTGTCAATAGCATCTTTCAAGTGGATGTAATTTTCAGCTCGTAGTTTCTTCTGATTTAGTCTGATATAATTTAGTCTTTAGTAGGTTTATTAAACCTGCCTTTGTGTGCATTTAATGGTTTTTTGTCGGCGTGAATGACAACTTTGAAATCTTTGTCTTCATCTGAAATACTGTCGATTGCGGAGTGGAAGTCTTGGATGTAAGTGTTACAATCATGCAGCGTTTTTTGTAATTGCTGCACCAGGGCCGTGTTAACTCCAGAAACATTAGCGCACCACATTTGTGCTTCCTTTTCATTGTCCCTGACGAAATAAATTTGCAAAAATTTGTGTTCCTCAGTCGGCATAGGTAAAAGACTGCCAATCAAGTGATACACTTGTCCCTGGACTTTAAATGAAGGCATAAAATTTCCCTCAACGATTTGGTTAGCACCAAATGACGTAATTTGAAATGCTCTGTTGTACTTTCGAATGTTGTTCAAGAAATGCTCACTTTGAGGATATTTGCCATTTAACAGGCCCTCAAGAAGGTCAGGAAGCTTATGTAAATGAGTGAGAGAGACTTTACCACCGTTACAGCACAAACCAGGAGACTCGCGTTTCCACCTATGAGCTTGACAATACTCACAGTGAACATCCATGGATCCAATGTGTACTGTTTTGTCAGATTCATAATGTACGTTTGGGTCGTACACAAATCCACAATCGGCTGTTTTGAGCCAAACCTGTTGTTTTCGTATGAGCTGCTTTTTATTATTGGGATCGTACCTAGAAACAGAAGCTCTATTAACTTGTGGATTTGCCTGCGAGTATTTCCATCTAGCTGCATCAGAAAATGTACCACGACGTCTGACTCGCCTCCTTTTTACTGTTTTCTCACAGCTTGGATTGCTGCTGTCATAATCGGTTTCATTTTCATGGTTTGTTTCAATTTCGTTAGTATTTGCAGGACTTGTTGTGTTGAAGTGACATTCAGCATCTGTCAAGCATTGTAAGCATACAACCGGTTTCATCGATAACTTTGCATCCAGCTTTTGAGAATTGAAACATTCGTACACATCAAAGTGTCCACTACTCAAATTGTCACCTGTGAATCTAAGATGTTTAAGAGGCATTGGCGGTTCTCCAAAAGTGTAATATATTTGGCCTTTTCAGGTACACTTGAAAGCGACAACCGAACAATTCAGCGGCAGCCATCAACTCACATGCAAAACCATATGTGAAGGGCTTAAGCATTTCACACTTCTAGTGCTCCTGTGTATTATAATTCTCTCCTGTACCGTCATCAGTCCACACCTTGAACCTGTCCCAGTCATTCAATACATAAGACGCAATGTTCCTCCGGAGATCAAGAGTGAGCCTGATATGGCCGTGCAATATGTAACACAGAGAATGGAAAAGGCAGGTGCCAGCTCCGGGGATAGAAACCACTCGGTAAGTGACAGTTCTTTGATCGATGGTGATCATCTCGATAGACATGTTAATGGGGGTACGGTTGGAATGATAAAGGAAATGGGTACCTGAACAATGTAAACCATTGTTTCCCAAACTCGGTCCTGGTGAACCCCTGTGGCTGCAGGTTTTTGTTCCAACTAGCTTCTGTTTTTAATTGAACTCCTGGGCTAATTAAGTGAACTGATGTTTCCCAAGTTCTGTGTTTAGGGAACAATATAGAAATTAGAAAACTAAGTTTGCTAAAAATAAAAAAATTAAAATGTACCAAGCAGTTATATAGGAATAATGTATTTTTTTATTTTTAACAGTATTTTCATCTTGATTTTCATTCTACTATTCTAGGTCTTCTAATTGTTTAATTAATTTATTATTTAGCTAAAGTACTTGCAGCTGTTGATTATTCAGTGTTGTTTGCCAGCATGTCTGCTCTGCTCTTTTTAAATTGTCATTATTAAGATACAACAAAGGGGGAAAAACTGCACAGAGAAAGGGCAAAGTATAATGAAAACAACAAAAGAGAGTTTTCAGTGTTTGCCAGCATGTCTGCTCTGCTCGTTTAAGCATTTAAATCTATATAAGGCAGGCAGCCAACTACGTGGGACGCAGGACGCAACCCCGCCTCACACAGGTATCGAGCTGCAGGCTATGGATGTATATGTGTAAGTACGATTCAGTTATGGCCGTTACGTATGGAATATCGAAATGAAACCTGCTTAACCTTTGTAAGTAAGCTGCAAAGAATGAGCCTGCCAAATTTCAGCCTTCTACCTACACGGGAAGTTGAAGAATTAGTAATGAGTGAGTCAGGGAGTGAGGGCTTTGCCTTTTATTAGTGTCCTAGCAAAATAGTGTGTTAAAGAAGTAATGAAAAAGAAAAGGAAACATTTTGAAAATAACGTAACATGATTGTCAATGTAATTGTTTTGTCACTGTTATGAGTGATGAGTGTTGCTGTCATATATATATATATATAT
>JANRMT010062791.1:189942818-189958657 GCA_026402145.1 Polypterus bichir lapradei
TAATTAATTGATTATGGTTAATTGAACATGCATGGAAAACATTGTTTAAACAATTTACAATGAAGATCTGTAAAGTTATTTGGATTTTTAAAACATTATTGTTGAAATACACAGTCCTGAAAAAGGGACGTTTCTTTTTTTGCTGAGTGTATATATATAATATATATATATAATGAATGGTGGTGCGCATGGTCACAGCGGCTCACAGCTCTCCTTTTCAGTGTTCTTTTTTTGTTGTTTTTGTACTTTTTTTCTTGCTTGGTTCTGCGAACACCCGCTACACGCGTCAGAACTTTATAGACATCGGTATCCACTGCCAGACATCTGTTTTGAGTGTTTTTCATCACACACTCAACATCCCAGACAACATAGCGAGACCAGCGGGCTCTCCGTGGATTGTTGTCGGGTCTAGGAGACGGTGCAGATGGATGAGGGAAAGGAAGCGAAGTGGGGCTGCAGATCTGGCGTTATGCTAAGGCTAAACAAACAACCACACAAGCCACCTCTACCGAGCCTGTATCTCACCAATACCAGATCCCTTGTACATAAAACGGATGACTTGGAATTACAACTCGCTGGAAATCTCTATGTTCATGACTGCTGTGTTTTGATTATCACTGAAACCTGGCTTGACCCGGGGATACCCGATGCTAGCATGCAGCTTGCAGGTTGCACTCTGCTCCGCTGGGACAGGACAAAGGAATCCGGTAAGAGCAGAGGAGGAGGGAGGCTCTGTATTCACGTGCATGAGAACTGGTGCAACAACAGGACAATTATAGACAAACACTGTTCCCCTGACCTCGAGTACATGTCTGTAAGATGCCGGCCTTTTTTATACCGAGAGAGCTAACAGTAGTGATTGTCATGGCTGTGTACATTCCACCCGATGCCAATATAAACACGACGCTCTCTCTCCTGCTGAACACTATTAATGAAAGCAGAGAGCCCACCCTGACGGTGCTCACATAATTGCAGGGGACTTTAACAAGGCCAACTTGAAGACTGTACTCCCGAAATTTTATCAACATGTTAAGTGTTCTACTAGAAGGGAGAACACTCTGGACCATGTTTACTCCAACATCAAACACACGTACAGAGCTATACCCCTCCCCGAACTCAGCCAGTCCGACATCTTTCTCTCCTGCTCTCCCCAGCCTACACCCCCCTCCTTAGACTCAGTGACAGGCCCACCATAAAGACTGTTACAACCTGGCCTGAAAATGCACTCTCCAAACTATGGGACTGCTTTGAACAGATAGACTGGGACATATTTGAACACCAAGAGCTGGAAACTTTCACAGGAACGATACTGGACTATATCAGGTTCTGTATCGGAAATGTGACTGGACAAAAACATTCAGATTTTCCCAAACCAGAAACCCTGAATGACCAGCCAGGTCCGTACACTCCTCAGAGCTCGAGATGCTGCCTTCAGGTCAGATGACAGAGCTCTGTACAAGACTGCCCGAGCTGCTCTGAAAAGTGGAATTAAAAAAGCCAAGATGGACCATAAGAGGAGCATAGAGTCACACCTGTCCAGCCACAATACACGGGAGGTGTGGCAGGGAATACAAAACATCACAAACTACAGAGGCTGTGATGCAACAACAGGAGATCTGAGTGCGCCGCTAGCAGAGGAGCTAATCTGCTTCTTTGCTCGCTTTGAATCATCACAACAGCAGCACTCGCCTTCTCCAGCCCTGTTCCCACCCTCACCAGGTTCCTGCACTACTCCATTCACTGTAAAAGGGCACGATGTCAGATGGGTGCTTCTGGCAGTAAAACCCAAGAAAGCTGCCAGCCCAGATGGAGTACCTGGTAGGGTGCTTGGACCATGTGCCCACCAGCTCACCCTTATCTTCACCAAAATCTTCAACCTCTCCCTAGCCCAGGCAGTCATTCTGTCCTGCCTAAAATCAGCCACAATCATTCCAGTGCTGAAGAAATCTCCCATCACCAGCCTAAATGATTATCACCCTGTGATACTCCGGTAATCATGAAGTGCTTCGAGTGCGAACAGATCCACAGAAGACACCATCGCCGTAGCTCTCCACTCTGTGCTGAGCCATCTGGAGCAGCAACAGAGCTACGTCCGGATGCTGTTTGTGGATTACAGCTCAGCTTTAAATACCATCATTCCTGACATTCTCATCACCAAACTGGTCACTCTTGACCTCCCCCCTCTCACATCTGAATAAAAGACTTTCTTACCATCCGGCTCCAGACTGTGAGAGGCCCCCACCACTCGCACACTGAACACCGGTACCCCACAAGGCTGTGTGCTGAGCCCCCTCCTGTATTGTCTCTACACCCCCGACTGCAGTCCGGCCCACAACAACAACCTCATCGTCAAGTTTGCTGACGACACCACAGTGGTCGGACTCATCTCAAAGGGAGACGAGGCAGCCTACAGAGAGGAGGTCCTGAAGTTGGCAGCCTGGTGTTCGAAGAACAATCTGGCTCTGAACACCAGGAAAACCAAGGAGATCATTGTTGACTTCAGGAGGCACAGCACCGACTTAGCCCCCCTTTACATCAACAGCAAGTGTGTGGAGAGGGTCCATACCTTCCGGTTTCTCGGCGTCCTTATCTCCACTGACATCTCCTGGACAGACAACATCACAGCAGTCATCAAGAAGGCTCAGCAGCGGTTACACTTCCTGAGGGTCCTCAGAAAGCACAACCTGGACTCCAACCTGCTAATGACCTTCTATCGCTTGTCCATCAAGAGCCTGCACCATGGAAGACAGGGAGAGGCTTCAGCGAGTAGTAAAGGCAGCACAGAAGATCATCGGCTGCCCTCTCCCCTCCCTGATGGACATTTACACCTCCCACTGCCTCAGCAGAGCAAAAATCATCATCAAGGATGGCTCCCACCCTGGCTCTGATCTGTTTGACCTGTTGCCCTCAGGGAGGTGCTACAGGTGCATCACAACAAGGACAAACAGACTCAAGAACAGTTTTTTCCCAAAAGCCATAGCCATTCTAAACTCACACCTGCACTGACTACGCAGTCTAACCCCTAACCCCTGGACTTCCTTCTATCCATCAACTGTGCAATATCCAATATCTAAATGGTATTGATAATAATTGTGCTATATCTGTATTGTATATTGTACAATATCATTACTCTCAGGGTCCAACATACACTACTCACTGCACATGATCATCATTATTGTGCAATATTTAAATTATGTGCAATAACTCAATAATGCAATAGTTATTTATTCTTTCCATTTGTATATAGCGTTACACAACTTTTTTACAACTTCTTTGCAACTTTTTGCACCATTTGTATATTTGTTTATTTACTTGTTGTGTTCTATATATATATGTCTGCACTGAAGGAGCTGCTTATAATCTCATTGTACATGTGTATAGTGAGAATAAAAAAGCATATATACAGTATCTCACCAAAGTAAGTCCACCCCTGACATTTTTGTAAATATTTTATTATATCTTTTCACAGGACAAAACTGAAGATATGACACTTTGATACAATGTACAGTAGTCTGTGTACAGCTTGTATAACAGTGTAAATTTGCTGTCCCCTCAAAAATAACTCGACACACAGCCATTAACGTCTAAACCACTGACAGCAAAAGTGAGTACACCCCTAAGTGAAAAATGTCCAGATTGTGCCCAAAGTGTCAATATTTTGTGTGGCCGGCCACCATTATTTTCCAGCACTGCCTTAACTCTCTTGAGCATGGAGTTCACACGAGCTTCACAGGTTGCCGTTGGAATCCTCTTCCACTCCTCCATGATGAAATCATGGAGCTGGTGGATGTTAGAAACCTTGCACTCCTCCACTTTCCGTTTGAATAGAGTTTAGGTCTGGAGACGTGCTGGGCCAGTCCAGCACCTTTACCCTCAGTTTCTTTAGCAAGGCAGTGGTCGTCTTGGAAGGGTGTTTGGGGTTGGTTATCATGTTCAGTTTCTGAAGGGAGGGGATCACGCTCTGCTTCAGTATGTCACAGTACATGTTGGCACTCATGGTTCCCTCAATGAACTGTAGCTCCCCAGTGCCGGCAGCACTCATGCAGCCCCAAACCATGAGACTCCCACCACCATCCTTGACTGGAGGCAAGACACACTTGTCTTTGTACTCCTCACCTGGTTGCCCCCACACACGCTTGACACCATCTGAACCAAATAAGTTTATCTTGGTCTCATCAGACCACAGCACATGGGTCCAGTAATCCATGTCCTTAGTCTGCTTGTTTTCAGCAAACTGTTTGCGGGCTTTCTTGTGCATCATCTTTAGAAGAGGCTTCCTTCTGGGACTACAACCATGCACACCAATTTGATGCAGTGTGCGGTGTATGGTCTGAGCACTGACATGCTGACCTCTGCATCAATGCTGGCAGCACTCATACAAAAGACAACCTCTGGATATGATGCTGAGCACTTGCACTCAACTTCTTTGGTCGACCGTGGCGAGGACTGTTCTGAGTGGAACCTGTCCTGTTAAACCACTGTATGGTCTTGGCCACCGTGCTGCAGCTCAGTTTCAGGGTGTTGGCAATCTTCTTATAGCCGAGGCCATCTTTATGTAGAGTGACAATTCTTTTTTTCAGATCCTCAGAGAGTTCTTTGCCTTGAGGTGCCATGTTGAACTTCCAGTGACCAGTATGAGAGAGTGTGAGAGCGATAACACCAAATTTAACACATCTGAGACCTTGTAACACTAACGAGTCACATGACACCGGGGTGGGAAAATGGCTAATTGGGCACAATTTGGACATCTGTAACTTAGGGGTGTACTCACTTTTGTTGCCAGCGGTTTAGACATCAATGGCTGTGTATTGAGTTATTTTGAGGGGACAGCAAATTTACACAAGCTGTACACGGACTACTTTACATTGGATCAAAGTGTCATATCTTCAGTGTTGTCTCATGAAAAGATGTAATAAAATATTTACAAAAATGTGAGGGGTGTACTCACTTTTGTGAGTAGTCGTATTGTCCATTGCCCAGGTGCTGCTCTCAAATGTCCCACTGAAAATCTGAGAAGCTAATGGTGGGAAGTCCTCTCGATGCTCCTACTCCCGGACTTGCAGGGTCATCATCATTCCTGAGTAAAGAGTAATAAGAATGCATGTAAAGCAGACAATGACAATAGAATAATGTTAGCACTTACTCCCCCGGGTGGAATTGAAGAGTCGCATAGTGTGGGGGAGGAACGATCTCCTCAGTCTGTCAGTGGAGCAGGACAGTGACAAAAGTCTGTCACTGAAGCTACTCCTCTGCCTGGAGATGACACCGTTAAGTGGATGCAGTGGACTCTTCATGATTGACGGGAGTTTACTCAGCGCCCGTCGCTCTGCTCCAGATGTTAAACTGTCCTGTTCCTACAATAGAGCCTGCCTTGAGTGAGACGTCCTTCTTCTTTATGCTGCCTTCCCAGCACACCACCGCGTAGAAGAGGGCACTCGCCACAATCGTCTGGTAGAACATCTGCAGCATCTTATTGCAGACGCCAACCTTCTAAGAAAGTTAAGGTATAGTCGGCTCTGTCCTCTCTTACACAGAGCATCAGTATTGGCAGTCCAGTCCAATTTATCATCCAGGTGCACTCCCAGGTATTTATAGGTCTGTACCCTCTGCACAGTCTCCTCTGATGATCACGGGGTCCATGAGGGGCCTGGGCCTCCTAAAATCCACCACCAGTTCCTTGGTCTTGCTGGTGTTCAGGTGTAAGTGGTTTGATTCACAATGCCATTTAACAAAGTCTTGGATTAGCTTCCTGTAATCCTCCTCCTGCCCACTCCTGATGCAAAACACTGCTGAAAACACAATACTTTAGCATGGCTTTCTCATAACTTCATTTTAGTTTAATCCTGATGCTCTGAATATTCAATTAATTATCATAACTATTCATGGTGGCTCTAAAATCCGTACTGACCCCAACTCTCTCTTCTGTTTCTTTTCCTGGTTTTCTGTGGTGGCAACCTGCACCACCACCACCAAATCAAAGCACCATGATGTCCCTACATTGATGGATTAAAAGCCAGAAGTCCACATGACCGTCATCATCAACTCCTTCCATTAGAACATTAGAACCCTAAATTCAAAGAGGACTATTTATTTATGTTAGGTAAAATGCCCAGAGGGGGCTGGGTGGTCTCATGGTCTGGTACCCCTGCAGATTTTATTTTTTTTCTCCAGCCGTCTGGAGTTTTTTTTTTTTTTGTTTGTTTTTTCTGTCCTCCCTGGACATCGGACCTTACTCTTATTCGATGTTAATTAGTGTTCTCTTATTTAAATTCTTACTTTTGTCTTTTTTCTCTTTCTTCATCATGTAAAGCACATTGAGCTACATTATTTGTACAAAAATGTGCTATATAAATAAATGTTGTTGTTGTAGGCCTGGAGCAGCTTTACAAGGACACCATTAATTTTGTTAGAGAGGCCTCTTGCCTGCTTGTCCTTCTCACTTGCCTTGTTTTGAGTTTCTGAGAGTCGAGCTGTGAGCCGAGGTCATCATGATCTCTGAGGAATAAGCAGGCAGATTTTGTTTTGAGAATGCAGGAGCTGAGCTTCTTACTGATAGAAGACGAAACAAACTGTGTGCAGGGCCTTTGTCTGTGTAAGTACAGGGCAGGCTCTCAAGATATCACAGAAAATAGATACGCACTTATTTGACATGTAGATTTATTAGAGCACATCAACAGATTAGGCAATTAAATTAAAATCCAATGTATTATGTCAGCTACTTTGAGCACTATAGGGGCTTAAGAGTTGATTGTTGAAAGTTAGGGACATTTTCCTGAACATGTGCCGTGACGTAAGCAGTAGCTTGGCCTCTGTCAGACCACCGGGCAGCGGCGTGCCATGACTTAAGAGCGCTGCTGTCTGTGTTTATGGGCTTTTAGATTAACACACACGTATATGTTTTACAGTAGCATTTAAGTTTATATGGCAGTGTTTCTTAATAAACCTTACTAATAATAATAATAATAAGATATAGTAACACATATGAGTGAGCTTAAAGAATCAATTGTTAAAGGCTTGTGTTTTTCCTTCTTTCAAGTATGAAGCTCCATGTCAAGGTCTCTGCTGCTTGGTCTTCATCAGTGAAGCTGTGTGCTGCCACTCACTGGCACAGTCGCCTATTATGCTAGCCTTACAGGACACTAGTGCAACAAGCAATCATTTATTGAATTATTTATTAAGCAGTCCAGTTTTCATATATGGGTCCTTCTGATCCTAACTTAATTGTTAATCATTGAATTGTTAAGAATTGATTAACTGAAAGACCATCGATCTTTAACAGTTTAGGATTAGGCCGTGAGAATGAAGGGAGGTGTAATTAGGTGATGCTCACCTCCGGGTGGCAAATCTGTCCTTTGAGCCAAAGTGGTTGTAATGAGAAGAAGGGTTGGGTAGAAGATTATTATGAGGATGTCTGTGTGGGCAAGGGTATTGTTATGAGGAGGTCTGACACACCAGGTGATTGTTATGAGAAAAGGTGCTGAATGAGGTCATCATCATGAGAAACCCTGTGAAGTAGATGATGGGAAACTAATGTGAGAGGGGGGCATATTGTGAGAAGATCTATAATATATTTGGGGCTCACTGTACACTCTGGGCTCACTTCATGAACTGAGATAGCTTTATGTGCTTTGCAATTGTTTCTATGCTATGCAATGAAGTCTAAATTCTGACTGCCTTTCTGAAGACTCTGCTAGTTTTTTCTAAAGATTTTTCCACAACAGATTCTGTAGCACTTCCTCCTGGACTTGGTTATTCTTCAAGGGCTGATCTTTGTCGTTTGTTGTCAGGAACATCCTCAGCAACATCTTCCTCATCTTCAGAAGGAGCATCATGATGGCAGACATGAGCGGCCCCTGGGACTGCAGTACAGTAGTTCAGATGATACCAGGTCGAGCTTCCCTTCACTTTGACTGCAGTTGGAGCTGCCCGTATAACTTCATATGGACCTTCTCGTCTTGCCTCATTCCATTTCCTCCAGAACACCCTCAGGAAAACTTAATCCCCAGACTTGATCACACTTGTGGGCTCCTCAGCCTTCAATTCTTCTCCTGCAAATAGAAAGTTCAATGGACAGCAGTTAAGTGCTTCATGTAATTTTTAATTTCTAATTACAGCTGTTCTAATGTGGGACCCTTATAAGCCTTCTTGCAAACTGGCCTAGACATTGTACGACCAGTAATCACTTCATGTGCTGTTAGATGCGTTACTCTGTTAGTTTACATGCGATAGCTTATTAAAGGAAGCAGCAGAGCATCTAACCAATTAATCTTCACTGTAGCACAAATCTTATTTATCTTTGGTTTCAAAGCCCCATTTGTTCCACCATTCCTTACGATTGTCAATGGTACACACAGCCAAGTCTCTGTTTAACACCCAATGCCTGCTAGTCTTGTTTCTCTGCTTTCTGAACAAATGCTGAGCCATTGTCTGAGCTTATTATTGTAGGAATGAAGCTGGACCATTTAACATCTGTGGCAGAGTGACGAGCACTAAGCAAGCTCCTGTCAATCATGGAGAATCCACTGCATCCACTAAACAGTGTCATCTCCAGGCAGAGGAGTAGCTTCAGTGACAGACTGAGGAGATTGTTTCTCCCCCACACTATGTGACTCTTTAATTCCACCCGGGTGGGTAAACGCTAACATTATTCAAAGTTATTGTCTGTTTTTACATGCATTTTTTATTACTCTTTAATTTAATATTTTTTTTATCAGTATACTGCCGCTGGATTATATGAATTTCCCTTGGGATTAATAAAATATCTATCTATCTATTACTGATGGAATGCCAATCGTTGGTCTGACCTCCCTAGTTAAACATTTCACAACTGTAGCTGCTCCTTGATCTGGTTACCTCCAGCCATCTGCTAAACTTGTCTCTTATTACAGCAGGTATCTCTGTTTTCACACCGTTCTTAGCATATCCACACAGTCCATTAGCAGGTGTCTAAATGGGCCCTCTAGTGTTGCTATGTGTCCTAATGGAGTAGTAATTCACTTTCTCACATTGTGTTTGGCACAAATAATGCATTCTGACAAAAATTTATCAACAGTAGCTTACAAATGAGGAGACCAACACTCTTGATTTTTAATTCTCTTAACAATTTCCCCCACTTCTCAATGATCAACACCATGTGCATCCGTTATTAGAAGATTTAGCAACACGGAAGGAGCAAACAATTAGGCCATCGCTAGAGCGCCATAATCCTTGCTCATCCTTCTTTGCACCTCTTTGATTCCTGTTCATACAGTCCTGCTCTCTCCTGCATGTCACTTATGTCTCTTTCAGTGACGCCAGGCTCAATAATCACAAGTGGAGCTAATATAGGAATTGGTGTTTCAGAAGCTCGTCTGGCTGCCTCATCTGCCATGTTTTTCCCTTCACTCACAAGTCCATTGCCTTTCTGGTTTGCTTGACACTTGATCACCGCCAACTTAGTAGGCACCATCATAGCCCTGATCAGTTTTTGAATCTTCTCTCAATGCTGTATAGGTGATCCATTGCTTTTCCTAAACCCTCGCTGTTTCCAAGCTGCCCCCTAAAGAGTGACGCAGTCCATGGGCATAGGCTGAGTCTGTGAAGACTTTCACCATTTTATTCATCTCCAGCTTGTAAGCTTTAGTCTGTGCTTTAAGTTCAGCTAGTTGGGGAGAGCACGGCTTTTTACAGTTTAATGACACAATCACCTTAAATTGTCACTCTTTGTCCTTTCTACAACTACAAATCCTGCATGGTTTCCTACCTGATCTCTATAACATGAGCCATCTATAAAACACGTGTGATCAGCGTTCTGTAGAGGCACAGACTCCAAGTCCGGACGTAGCCTGGTGATAACTAATGACTCTGCTATACACTCATGAGGCTCACCGTCCACAGACACAAACTCTGCCACATTTAGTGTGTCACACTTTTGGATGACACAACAGGATATGTCAGCAACTGAAAAGCAGATATCAGTCTAGCTGGAGTCAAAATAAATCTGCCCTGATTTATTAGTTCAACAATCTTGTGATGGGTGTAAATGATAACCCAGTGTTATAGTGGAGGCTTTATCAATGGCATATTAGAGCGCTGCTAAACCCTGAAAGTAAGGTGGGTATCCTTGTGCCACACTGACCAGCTTAGAGCTGTAATATGCCACTGCTGTCACTTCCTGCTCTTACATGTCTCTTACATCAGCACAGCAGTGGCATAGCCTGAGTGGGCATTGCCCAGGTACAGCAGAAGAGGCCTGTCCTAGTTAGGTGAGGCCAATGCTGGCATTGACTGCATCTCCTGCTTAACAGAGTCAAACGCCACGTTAGCATCAATCGTCCATTCCAAGTGATTTCTCAAATTGTGTAACCCTGCAGTTCTCGTGATGTCTCTCAATGGGGCTGTTTTCAAAGCATACTCTGGACTCCAGTCTGAGCTAAAACCAGTCATCTCCAAGAACGTCACCATCTGTCCCACGGTCGTTGGCTTAGGTGCCTTGCTTATCCCTCCCAGTTGTGGTGGAGCTATTGCTTTACTGCCTTGTATGATAATCCTTCCTAAATACTCTGCCTCAGGTTCACAGTACTGCAGTTTAGCCTTTGAGACTTTATGTCTCCTTTGTGCGAGTTTCTCAAGCACTTTTATTGAATCTGCATGGCTTTGTTCCAATGATGCCAAGCAAAGCAAGAAATCATCCGCATACTGAATCAATGCACCATCCAGAATCAAGTCCTCCGGGTCAGTTTTAAGAACGTGATTTAAAACATGTGAGGAGTGTTTGAACCCCTGTGTCATCCTCGTAAAAGTCTGTTACTTCTTACATGTAAAAGCAAAGAGTGGCTGGCAGGCCTCAGCCAGTGGAATTATAGAAAACGCTGAGTATAAATCAGTGAGTGAAGAGCGTTTTGTACTCTCAGGAATGTCTGTGAATGACGCGTGGGGGTTAGGGATCTCTGCTGGCCAGTACTGCACTCCCTCGTTCACCGCGCTTAGGTCATCTACTAACCTCCACTTTGATTTATCACCTTTCCAGACATGGAGCAGTCTCGTGTTACAAACGCTTTGTGTCTCTTTTAACACTCCTGCCTGTAAAAGCCCTGTTATCGTGCTCTCTATGCCTTCCTCTGCCTCAGCTTTAAGATGGGCTTGCACCCAGGCTTCACTGTCACTTCCACTGGACTGGCTCAACTACTAGGCCCACATCCGTGTCATGTGCAGACCACAGCTCGGTCAGGACTGCGCCTCCATGTCAAGCCTTAGCAGTTCTTGTTTTGTTTCATGCATTTCTAACTGTTGAGATGCTGGCAGTTCCACTACTTTGGGCACACCTTCCATGCTAGCTGCGTACTAAATTCCATCCAACCATCCATCCATTTTCCAACCCGCTGAATCCAAATACAGGGTCACGGGGGGTCTGCCGGAGCAATTCTCAGCCAACACAGGGCGTAAGGCAGGAACCAATCCTGGGCATGGTGCCAATCCACCACAGGACACACACAGACACACAGACATATCCACACACCAAGCACACACTAGGGCCAATTTAGAATCGCCAAACCACCTATCCTGCAAGTCTTTGGACTGTGGGAGGAAACCCACGCAGACACTGGGAGAACATGAAAAGTCCACGCAGGGAGGACCCAGGAAGCGAACCCGGATCTTCTTACTTCGAGACAGCAGCACTACCACTGCGCCACCTTGCCGCCCATACTAAATTCTTATGTATTTTTTATCCTCAGATCGATTAATCATTATGTTATCTGTCAGGCTCCATCTTGCTCGCTCTGTGTTCTTCATCACAGACCCTAAGTCTTTGCTCTCAAATCCTTCAGCTACTAGCAGAGTCACGTGTGGCACAGCAGAAGGGTTTCTGAACTATTTCTTAGTGAATTTGTGTTGATCTATCTGCTTAGCAGCTCCCTGTTTCCCGATTATCACATAGCGTGTGACAAGAAGGACATTCTGAGGAGCAGTTTCAGAGAGCCATCTCCGCTCCAACTGGCCATCACCTCCATTATCATAAATCATTGTGCAGCGAGGCTCCAATTTAGGTTTCCTGGCCCTGGCAATTTCATTTCAATAAATGGTCTCCATTCTTACCAGAGATCAGCTCCAGCCTGGCTGATGGAGTAAGGTGGCTTGTCCTCTGCCAAGTAAACTGTAGCCACAATGTCATTTGTGTCTGACCACCATTTGGAACAATGGGTACTCATCTGGGGTACACCAGATAGTCATATTTAACTTGCACAGAACGTCTCTTCCCAGTAAATTTACAGGTCAACAGTCAGAAACCAGTATGGCAATTCTAGTTATTTTATCTTATATGTACAGACGCACTGGAGCCATCAGAGGAATTATTTGTGTTTGTCCTGAGAATCCTACCATCTTAACATGTTGACCAGACGTTAGAAGGTTTCATCACATCTCTCTTGTTGACACATGTAGAAGTGACTCCAGTATCTACCATTACAGGAATGCCTTTTTTACTTTAACTTCAATAGTTGTTACTGGCTCTGTGTCTGCACCCCCCGTTAACATCGGATATTGACCTTCCCAAGTAGGATTCTATGGCCCCCCTAAAAGTCCTGATTAAATCCCAACCAAGCACCGGTGGGCCCTGAAGCAGCCTGCTGCTGACTCCAGTTTGGCTGACTGAAATTCTGCTGGCAATTAGACTGGCGATTTGGATTATTCTGGGCTGACTGATTACCCTGTGCCCATGGGCTTACCTGCAGTTTCTCCTGTTATGTCCCAGAAGGCCACATCACCTACAGACACCAGGTGGTCCTTGTAGTGGCTTAGAATTTCCACGCTTTTGCTGTCCCTTTCCTCAACCAGGTTGCTGGACATATATATCAACAGGGGTCAGAGCCGGTGCCGCTGGGGGAGTTCTGGCAGATACCACGGGCGCCATTACTAAGTTTCCCTCAGCAGCATTCATTTCTGGGGCACAGACCACCAGAGCCTGTGTTCTCCTTTTGTGTTTCTGCGTCAGCTCCCCCTCTGGTGGTGAGTCAGCTTTCTTTGGACTTCTATTTCCCAGTGACTTGACTTTTTCTCGTAACTGTGATTTTGTTCACAGGATTAGCCACGTAATCACAGAACTCCCTGCATGACTTGGTCTCTCAGCCCACAGTGTCCTCCAGCCTGCATCTGATCAGCTCAGGTAATGCAGTTCTCACTGTCCTTCTGAACAGAGCAGTCATCATTGGGTGCCCCTCCGGATCTTTTTCTGTTGCTATCTTGCACCTTCTGTCCACAAACGCAATTGGCTCCCCTTTAAGCATTTTTCAGTCAAATTTCAGTGGATATTCCTCTCTGTGGACCCTCCATGTGTTGTAACGCTAAGTATCAAAAGAGTCCGCATCATACATAGTGGGGCCTGTAACTGTAGCCAGAGTTGATTTTCCCAGTAGGTGCTCCATTTGGCTGATGCCCCCTATCCTCGACAACAGTGCTTTCATATTCTCTACAGCCAGCAGCTTCCCCATTGTCCACCAATAATCCCAAACAGGCCCTGGAGGTCCTGCATTCCCCATGGTGTGTACTGAGCTCTGTCTCCTTTTATCAATACTGGTAATTGAAATTTACTGATTCCCGGGATTTCTACACCATTTTGGTTAAAATTACCTCTCCTCAAATTCCCAGCATTCCCCCCTGTGCTCTGCAGTTCACCTGTGGGAAGGTCCATGCCAAGTAACCCTCTCCATTCTGCACTTCTCTTTATTTCTTTCCCTAATTCCACAGCACAAGTCACTCCTCTTGGGGACCCCCGGTGTGGCGGCTGTTTATTTCTTAATTCCCTTTTTAACTCCTCTACAAATGGATGTTTAGCTGGGGCCTTTTGACATTGTGGTCCTCTTTCCCTATCCTTCCATCTTATCATATTTCTTATCAGACCGTCCTGCTGCTCACTGTTTTCACTCTCTCTTATTTCATCTCTTACTATTTACTCATCTTCTTCCTCCCAATCGTCTGAGTTTTCTGCTACTAACTCTTCCTCCTCATCACTTATTTCAAATTCACTCCATCTTTAGGTCTTTCTCATCCTTAGGGTTTAGGGCTCATTAATACCTTAGGCAATTACTGTAAATTGCAATAAAATGATTATGATATCTAGTTAGTCTGAGCTACATAGGGGCTTAGGAGTTGATTGTTGAAGGTGAAGGATCTTTACCTGCACTTAGACGTCTGTGAAGTAAGCAGCAGCGTAGCCATGTCAGATGAGGGTACAACTGAACAGCATCGCTGTCTTCATTCCATCCATCCATCCATCTATTATCCATCCTGCTATATCCTAACTACTGGGTCACAGGGGTCTGCCGGAGCCAATCCCAGCCAACACAGGGCACAAGGCAGGACAGAAACTTCGAGCAGGGCACACACACACACACCCACACGGGACAATTTCGCCAATGCACCTAACCTGCATGTCTTTGGACTGTGGGAGGAAACCCACACAGACACGGGGAGAACATGCAAACTCCACACAGGGAGGACCCGGGAAGTGAACCCCAGTCTCCTAACTGTGAAGCAGCAGTGCTACCCACTGCACCACCATGCCGCATTCATGACTCTTATATTAGCTCACATATAGATATTTAGATTAGCATTTAAGTTTATACACCAGTGCTTCTTTATATATCCTAATGATAATAAAGTTAGAGCAGCACACATTAGTTACCTTAAAGAATCAATTGTTACAGGCTTGTCTTCTTCCCTTCTTTCAAACAGCCATGAAGCTCCATGTCACGGCTCTCCACAGTTTGGCCCTCATCAGTGAAGCTGCTCGCTGACGCTTACTGGCACAGTCACCTTTTATTTTAGCCTTACAGGGATGTTAGTGCAACAAGTAACCATTAATTGAATTATCAGCTAGACAGTCCAGTTTTCATATGTGGCTCCTCCTGATCTCAACTTAATTGTAAGAACTGATTAAGCAAAAGGCCACTGATCTTTAATGGCTGAGGTTTAGGATGTGAAAACGATTGTTATGAGAAAAGGAGCTGAATGAGGTCATCATCACGAAGAAACCCTGCACAGAAGATGATGGGAAACTAATGTGAAAGGGGGCATTTTGTGAGAAGAACTGTAATAAATCTGGGGCTCACTTCATGAACTGAGACGGCTTTATGTGCTCAGCAATTGTTTTCTGTGTTGTGCAATGAAGACTAAATTCTGACAGACTTTGTGAAAACTCTGCTTGTTTTTCCTGAAGATTGCTCCACAACACCAACTGTAACCCTAAACACATATATATATATATATATATACAGTATATATACAGTAATCCCTCGCTTTATCGCGCTTCGACTTTCGCGGCTTCACTCTATCGCGGATTTTATATGAAAGCATAACTAAATATATAACGCGGATTTTTCGCTGCTTCGCAGGTTCTGCGGGCAATGTGTCTTTTTACTTCCTGTACATGCTTCCTCAGTTGGTTTGCCCAGTTGATTTCATATTTGGGACGCGATTGGCGGATGACTGAGAAACTAACCAATCAGAGCACGCAGTTGAGCTCCTGCATGCTGAATGCAGTGTTAACCAGGAAGTCTCGTCTCGCTCATTCAGCATCAACGTGTTTCGCTGTGTAAAGAGTTGTGCTCTTTTGTGTTTATCTTTGTGCATAGTCAAGCCCTTCATTATGGTTCCAAAATGATCTGCTACTGCTTCAGGGGCCGTGCCCAAGCGCAAGAAGAAGATGTTAACGATTGCCGAAAAGGTAAACGTTTTGGATTTGTTGAAGGCTACGATTCTTTTTATTTAAAAAGTGGGAAAGGAATATAAGATTTTTTACCTTTTTTTTTTTTTTTACCTTTTAACCAGGGTGCAAAACGAGTTGTAAGTGGATGTAATAAGGC
>JANRMT010062791.1:189961100-189978373 GCA_026402145.1 Polypterus bichir lapradei
ACTTAAAACTTTCTCTCGCAGTTTCGCTGAGTTTGTGCCAAACACCACCCTGACCATCTCATCTTCCTCTGCATAAGCACAGTCCTTCACCCGTGAATATTTACCCGTGGCAGTTTGCTATTGGATTGCCACTGACGGACGGCCTTATATGGGCAGGCACTAAATTACAAACGCCAGCAGCAGCCTGTCTATGAACTTAATTTAAAGTTTAGGTTTACATCGTGCTTTGTTTCCGAAGTAGCAGAACTTATGAATATGGTTGTATATGTCACTCGCTCGCTTCTTATTGTTTCGCTGCCTTCTCAATTATATAATGCATGTTTTCTTCAGCGCTTTTTGGGCCTCGTCCTGGTTTTCTACGTACTGCGTGATTACGTGGGAGGCGTGATGATGTCACACGAAACTCCGCCCCCACGGGTTTCAAGTTCGTCTCCATTACAGTAAATGGAGAAAAACAGCTTCCAGTTATGACCATTACGCATAGAATTTCGAAATGAAACCTGCCCAACTTTTGTAAGGAAGCTGTAAGGAATGAGCCTGCCAAATTTCAGCCTTCTACCTACACGGTAAGTTGGAGAATTAATGATGAGTCAGTCAGTCAGTCAGTCAGTGAATGAGGGCTTTGCCGTTTATTAGTATAGATACAGTAATCCCTCCTCGATCACGGTAGTTGCGTTCCAGACCCCCCCGCGATAGGTGAAAATCCGCGAAGTAGAAACCATATGTTTGTTTGGTTATTTTTATATATTTTCAGCCCTTATAAACTCTCCCACACTGTTTATAAATATTCCCCGCAGAGTTATACAACATAATCCCTTTGTATTCTCTTAGATATTAGGTAAGATTCATTGGAATTATGTATATAAACACACTGTTTATATACAGTAAAACCTAAATATTATTTTAAAGATATTGAGTGTCTCCGATATCACATATGTTACAGCCATTACAATAGACAGGCCACCAGCAATAAATACGTACAATGCAAGAAAAATAGTATACAGTAAATGTGTGTACAATGACACTAAACGTACGTACATACATGTACTAAGTACTGTAAGTATAAAATTAATTATGGTTACTCACCAACAATGACACGATGACTTGTCCGATAACAATGAGTTTAGTTTTACTGCACAACAAAGGAGAGCGTTACAGCTCTTCTAAAGGAGCAACTGTGTAGCACCGCCGTTGTTCTTCTTCAATCCAAATCCCTAAAGCAGATTCCATCCAGACTACTGCCTTATTACATCCACTTACAACTCGTTTTACACCCTGGTTAAAAGGACACTGCGGCCGTAGATCTTATATTCCTTTCCTACTTTTTAAATAAAAAGAATCGTAGCCTTCAACAAATCCAAAACGTTTACCTTTTCGGCAATCGTTAACATCTTCTTCTTGCGCTTGGGCACGGCCCCTGAAGCAGTAGCAGATCGTTTTGGAGCCATAATGAAGGGCTTGACTATGCACAAAGATAAACACTGTAAAGAGCACAACTCTTTACACAGCGAAACACGTTGATGCTGAATGAGCGAGACGAGACTTCCTGGTTAACACTGCATTCAGCCAACAGAGTCACGCTGCAGACTGCAATACCTAACGGAGCGCCCCCCATATCACAGAATGCCCATAGCTTCAGTCACGGAACGTCCTTCAGAGCACAACATAGTACACACCCATGTAATGACGCAATTTATCATAACGCCCTTTCCCAGCGTCACTTGTATCATGCCCTCTGCGAGACAGTGTTGATACGCTCGTTGTACAGAATGCTGTAGATGCTGTAGTTGTACAAATTACAACAGTTTTCTATCTGGTCAAACATAAATGACTTCCAGTCTCATACTTATGCTATCAAATCATTCTAAGCTCTTTCATGATTCCAACACTTCGCCGATATAAAGTACAGTTTTTTGTTTTTTTTTACTATTTTAAATGGTTGTTCATTACGTTTTCCCCTGAAGTGTTACATTATAGTAAAAGTAACAAATCTTATTACTATCCAGTGTTTCAAACGGAATGTACCTCATGAAACTCATACCTATAGATTTTCAATCTATAAATGTATTTCATATTCCCACTAACAAATTATACACATGTGAAACAATAATAAGCTTCATTATTTTTAGAAGGTTTTCAAAAACAGCGCTACATATAAAATTAGTTTTAAAACTGACAAGGAAACATTTTAGGAAACAGTCATTTATTTATTGATTTGATCCATCAACGTTTTCATTACTAAAAGCTGCATGTGTGAAATACTGGATGTCATGTCCATATCAATTGAAAGGCATGTGACAGCCAATAGAGTTTACATAATTTTACATTGTTTAACTTTTCAGTTTGAGACAATCGTGATTGTTCTTAAACCTTTTTTGTGCAACATTTAAGTTGATTGCAAAGACCCAACTTATACCAACATAGACTCAAGCTGTCTTTGAGTCATCGTCTTTGTAAAATTTTGATAAATATCAAAAACTGTTACAACTACTACTAATAATAAATAGTGGATCAGTTACAGTGTGCTTTCAGCAGGGAATTATCCCGAGGTGATCTCTTCATTAAACATACAGTATTTATTGTCTTGTGCATACTGTACAATGATATTGTTATTTACTGTACATGCCTCTCCAGAACAGGGATAATATAATAAAACACAATAAAGATATAGAATACAATTTACAGTAGAGATATATATTCAGGTATATTACAAATATTTATACCTAGTCTTTTTCTTACGTTTCTTATTATGATTGGCTGTTCAGTTACTCTTTAACTAAACACTTTCTTTGAAGCCATACTTGGCACCATTGGTTCTTTACTATTTGCCAGAAGGGAGGATTAAGAAAAACACTTGTGCAGGATGGCTGAGTGTGTAATAATCTTAGCAGAATGTCTTCTAGATATCCTGGACAGAAGGCAGCTGGGTGCCAGTAATAGTTTGTGGCTTTCACCACCCTCGCGTGTGTGCCCTACCAGGATGTGATGCCGCCAGTGAAGATGGACTCCAGACAGCACATGTGAGACATCTCAGGAAGGCATTGGTGAACTTAACAATAGGCAAACCGTGCTGTTCCCTCCTCAATTCATCAGTGATTGTTACTGTATGAAATTTAAACAAGCTCACCATTTCCACAGCACCCCACAAAAACAAACCACAGCTTAATCCATTCTCGGAAGTCTATGACCTGCTCCTTAATTTTTGGCCATGAAAGGTCAGATTGTCCTGGGACCACTGAGACAGCAGATAGACCTCTTGTCTGCAAGCCATTTAATAATTGGTGGTGATCAGGCCTATGATGGTGATGTCAGCAGCTTTCTTAATGATGGAGCTGGTGTGGTGTCCGGACACATATATATATATTAATAATCCTGATTTGTAACATGGCATTGTTTCATACAGTAGTTCTCATATTCAGTCCCAGGGGCTGTACATTTTTTCCCAACTAATTTTTGCTTTTAATTTGACTCCCTTCTTGAACTTGCAAGCCAACAGTCTAGGTTTTGAAAATTAAAGTGATGTATCAAAACACACTGTTATGTTTACCACATAGGGAAGTGTAACCTGTGGGGGGCATTTTAGCACCCAAACCCTTCACACAACCACACACACACATAAGATCCAGGTTCAAATATGAATTTATTTTAAAGAAATAAAAGCACACAATCCCAGTTAGGATATCCATCTGTGTCCTCCATCCATCACATCGGTCATTTCAGTAGACAATGAACTATTGAAGCAGGTCCGAAAGCCAGTCCATCCCCACTTTTCTTTACAGTGAATCACTGATCAAATCCACTGATCAAAATGACATCACGGTAGGTTTTTTGCCACATGAAAAAAAAAATAAAACACAAAAATCTAATTTGTCGAACAGCAGCAACTGATGGGAATATTTTTTTAACCCGTATCTCATCAAGAAAAAAGTTAATGTCCTTCAGGCATTCAAAAATAAATAAGAAGGTGGACATGACTTCTTCAGTCTCTTCATCATCTCCCCTTTGTTCTTATTTTTCAATTGTGTATGTAACTTCATCCTCGTCCATTTCCAGAATTCTTGGCCGGAGGACTATCCCAGCAAGTTGGTCTTTGTTGGCATCCAGCCAGTCACAAGCAGTCAGGATGTTTTGGATCAATGAAGACTTTTTTATGAAAAAGAAAAAAAAAATACTGTCAAGTACTTTATTAGGAATATCAATATATTAACTCCACTTTTACCCAAAGAACAATCAAATTGGCTTATGAAATAAACCCACCAATATGACCACAGCATGTCATAGGAATGCTTAGCTCAATTGATTTCTCTTGCTTTTTGTCTCTACTGCCTGTAGGCATGAGGTAGAGTGAAAAAGGAACAAAATAAACTCCAGTGTACAACCACAGCAGTTCATCTTCAAGGGAATGTCATGTCTAGTTAGAAACCATTCAGAAAGTGCACAAATAATTCAAAATGACTAAGTGCTCTGTAGTGAAAAAAGCATTCATTTTTATTTACTAATACATTGCTGTAAGACCCATTTCAGTTCAATCTGAACGTCTACAGGAATTGTACTGAAGTGAGTCTCTGAAAGACAAAGAGTCCACAGTATTGTCACTTGTGAAGGCCAAATTCATCATTTCAAATAAAATGTAATTTAATTGTTCCCAGTTTAGTAAGCATGCTTTAAAAACTGCTGAAACATTCACCCAAACATATTACAATAGAAATGCTACATATAAAAAGTTATACATAATGGAAAGTGTTTTCCTGAAGCAAACAATCACTCCATTCTCGACTGGTTGATTTCTGAATGATACTGAAAAGGAAAAAGAAAGTCATCACCTTTAAGGCATTAGCTGTGCCGTAAGAATCATTTCACTACATACCTGAATGACAGGACTGTGCCTTTGTGAGGTACAATTTGCTAACAACTAAATGTAACCATAAATATGCTGACCTGCACATTCAGTTAATGTCGCCTAATGCCACAGATGAAACTGATCTTTGAAGAACAAGGAAAACGGTCAAAAAGTGACACTCCACAAAAGCAACTCTATGAAGCCATTCATTGCCTAAATTTTAGGAACAGTAAAGTAAATGTTATACTATTAATTGTACTGGCATAAATAATTCAGTCAACATTTTCATATTCTTCAGTAATGGAAAAGAAGGGTGGGGGAGAAAAGTCCTCGCTCTTTCCTATCTTGTCTGGAATTGCTGGAAGCAGAAATAATTGCCATTTAATAAATCAGTAACAGCACAAGCACACAAAACACTCATTTTTAAGACCACCGTTTTCTGCCCCCATAATGCCACTGACACACCACAGGGCTGACGAGAGACACAAGTCAGTGACAGCCTCACCGGAGACCTGCTGTGTGACCTGTTGGTCAAAGTCTTTTTGTGAAGTTCTAATACATAAAATTAGTGTCAGAAAACTTTTCAACTGATAATTACGAAGCACTGCCCGTGGGGCACAGAATGTCCTTCTTCTCGTGTGGAAAGTTAAGACCGATGTCTTGGCTGGAAGATAAAAAAAATTTAGAAATGCTGTAAGCTGACAAATTCTTATAACTGTTCTTCCCTTAAAAAAAGCTTGAAAAGTTACACACCTTTAAAGTTGGCTTTGCGAAGTAAGAGATGACACCACCATCTTCTAATTGTTGGCATGTCTTCCTAAAAAATGTAAATCAGGAAATTACAATAAATTCTATGAATAAAAAAAATCACAATATTCAAACAAATATTATACTTAAACCACTGACCTGACTGAAATCAAATGCTCTTCCAGTGGCGATGTAGAGAGCATACTAAATAAAGAAGCACGTTATTATTTTAAATCAACATTTACATCCTACTACTGGCAAAGTGTCCTCCACTTACCATGAGCAGTCCAGGCTGCCAGTCTGTTTGTGTAGATTCAACCAATTTAAGAGGTGATCAGTAAAGGAGATATCTGTGTGTGTTTTTTGTCTTATACTAGCAACACATATTGATATTCACATTCCCTTCTTCTGTGGTTCCTTCCAGCTACCTGGCATTATTTTAGAGGCAATTTTCCTACAGATAAAATTTGTTTTGTCAAAATTGATTTATATTATATTAATGTATATTAAAAACAAAGCTGATATGAACTTTGCAGATGGAATATCATTATAGAACTGGATTAATAATATTTAATTCTGAAAATGTACCAATTAATAATTTTATCACACAGAAGAAAGAATTACTTAACCAAAATTTAGCTGGAGCCTTCCATCACTTTTTATGACAATGATATTCATTTCAGATTACAAGAGTAGAATTATTAGTAATAGAACAGGTAGAGAAATAGTGAACATCACATAATATAATCTCTAGCAACTTTTAAATGAACAAACAATTTATGAAGGGAGTGACTTTGGCTTCACACATGAGACCATAGCACACCATTACAAATTTTTTAGAACCTTGAGGATGTTTTACCACTGTGCCATTCTGAATTATTTACACAGCTCTTCCAAAATAGCTTAGTGAAAACTATCCTTCCATCCATTTTCCAACCCGCTGAATCCGAACACAGGGTCACAGGGATCTGCTGGAGCCAGTCCCAGCCAACACAGGGCACAAGGCAGGAACCAATCTGGGGCAGGGTGCCAACCCACCGCAGGACACACACAAACACACCAAGCACACACTAGGGCCAATTTAGAATCGCCAATCCACCTAACCTGCATGTCTTTGGACTGTGGGAGGAAACCCACGCAGACACAGAGAGAACATGCAAACTCCACGCAGGGAGGACCCGGGAAGCAAACTCCTAACTGCGAGGCAGCAGCACTACCACTGCGCCACGTGCTGCCTAGTGAAAACTATTAGGATCAAATTTTGTAAAGAAGAATAGTTCAAATGGGCAGCAGCCATCACTAGGTGACAGAAATAACAGAATAAATAAGGAACAGTCCTGCTGAAATGCTAATTTTGGGAGATTTGGCCTGCAGTTCAAACTGAGTGAACTGAACATATGAACAAAGATTAAAAAAAAGAACATTAAAACTTTTGAAAGCTGGAACTGAACAGTTGAACAAAGATCAAGAACAAAGAACTTGAACTCAGATGGCAGAGGCTCGGCAGTGACTGGTGCAGTGGGCACGGAGGGCAGAGACTGGGTGGTGACCGGTGCTGTGGGCATGGAGGCAAGAGGCTGGGCGGTGACCAATGCCATGGGCATGGAGGGCAGAGGCTGGGCGGTGACCGGTGCCATGGGCATGGAGGGCAGAGGGAGCACTTTAGGACATTTGCCACCATCTGACAAGTGCCTGAGGAACTGATCTTTATGAACTACTGTTTTCTGACAATAACAGCGATGGTAGTGGCCTGATCCCTGGCAATTCAGTGAACACTTGTATATTTTAAAACCTGAAACAGTACAAAGAAAAAAAAAGGTTAATATTCAGAATTATTTTGCTAAACATTTAAAACTTAACAAAAGAAATTCAGATAATTCTTTAATTTAATAGAGTTAAAACAAGCAAATCCTGTCCTATTATTCTTTTAAACAGAACAAACTAATTAAAGATTCTGTCAATGATGCTTTTAAAAATTTATGAAGATATACTATATGTTGCCTGTCAACTATAGGTAATGTAATTCCACACTTACATTCTGAAAAATTAAAGTATTTGTAGTATGATCTTTGTCATATTCTACTAAATATTTTAAAAGAGAAAATTGTTAATACACAGTCATGAATTAATCTAAAATTATTCAAAGCTAGCTTTTCAAAAGGTTAAAAAGTACACAGTATACTATTTTGTCAAATAAAATCATGTTGTTAAGGTGAATATCTAGCTGCATTAAAGTGTATTAAAAGTGTCAATTAATCAAATTTTACAAGTTACAAGATATATTCTAGAGCACTTCACATCCCTCCATGAACAGCTACTGTCCTTCTGTGGCTCTGTAAGTGGCTGATGAGGCCTGCATGATCTGATCTTTTATAGCAAAACAGACAAGCAAACTCCTGAGCACCAAACACAACTGGAGGTTCCTCTGTGGTATTCAATATACTTCTGTGTCTCTGGTGATAATAAAATAGATATAAAGTTCTAAAAACTGACAAACATGCACGAGAACAATCGCTTCACTTTATTTCAATTGAAAAAAAACTTCAAAAGCAGTATTTTTGAAGAATGCAGGAGAGGTGGGCATGAAACATTTAATATTATTTTAAGAGTTCAAACAAACTGCACTATCATTGAAAGAACTTTATAAAATAAATAATAATAATAATAATAATAACAACAACAACATGATTCTATCCTGGCTGTTCTTTTCCTCATTATTGTCTACAATCTAATTTGAACTTTCTAGAACTGAAGGAAATTGAATATTGCATTCACACTTGCCCTTTGTTTGTAGCTACTTATTAAAATGTTCAGTTATGTACTGTAAATATATATACAGAATTATGAAAAAAGATCATCTAAAGTGACCTAAGTATATTCAAACTTCAGACTACCAACATTACTATAATTGAAAAACCAGTATATCCACTATTAACTGTGTTTGTCTTAGAAAATTATGCAAACAATAAGCTTTCTGTGGAACATTACCTTATAATGGCTCAATCTCTCTGTATTGTCTTTCTGAAATATATTTTGATATCTAAAATAAGTTACTGATAGGTTTTGCTTCTGATTAACTTGCATATACGTGATATACAGGACAAAAGGTGAATGATATTCTGGCAATTATCTTAATCACGGTCACTTATATTTGATTACAGTCCGTTACACTTCACTATGGTTAATTATACTCAACAACGGTCAATTGCATATTATAACAATTGTTATAAAAAATTATTGACTGCTGAATCCGTCGATTTACTACTCAGAATCGAGTATTCCGATTAGCCCTGTAACAATTAGCTACACAAACCATCCTGTTTGTTGTTTAACTTTTAATACTTTCTTAGAGCGCTTAGTACTGCACGGAACCTGAAAGTTGATTCAACATCTTTATTACACTGTGCTATAATTTGTACCCTAGCAGTAAAGTATAATATTACCTAATACTAGTAAAACTTGCAACAAACTCACTGCCATCTTAATTTCCAACTCAAACTCTTCTACTTTCCTCGAAAAGCTTTCAGAAAGATTTATTCTACTGTAAGTCCACCATTCCTCCGGACTCCGACAAAAACAATGATGACGTATCAAAACTGACATCAGAGGGCGTTCCGTGACTAGTGCTGGGGGGCGTTCCGTGTCTAAATTCCTAGGTATTGCATTCAGCACACAGGAACTCAACTGCGTGCTCTGATTGGTTAGCTTCTCAGTCAGGAGAACTTAACTGCGCGCTCTGATTGGTTAGCTTCTCAGTCATCCGCCAATAGCGTCCCTTGTATGAAATCAACTGTGCAAACCAACTGAGGGAGCATGTACAGGAAGTAAAAAGACACATTGTCCGCAGAACCCACGAAGAAGCGAAAAATCCGCGTTATATATTTAGTTATGCTTACATATAAAATCCGCGATAGAGTGAAGCCGCGAAAGTCGAAGCGCGATATAGCGAGGGATTACTGTATTATAAATATATCTGGAACAGACCTCTCTTTTTAAGAATGAGACAGTTCTGCACTGTCCTCCATCGCCCTGCAGATGGCACTGCTATGCAGAAAATGAACTAAGTAAAGCC
This sequence comes from Polypterus bichir lapradei, assembly GCA_026402145.1. Classification (NCBI taxonomy): domain Eukaryota; kingdom Metazoa; phylum Chordata; class Cladistia; order Polypteriformes; family Polypteridae; genus Polypterus; species Polypterus bichir. Next base: position 189,970,760 of record JANRMT010062791.1, read on the forward strand.
GGACTCCATCAGATTTTTAAAATGTGTATCGCCAACTCATTTTAGTTGTCATCACTCAGATTTTCACAACAGGCTCAGTGCAGTTCCTTATTTTGAAACTTATTTCTTTTCAGAGTATTTATCAGTTTCTTTGTCCCTGTTTCAGGCCCTTAGACCCCCAGTGTTCTCAGAGGTGCGCAGGTGAAGCCTCAGGCCTGGCAGTCTACAGCCTTTTAAAGTGACCCAATGGCTCATCTTTGGGATTCAGTTTTTAGAGGAGCCATCGTGATTGCCATAAATCTTGCTCTGGCGCCCCCCTGTGGCTTCAGATTTTTATCCGCCTCAAATTCTTCTTTTAATAGGACTCTTATATTAAGCTGTTACTGTTCTATTACGGATGCGTATCAGGGCCACGGTGAAAAAAAATACAATAAAATATGGACACAGTGAAGAAAAAAATAAAATTAAATGTCGAGATTAAAGTCGACATGTTGTCTTTATTCTCGACATTTCTACATCAAGCCCTTGTTTTTTCTCTCTCAAGTTTAATTCCGTAGGTACGATTGGGACTTGCGAAAACTGAAGAAAACTACGGATAGAGCACAAACAAGTCTGTCTAGGAATAAACTAAACGATTAAAGGTTAGTCTGTGTATGTCATATATCATTTTAAACGGGTTTAAAGGGGGATTGTGTATATCCTGAGTTGGTTTTTCCGAAAGCATGCTATCGCTAAGATCACCATAAACTCCATATTGAAATCGTACGTTTACTGCTGTTTCTCAACCCCCATCCTAACTAAAGTAACACATTCAATCCTTCGTAGTCTAAGTTCTCCCCGACCTAAACATTCATACACTTAATGCTTCTTAAACGGCCATCTTCTTGCACAGACTCAATACTCACAGGCAGTCATCACCGTACAGAATGTGCATTTTATGGCAACATCGCGAGCATTTGGAAAACTGCGATTTATACTTGAGACTGTGTAATTATAATGCTGAAATCCATGCATTTTTTGTGTTACAATTTATAGACGAATTGTTCACTTTGTTTAAATATTTTATGCTGTTAAAAATTAAACGTGTGAGGCCCGGTCACGCAGAGGTAGTGCTGCTGCCTCGCAGTATGGGGTTGAGGTCCCGGGTGTTCGTGAGCGTAGTTTGAATGTTCTCCTCGTGGATTTCGCCAAGGTGCTCCGGTTTCAAAAGAGATGCAGGTCAGGTGAACTAGTAATGCTAAATTGTCTCTAGCTTGTGTTGGTGTCTCTGTTTACCCCGCGATAAGCTAGCACCCCATCCCAGTGATTGTTCCTGTATTGTTGCCCGATGCTTGCAGGCATTGACTCCAGCGATCCTGCACAGAATAAGTGGGTTTGGGAAATGGATGGATGGATTGCTCAAATAATTAAACATTTAAAATAAATATTTTCTGTGTTCTTCTATACCATTCCATTCGAGCTACTGTGTCGCTGAGGTGTCACCTGCTGTCTGAGTGCACTCGGGTCCTAAATTGGGATCCTCAGCCGCACACACCCCATGACGAACTGCCTATGTGCCATATCAGCGCGTGCTCCCAACCTCCTCCTCCTCCTCCTTACAAGTGTTTAAGAATCCGTGTTTTATGCATACAACTGCTTTTACTTTCACGGAGAAGTGTACTGCGTGGAAAGGTGAGAAGAAGGAAAACAGAAGGACCCGCACTGAGAGCTGGTATGTTTAACTAGCTACAGTACAATAGTACAATAAAGAATGCACACCCAGAAGAACCTCCATTGAATTCTGTATCGTTGTCTCCAACCACCACCTCATGAATCCAACACTTACACATTCTCAGCTACACCAGTGGGCTGTATCTGATACCCCTTCATAAACCCTGGCACTTAGATATTTGTTACACCTGCTGTAAAGGTATTCTGCTTTGAACTAATTCAACAGTGTGACAAAACAACAGGATTAGTGGTGTATGGCCAATAGCTGACAGCAGGTATACCGGCGTGTCTGTTGAAACCTGTAACTGACCTGAGACAGCGGCCAAAAAATAAGAGCCTAGCAAATCAACAAAGGTAAGCAGGTAGATAGATAGATAGATACTTTATTATTCCCAATGGGAAATTCACATACTCCAGCAGCAACATACTGATAAAAAAAAACAATATTAAATTAAAGAGTGAGTAACGTAGTGGAAAGCAAAGAATAGAAAAAAATGCGCTTTTTCAAGTGTCATGTAGATTTTTATTTTTTTGTACTGCATCATTTACTTATTTAGCTGATGCCTTTATCCAAGGCGACTTACAACATTCATGATACAATTAGTTACATTTCTCTAGTTTTTCCAGTTGCAGCACAGGCAGGTCAAGTGACTTGCTTATGGTCACACTGAGTTTCTAGAGGGATTTGAACCCTCAATCTTAACCACCTAAGCCTTAACCACCACATCATACTGCCTGTAGATTTACACATAGGTTGGCCCACTGAGGTCTTTGTGTCTGAGCGAGTAAATGTGATGTGATGTACATGCTTCTTCACTTTTCATGGCCACTTCTTCAAAACAGGGTTGCAAGGCAATTAGAGCCTTTCTCAGCAACCATCAGACACTAGACAGGAACTGGACTGGGTGCCAGCCCATTGCAAGATGAACACCCACACACATACACACACACAGACATTAGCGGTCAAATTAGCAACGCTCATTCAACATGTGTTTGGACTATGGAAAGAAACCCACATGTCTACAGGCAGAACGTGCAAACTTTGTTTAGGGAATCAATGGAAGGCAAACCTTCTTGTACATCAGCTTTTCTTATGACAAAAAAATAGAAAAGTGAGATTTTCTTTAATGGCGTGCATCTGTCATTTATATAGTGTTTGTTTCAGAAACAATACATGTCGGATTTGGAGTTAATTTATATACTTAGTCACATTTTGGTATTAGGTTATGATATCATGCTGCGGTGGGCTGGCACCCTGCCTGGGGTTTGTTTCCTGCCTTGTGCACTGTGTTGGCTGGGATTGGCTCCAACAGACCCCAATGAACCTGTAGTTAAGATATAGAGGGTTGGATAATGGATGGATGGATATCATCATGTTTACTTTGTAATACTTTTCACAACTATCTTCATCCCACCAAAGGCCTAATAATGAAAACATATAATGTTATTCCAAATCAACTGCTTTTTAATCTACCGATAATGCATTTTGTTTGTGTGTTCAGTGGCATCGTTAACTAAGTAGTACTTGTTTATTCGTAAAGTGGCCGCTGTACAAAGAAGTATTTAATAGGTTACGTATAGACACCACATATTGATCGTGAATCGCCAAGCTTAATCATTTTCAGAAAATGCAGCCCAAATTGAGAAACAGAACTGAAGTCCATGTAAACTAAGCGCAGCATAGCAAACCCCTACTGTATTTACAGTAAATACGTGTTCTTCAGTAAGTAATGTTAACGTTAGTTCTGTTAGGAGTCCTTGAATTGGATATTCCAGTAATTTAATCAAGTCCAGTTATCATCGTAAGCCATTTAGCATTTTCATATGGCATTCCAAATTCTTAAGTAAGATATTTACATTTGTTCACATTTTGGTACATTTTATAGTTATGTTTATGAGTTCACATTTCCACCTTGTGTTCAATTTTCAGATGTTATTGCATTTCTCCCCAAACCCACATACACATATTTCAAACTTTTGTTTCCTTTCAATGGGCAGCACAGTGGCAGCGCTGCTGCCTTGCAGTTAGGAGACCCAGGTTCGCTTCCCAGGTCCTCCCAGCGTGGAGTTTGCATGTTCTCCCCGTGTCTGCGTGGGTTTCCTCCCACAGTCCAAAGACATGCAGGTTAGGTGGATTGGCGATTTTAAAATTGGCCCTAGTGTGTGCTTGGTGTGTTTGTGTGTGTCCTGCGGTGGGTTGGCACCCTGCCCGGGATTAGTTCCTGTGTTGGCTGGGATTGGCTCCAGCAGACCCCCGTGACCCTGTGTTCGGATTCAGCAGGATGGATGGATGGATGTTCTCTTTAAATTCTGAAGGTCTACTGCAGCTGTAAAGTTTGATCTCCCTGACGTCAAACATGTCTATAATCGAGTTTCTTAGAGGATGAGGTGTCTCCCAGGATGCCCCAACTGTAACTGAGGAACAAAAGGTATTTGATAATAGAGATCAGATTGGAGCCATTTAGTTTTATTTTATTTGTAAAGCTAAATCTGAAGTTAAAGCAAACTGCAGGACAGAGTGGTGGCTCTGAGGCTAAGGATCTGTGCTGGTATCCAGAAGGTTACCGGTTCAAATCCTCTACTCTGCTGGGCCCTTGAGCAAGACCCTTAACCTGCACTTGCACCAGGCATGCTGTGCAATGGCTGACCCTGTGCTCTGACCCCAAGGGGTATGCGAAAACTAACAAATTCCTAATACAACAAGTTGTATAAGGCGAAATAAAGAACAAAAGAAAAAAAAACTGGTACTGTACCTGCATACTAATTTAATGCTCCTTTAAATAGAAAAAAAGAACATAATGTCTTTTTAAAAATGTTGTCTGAACCCATCATCACAGTGCTTATGAACAGAACAGCTTCTTGATGATATGCCAGGGTGATTCAATTAGATTCTACAGGAGATTGCCTTGCTATTTATATTTAAATTTGCAATATAATGTGCATAGCCTGATATAAAGCATTGACAAATATCCTTTTTTGAAGTGTTATTTTACAAGGCAGTTATGTTCTTATTCTGTATTTAATATACTTATATATTACTTAGCATTAATGTTTTTATTTTGTCTCACAGATTGACCGAGATGTTGTCTTGCTCATGGATGATTCAACACTGTCCAATTACATTCCCTCCTATAGAGACAGACTTGCACTTTTCAATTTCTGCAGAAATCAAAATACCACCACAATACGAAAATCTGGCCGCCTTCAGAAGCTCCGTGACAAAATGAAGTTAAGGATGGAAAACAATGAAAGTGAAGAAACACCTCAACATTCTCAATCCCGTTCCTGACCAAAGCTAAAAACACGCGCCATAGAGTTAGGGTGGATACACAGTAACAAAGGGGAAACTAAACAGGTCAGAGCAAAACAAGGCAGGGGCACATCATGCCAGTCAGTGCTGGATTCACTGAAATCCTGAAAGAGGCAAGGGGTCTTTTTGTCCCTGATGGTGTCTCAAGCAAAAGGCATGAATCTGAATTCATATTTGATATCTGGGACTTCAAACAAACTTCACTTGATCATCACGTCACAATTGGTTTAATATATGACACCGTCAAACTCCAAAAGCTGCGTTTCTACCTTGCCACTAAAATAAAGGAGCAGTCAGATGTTGAAGCCAGTACTAGTGATCTTGAGGACTGTGGTGATTCCAGGCCGACTACTACTGAGGACTGTGACCCTCAGGATGTGCCTGATGTTTTTATAGTTTCTGATCAAAACCAAGTCAGTCTAAATCACACACTCAGTACAGATCAATATGACATCCATTATCAGATGATGGAGGAAAGTGAAATTGTTAACAAAATACATGCTGATGCTTCTGTAGATAATGTGTCTAATCCTGAAATGACATTTGGCCCACGTACAGATCTTCAAGATCACCTAAATGACACAGAAATGTATGAGGCTGAATCCAATGAAAACATGAAACAGTCAAAAATAATAACTCTACACTATGCACACAGCCTCGGTGACATGACTGAATCCTTTTCTGACCCAGAGACTTTGACCAGACCACGTGACACTGGACAGGTTAACTCTTTAGAGGCTGGTTGTGAATCAGGGCTTGTTAGAGACGTGTGCAGTTCTTTGTGGGAGGAATTCTATGATCAGTGCACAATTGGAACAACTTTCAAAGTACCATTCATTAGACATGAGTTTAAGGCTGACACTTGGAAAGCTATTGCCCGCATTTTCTGGAGAGGACACAAAGATTGCAAATTCATTCCAATCAAGCTTGCACTTCCCTTTCTGGAGGAGCTTCTATTTGGAAAGGTTTACAGCGACCTAATTGAAAACGTTTTGCAGTTTATAAGTGTCCAAGAGCAAGAAATCTTCAAACAAGCTTTGAAAGATTTCTCCTCTGTTGAGCTTGATGGCATTTTAGATGTTCGAGACAGACAGCTGGAGGGACATTATCCAGCATCACATTGCACTTACTTATGACCAGTTGACCAAAATGTACATTGATCTTAAACCAACATCCAAAAAAAGTGTCAAAGATGTTGAAATTCCTAGTGATAATGACAACAAAACATAAAGAGATTGAGCATCATCTTAGAAGGTATATCAGGGAAGTAGACAAAGTAAAACTTTTTCTAAGTTTTTGAGGTTTTTTACAGGGTCAGATTTGATTGTGTCAGAAAACTTCACTGTCGCCTTTGTGCCGATGTCTTCTTCTACAAGGCAGCCAATAGGACACACATGTGAGATGATCCTGCAGCTATCTGACAATTATGACAATTTTCCAGACTTTCATGCTGAATTCAATGATGTCCTAGAGAGTCACATTTGGGTGATGGACATTGTGTAGACACCCAATTATTCTGTGGTAAAACCTTTGTCAATCAAGCAGTTTGAACAGAGTTTGCACATAAGGAACTTGTGCAGAACTGAATTAGGATCAGACAACTGAAGTATACATAGATTTAAGTCAAAAGAATGTCAAAAATAAAAGTCTTGGTTATTAAAATTCCTAGACAGAATATAACACCAGAACAAAATGAGATTGAGCATAAGTTCAGAAGTTACACCAAGAAATAATATCAAGAAAACCTTGTTATGCAGAGGTTCAGATGTGAATGTGGCAGATAATGCTACTGTTGTGTTTAAATGTGTTTTCACTACACTGAGTATGTTGTACATGTGGGCTGATCCTTCAGCGAGAAGATAACGACTCAAAGTACTCAGAGTTTCCTTCTGTGCTTTACACCAACGTAAGAAAAGGTCTTTGTGTAAATAAAGTGGATACTCTTCATCTATTCCAGCGGTTCTCAACTTTCGTATTTCACGCCCCCCGTTTTATACCTGGAATAATTCAGCGCCCCCTGCATAATATAAGATAGATGAGAATAATCCACAATACAACTAACAAAGCTATGATACTCGTGCGGTGTCGCGGTATCCTTTCATTTTTACTTCCATAAGATTTGCATGTGTTCGGCTAACTTCGATGAAATATTTGCAATTTATTTTTTTTTAATTGCTTTAATATCTGTTAAAATGCCTTGTGTGGTTTTTGGTAGTAATTCTAATCCCAAAAACAAAGAATAAATTATTTATTCTTATTTAATTTTTTTTTTATGTAAAGAAATGATTAAATATGTTTTAATTTTTAAAAATCTCGTAAACGATAACACCGATGAAGTCAATCTGCGCGAGACAAACGTATTTTCATCCGACAAATATTATACTGCTGTTAGTTGTATTGTGAGAATTACTCAACACGCAGTAAATTATTGAACTCAATTTGACAATATTGGCTACGCTGCCAACGTGGTGCAGTCGCGCCGCATTATCACCTGATCTATGCCTTAGAAATGTTTTATTTTAATTTTAGTTTTAATGTATTCATTGTGATTATATGCTTGTAAATTTAAATTTGAAATACAATTTTGATGTCTTGTTCATTTATTCGCCGCCCCC
>JANRMT010062791.1:189999598-190025360 GCA_026402145.1 Polypterus bichir lapradei
TTTATGTTGTGTAAGAAATATGACAATCAATAAACAATATGTATTGGCAGGGTCAAACCCCAGTACACAGTTTGCATCAGTTAATTAACAACAACCAATAGCAAGCATGTACTATTTAATCATACACATTGCAAACAATTCAATGTTTAAGGTAGTGATGGGCCGCTCGATACTCAGGTTTCGACACTGCGTCGAGCTTTCGAAGCACTGGAGATCGAAGCACCGCTTCGAGGCTTGCTTCAAATGCGCCCGTCACGTGATTTTGAGGTACGCTAGCGTAATGACGTCATTGATATCTGCGCAGTCAGCAGTCGATTTGGTCAGTAACTAGTCTGCTGAAGTGCTTTGGCTCAACGCGTAAAAGCAGTTGTCTGCGCTACAGCAATAACATACGCTAACCGGAGTTCAAATCCTAGTTGGGGTTCGCATATGTTGAAATAAGGATTTTGTATAAAACAGTTAAGTAGTACTTGTCTGTAAGTTAACAAATATATTTTGGAGACATTATGAATGATTTACATGGGGCACCTTTTTCCTTGGTGTGGAATCGGGTCCACCAAGAATCTGTAACAAATTAATGAGCAGACTTTCCGTAAGGTAGCACGTATTATAGCAATCCAGAATCTATTCTACCCCATGTCGATCATATCACAGAGGCTAAGAAATGCTTCACTAAAGCCGACGTGGTCATTACACCAGTATATGCACAAGACATTCCTCATTAAACATTTTTAATATTCAGTGATTCCAGATCTGTAGCTGATTTGTATTATTGATTTTCAAAAAGCAATGTGAGTAAAAGTGAGTTCTGCATAACTAATCACAAGTGTCTTTAAAACAGAGTCAGTGCAGTCGACAGTGTCTGCTGCAATTTAGGGAAATTCAGTACCACACCAGGGTCTCCAAACACTCAAATATGAAGTTTACTACGTTTTACAGTGAAACTCTTTGCATTGTGTGGCCCAACCTTCCCTCGCTAACTCGCTTTGCTCGCTATCAGTCCACGATGGAATTTTTTGTTAAATGGGGGAATGAGAGAGAGAAAGAGAGAACTTTTCACAAGAGGAGGACCAAAGTAGTGAACCTCTGATGTCCTCAATGAAAGACAATCGTAATACCACTGAGCCACCTAATCGGGGTACTTAATGAGCTCCACACAACTGAATACTGAACACACAACTAGTATACTGTTCTTAGCGCAGCAGATGAAGACAATATATTTTGTTTGACATATGTTCATTAAATTGATTTAATTGACATGAGAGTATAATTGTTGTATTCTCCATAACGAAGATGAAAAAATAATATACAATATATACAGTAGATGTATACTATATGACATACGGTTTTGAAGAGTATTGAGCATTGCATAAAAAGGTTGCACGACAGTGCATCCCATGGCTGGTCCCCCGGATCCAGTGTTGAAGGGGCGTCTCGGCCGGGAATGGGACCCGGCCGCCCATCACAATATCTATTTACACTTCAGACACTGGAAGCCGCTGACTCTTTGTTGCCAGTCTGTAGCAGCGAAAGCCTAAAAGCAATAGAGTTTAACAGACGTCATTGAACTTGATCATGAGTTTGTGTTTGAGTTGTGTAACGTTAATGCGAATGGCCAGGAGGTGTCACTAGAGAGGTGAGCGTCAAATGCTTCGAACCTTCGATGTGATTTCCGACACAAATGATTCAAATGTTTCTGTGCTTCGTGAGGCTTCACTCTGCCCATCACTAGGCAATTCAAGCCCTGCCGATCCAATAAGCTGCTCATGATATGCGGTGTCAGCGAGCTTTTCTATCAAACATGTCGGTAGACGTCACTCGTAGCGTGACAAGACAGCCTGGTGATAATCACTGATTTTGAATTGATTACCCCACAAACACAAGCCAGATCTTCTCTGCCACTGCAGCTTGGTTTTTTTATATCAAATGTTTAATTTTTAAGGATTTTACAAAAGTCTGAGCACGCTGTCTGTTGCATCATCACGTGAGCGCGCGCACGTGTTATTTCTGTATCTGATACGCGGAAAACGATGGACTTCCAGGAGTCTGCGCGTACCCGCATTTATTCAATTGTTTGTTGACTTTGTGTTCGTCTGTTTGATGTACGTTACGCTTTGCTGTTTATTTTATTAGAAATAATTCTCTGCAAGTAATGATAAAGCTCGTAACGTTGTTTTACTACCATGTTCAGACAACCCTTTATGTCAAAGTGTGTTCAGTTTAACGTCCAAAACTGTATAAGTACATTCAGAAATGTTGCTTCTTTATTAATACACAAGAGCTTCAAGAAAACAGACTTGGTAATAGTTGTTTAAGTCGTAATTTGTCTGAGTCTGTGCAGCGCTAACGTATTTGCTAAGTTTTATTTAGTGTCTTTTGCCAACGACAGCACCTCATAGCGCTCTGTTAATTTCTGCTGCCCTCTACTGACCTTTTTGGGCATTACCTGATTTAGGTTCTCTGAGCCTTTATTTTGTGAGTTATTTTATGTTATTGTATTTGTTCTGTTTCAGAAAACACACATAAATATTTGTCTGCAACTAAACATTTAGCTCTACAAAGCCATTGCAACAATTCCTTCATTTGCAATGTTCAGCAGTTAATTGAGATCTTTCTACCTTAATTCTTGTCTGCCTCATCCTTCTTATCGGGGATTAGGATTTGGTGCCACAGACACACAGCAGTTTGACGCACGCGCTGTTTAACAAGCAGACTGTAAGTGCTTCATGAAACACATGATGGGGCTTAGCTCGCTACAAACAGACAGGTGATGTTCATACTCCCCAAATATACTGAGGCTGAACTTGCAGCTTGGGGGGCCCTGGGCATCTGCAGAGTCCACATAGAACAAGAAACGGCTCTGTATATTACACATATTTATTATGATTTTTATCATTTGTAATGGTTCCAAATTATGTATTTGCATACAGACAGCTGTTTGATTAAAAAATTCAATTGCAATAATTCACTCAGTTCAAATTTGTAATCGAAAGTCACTTTGTATTAATTGCAATTTATCATATTTCCTTCAAGCAAATTAATATTTTTTTATAAAGGAGAAATAACTCAATGAATATTTTCTAATACAAAACAGTTTTAATAATCAATTGCCTGTGTTTTGTTAGTTTATTGAACAGCTTCTTGTAACAGAAACAAATGAATAAATGGTGAAACACTAATCAGTCAAAGGATTTCTGTTTATTTATTTATGTATTTATTTGTATATATATAATTTAGCGCGACACAACAATGTAAATTAGTCAGCACTTTGAATGGTTATGTCAGTAATTCTGAGTAATTCTTTAAAATTATATCTTCTTCTTCTTCTTTTGGTTGCTCCCGTTAGGGGTTGCCACATCAGATCAGGTTCCTCCATATCTTTCTGTCCTCTGTATCTTGCTCTGTCACACCCATCACCTGCATGTCCTCTCTCACCACATCCATAAACCTTCTCTTAGGCCTTCCTCTTTTCCTCTTCCCTGGCAGCTCTATCATTAGCATCCTTCTCCCAATATACCCAGCGTCTCTCCTCTGCACATGTCCAAACCAACACAATCTCGCCTCTCTGACTTTGTCTCCCAACTTGAGCTGACCCCCTAATGTCCTCATTTCTAATCCTGTCCATCCTCATCACACCCAATTCAAATCTTAGCATCTTTAACTCTGCCACCTCCAGCTCTGTCTCCTTCTTTCTAGTCAGTGCCACCGTCTCCAACCCATATAACATAGCTGGTCTTACTATCGTCCTGTAGACCTTCCCTTTCACTCCTGCTGATACCCGTCTGTCACAAATCACTCCTGACACTCTTCTCTACCCATTCCACCCTTCCTGCACACTCTTTGTTACCTCTCATCCACAATCCACATTACTCTGTACTGTTGATCCCAATCATCCACCTTCACCAACTCTACTCCCCTCATCCTCACCATTAATCTGATCTCCCTCTCATTGACACACATGTACTCTGTCTTGGTGGTCCTACTGACCTTCCTTCTTCTCCTCTCATATCTCCACCTCTCCAAGGTCTCCTCAACCTCCTCCCTACTATCGCTACAGATCACAATGTCATCAGCAAACATCTCAGTCCACGGGGACTCCTGTCTAATCTCGTCTGTCAGCCTGTCCACCACCACTACAAATAAGAATGGAATAAGAATTGCAAAATAAGAATTTTGTTCGTATTAAATTGTTTGCGTGTATATATATATATATGATTTATTTTAGAACCAAAAAGTTATTATTGTATTATAGTATATTTTTGAGAACTTTAATTGGTTCTGCAGTTCTTGTAAGGCACTGTTAGCTCAGAATATTTAATTTATTAATTACGTTATTTTTGTTACGATTTGTAATTTCATTAACTTTGTGAAACGCTTCTCAATAGTGCCTGTAGTAACAACGGTGCCATCTAGTGACCAGCTTTAGTATTGTCATTTTCAAATTCATATTTTTGTAAGATTTTGCAACGTTATCTATTTTCCTTTATGTGTAATTTGGGATCTAAGACTCTTTCTACTTTAACTTTTTATTGTATAACACACACACACACACACACACGTATATTTACGTCTATATCTGCATATTAGGGTTTGGATCTGAAATCTACTTTCCAAGTGTTTTAATTGACACCCTGCTGCGAATGCCAACTATTCCTGCACAACCAGAAGTTCTTCAGTTGTTTCTCTCCAATGTGTTTCTTTAATATCGGAAGGTGAATTTTGAACGCCATCACCTCTTGTTTTTATGGCTGGGACAAAAGGCGACGCATTCACCAAGGCTCGTTTTTGTGCCAACCACTTGGAAGGGGCGTATTTTCTGACCTCCTTGTATCTTCGATATCATTAATAAGCCCAGCGATGTTTCACTTTGGTTTGACGATATCTTCGCTGTTTAAATCATCACAGTTGATGTCTGTGGTGTCCCTTTCGCTTCTCTCCCGTGCGCTTAATGTTGTGTATACACAGAAATGAAAGACATACATTGTGCAAATGAATATAATGGAATAGTCCTTCAATTTCACATATACATGCAAATAATTTAATAAAATTAACTGATCTAGATTACCCTATGTGAATAGTAAGTTGTGGATGTTTTATTGATTTATTTATGTTGTAGGGAGCAGATTTATTTCCTTTTAAATAGAATGAGATTCAAGTAAAAAGTCTCAAATAAATAAAATACCCAAGTAGAGATACAGATAACCTACCTGAAAATTCTACTCAAGCACAGTAATGAAATTGTTTTCCTTCTCCTCTTCCCACCTCTGATCCATTGCATCATCGTTAACAAATCCTTTACCTTCATTCTGTGCACATTCTTTCTTCAAGTGTCTTCTTTTTACGTTTTCATGCCATCTTAGGTATCAATGTGACTTTCATTCCTGTTATTTTCCTCCAGACTCTCTGTCAGCCTTTCCATCATACCTGTCAGTAGACGTCACTCATTGCATGACATGACAGTCTGGTGATAGTCATTGATTTTGAATTGATTACCCCACAAACACAAGCCAAAGCTTTCCTGCTACTGCAGCTGAGTTTTGTTTAAATCAAATGTTTAATTTTTAAGCATATACTGTAAGTGCTTCATGAAACACATGATGGGGCTTAGCTGGTTACAAACAGACAGGTGATGTTCATACTCCCTAAATATACTGAGGCTGAACGTGCAGCTTGGGGGGCCCTTAGTGGCTTCGATGGCCCTCTGCTTCTGTAGAGACTTCATAGAGCAAGAAATGTCTCTGTATATTGTACACAATTGTTATGATTTTCATCATTTGTAATGGTTCTAAATTATGTGTTTGCATGAGGACAACTGATTAAAAATTCAATTGCAATTAATCTCTCAGTTCAAATTTGTAATCGAAAGTCTCTATGTATTAATTGCAATTTCTCATATTTCCTTCAAGCAAATTAATATTTTTCTTTAAAGCAGAAACAGCTCAGGGATTACTTTCTAATACAAAACAGTTTTAATAATCGGTTGCCTCTGTATATTAAATTATTTTGGTTTCTTTATTGAACAGTTTTGTGTAACAGAAACAAATGAACAAACAGTACAACACGAATAAGTGAAAGGCTCAAAGTAGGATTAATTAATTAATTAATTCTTTTGAGCCACACGACAATGCAAATTAGTTGGAACTTTGATTGGTTATGTCAATAATTCTGTCTTTAAAATGATATGAAGATGAAAAATAAAACATTATTGCATTTCTGCCTCTCTATTTAGCCAGTTACTTAAGCAGACTTCAGTTTATTTCCATCAATTGTTTAAGTGATGATATCCCAGATACAAAAACAAAAGTTCACAAGCGACCAGTGCTGGGAAACGTTACTTAAATTAAATTCATTACATTGCTCATTACTTACAAAATCCTAATCTCCTCCAGTTCAACGCATTTCTTTTCTTCACTTGTCTCAATGGGGGAAAAAACAAAAGGTCAGAATAAAGCTGTACACACACTGCATGTGTTGCTGCCATGATGTGATTTAACTGATCGGTTACTTAACTGCATTTCTCAGTTTTCTATCTGCGCTTTGCTTGGAGCTCATGATGGACAACACGTTACCTCTGGAAGGACAATATCTCACAGTCCAAAAGGTGAGATGGAATCCTTGTCTCTCAGCAGCCTCGGCCGAGCACTTCAAGCTTAGTGCACTGAGCCCGTTGTCTGAAAGGCCGTAGCGGCGCCCACAGATGGGTTGTCTGCAGTGTGTGACTTGGGGTTTGGCTGAATGTGGAAACGTCAGCTCAGATGTTCTCTTCTACATCGATGTTCAGTGCACTAGAGATGAGGTTAGGGTCCTCCTCACACACTACCTTGTCAATTTTACTCTCGGGTTGGTCGGTTTAGCTTTCGGCTCAAAAGACCATGTAAAAGAGGGGTTTCACGGACCTCTGGAAAATGTGCTAATTCGCAGGGTTTGGCCAACTGAAAGCCGAATGCCTTTTTCTCTATGATCACTCCTACCACTTTCTTTTATGTGGACACATTTCCTGGACACTTTTTACTACTTGGACATGGATTTTTACACACCGAGACTCGTCTATTCAGATAGTTAACTTCTAGTGCTGAGAACAAAGGCCCATGCCGGTGTGGTTCCCTATTTACCTGACAAGGTAAGAAGACGGTATTGTGGCAGCAGAGCCGACGTTAAGATAAAGGCTAAGAAGCTAACGAGGAAGTGGTGATACAAGCCTTTGGTGCCTTCTGTGATCCTGGGAAATGTGAACTTACTACCAAATAAGATCGACGAGCTGGCTGCGCTGGAGAAAAATGTCAGGACCTACGGAGAATGCAGTTCGTTGTGTTTTTGTGAAACGTGGCTAACAACTAGCATCCCAGATGCTAACGTGGAGCTACCCAGGTTTAGCACAGTTAGAGTGGACAGAGACGCAAATACCTGCGGGAAGCAGAAAGGAGGACTCGCTCTCTATGTGAACACAAGGTGGTGCAACCCTGGACATGTAAACGTCAAAATTTCCACTTGCTGCAGAGACATCGAACTGTTGGCCGTAAGTCTGCGTCCCTATTACTTGCCCAGAGAGTTTCGACACGTCATTGTTGTTATTGTTTACATCCCTCCTCGGGTGGATGTGGAGATAGCAGGTGACATCATCTACGCCACTGTTGCTAAACTAAAAACACAGCACCCCAAGGCACTTGTGCTAATCTCTGGAGACATTAACCATGTGACACTGGACAAAACATTACCTGCCATCTCCCAGTATCTATCCATCCATCCTCTTCTGCTTATCTGAGATCGGGTCGCGGGGGCAGCAGTTTGAGCAGAGATGCCCAGACTTCCCTCGCCCTGGTCACTTCTTCTAGCTCTTCTGGGGAAATCCCGAGGCATTCCCTGGCCAGTCGGGAGACATAGTCCCTCCAGCGTATCCTGGGTCTTCTACGGGGCCTCCTCCTAGTTAGACATGCCCAGAACACATTACCAGGGAGGCGTCCAGGAGGCATGCTAATTTGATGCCCAAGCCACCTCATCTGACTCCTCTCTATGAGGAGGAGCACTGGCTCTACTCTGAGCTCCTCCTGGATGATTGAGCTTCTCACCCTATCTTTAAGGGAAAGCCCAGACACCCTGCGGAGGAAGCTCATTTCAGCCGCTTGTATTCACGATCTCGTTCTTTCAGTCACTACCCATAGCTCATGACCATAGGTGAGGGTAGGAACTTAGATTGACTGGTAAATTGAGAGCTTTGCCTTAGGGCTCAGCTCCTTCTTCACCACGACAGACCGATGCAGAGCCCGCATCACAGCGGACACCACACCGATCTACCTGTCAATCTTCCGCTCCATTCTTCCCTCACTCGTGAACAAGACCCTGAGATACTTGAACTCCTCCACTTGGGGCAGGATCTCGCTCCAAACCCTGAGAGGGCACTCCTCCCTTTTCTGGCTGAGGACCATGGTCTCGGATTTGGAGGAGCTAATTCCCATCCCAGCCGCTTCACACTCGGCTGCAAACTGATTCAGAGAGAGCTGAAGATCACAGCCTGATGAAGCAAACAGGACAACATCATCTGCAAAAAACAGTGACCCAATCCTGAGCCCACCAAACCAGACCCCCTCAATGTCCTGGCTGTCCATAAAAGTTATGAACAGAATCGTTGACAAAGGGCAGCCCTGGCGGAGTCCAACTCTCACTGGAAACAGGTTCAACTTACTGCCGGGATTGCGGACCAAGCTCTGACACCGGTTGAACAGGGACCGAACAGCCCTTATCAGGGGGTCCGGTACCCCATACTCTCAGAGTTACTCCCCACAGGATTCCCCGAGGGACACGGTCTAACGACTGGTTGGGCAAACTCCCATGCACCCTCCAGGAGCCAGCCAAGGGTGTAGAGCTGGTCCACTGTTCCGCGACCAGGACGAAAACCACACTGTTCCTCCTGAATCCGAGGTTCGGCTATCTGACGGACCCTCCTCTAAAGGACCCCCGAATAGACTTTTCCAGGGAGACAGTGTGATCCCTCTGTAGTTGGAACATACCCTTCGGTCCCCCTTCTTAAAGGGGAGAACCACCACCCCAGTCTACTTAACCAGAGGCACTGTCCCTGATGTCCATGCGATGCTGCAGAGGCGTGCCAACCAAGACAATCCTACAACATCCAGAGCCTTGAGGAACTCCGGGCATATCTCATCCATCCCCGGGGCCCTGCCACCAAGGAGTTTTTTGACCACCTCGGTGACCTCAATCCCAGAGATGGGGGAGCCCACCTCCGAGTCCCCAGGCTCTGCTTCCTCATTGGAAGGCATGTTAATGGGATTGAGGAGGTCTTCGAAGTACTCCCCACAGCGACCCACAATGCCCCGAGTCAAAGTCAGCAGCGTACCATCCCCACCATATACAGTGTTAACACTGCACTGCTTCCCCCTCCCGAGATGCTGGACGGTGGACCAGAATCTCCTCGAAGCCATCCTGAAGTCGTTCTCCATGGCCTCCCCAAACTCGTCCAATGCCCGAGTTTTTGCCTCAGCAACCACCAAAGCCGCATTCCGCTTGGCCTGCCGGTACCTATTAGCTGCCTCCAGAGAACCACAGGACAAAAGGGTCCTGTAGGACTCCTTCAGCTTGACGGCATCCCTCACCGCTGGTGTCCACCAACGGGTTCGGGATTGCCGCTATGACAGGCACCGACTACCTTACGGCCACAGCTCCGGTCAGCCACCTCAACAATGGAGGCACGGAACATGGCCAATTCGGACTTAATGTCCCCCACCTTCTTCGGGACGTGGTCGAAGTTCTGCCGGAGGTGGGAGTTGAAGATACGTCTGACAGGGGACTCTGCCAGACATTCCCAGCAGACCGCCACAACACATTTGGGCCTACCAGGCCTGACTGGCATCCTCCCCCACCATCGAAGCCAACTCACCACCAGGTGGTGATCAATTGACATCTCCGCCCCTCGCTTCACCCAAGTGCCCAAGACACGTGGCCGCAGGTCCAACGACATGACCATGAAGCCGATCATCAAACTGAGGCATAGAGTGTCCTTGTGCCAAGTGCACATATGAGCACCCCTATGCTTGAACATGGTGTTCGTTATGGACAATCTGTGATGAGCACAGAAGTCCAATAACAAAACACTACTCGGGTTCTGATCAGGGGGGCATTCCTCCCAAGTCTCACTGTCATTGCCCATGTGAGCAGAACGAGGGAGTCCCCAGAAGGCATGCCCTCTAGCACCTCCTCCAGGGACTCCAAAAAGGGTGGGTACTCCAAACTGCTGTTCGGCGCATACGCACAAACAACAGTCAGGACCCGTCCCCCCACCCGAAGGCAGAGGGAGGCTACACTCTCGTCCACTGGGGTAAACCCCAATGAACAGGCTCCAAGTCAGGGGGCAATAGGTATGCCCACACCCGCTTGGTGCCTCTCACCGGGGAGCAACTCCAGAGTGGTAGAGAGTCCAGACAATCTCAAGGAGATTGGTTCCAGAGTCCAAGCTGTGCGTCGAGTCTGACTATATCTAGCCAGAACCTCTTGACCTCACAAATTAGCTCAGGCTCCTTCCCCTTCTGAGAGGTGACATTCCACGTTCCAAGAGCCAGCTTCTGTTGCCGACGATCGGATCCCCAAGGTCCCTGCCTTCGGCGACCACCCAACTCACACTGCACCTGACCTCCTTGGCCCCTCCTACAGGGGGTGAGCCCATGGGAAGGGGGACCAACGTTGCCTCTTCGGGCTGTGCCCGGCCGAGCCCCACGGGTGCCAGCCCGGCCACCAGGTGCTTGCAATCGAGCCCCACCTCCAGGCCTGGCTTCAGAGTGGGACCCCGGTGACCCACGTCCAAGTGAGGGAAAACACCATCCAATTTTTTTGTTCTTCATAGGAGGATTGCTGAACCGCTCTTTTTCTCATCCCTCACCTAGGACCAGTTTGCCTTGGGTGACCCTACCAGGGGCATAAAGCTTTGGACAACAGAGCTCCTAGGATTACTGAGACATGCAAACCCCTCCACATGATAAAGTGGCGGTTCGAGGAGGGGTTCTCCCAGTATGTGGGTTGTTACTCCCGGGGAAATAGGACTATTGACCTACTGTATGCAAACGTTAAAGACACATACAGCGCCACCCCGCTGCCTGCGCTTGGGAAAGCAGATCATAACTTGGTTCTGCTTCAGCCTCACTACAAACCAAGAGTAAGGGAGCGACCTACTACCTCACGCTCATTCAGGAAGTGGTCCCCTGAGGCAGAGCAGGCTCTGAGAGACTGCTTTGGAACTACAGACTGGGATATCCTGCAGGGATCATATAGTGAGAACATTGAGGAGGTTGTTGACTGCACTACTGACTACATCAACTTCTGTATGGACATTGTAGTTCCAGTAAGAACAATACGCTGCTATGCTAACAACAAGCCATGGATTACAAGTGACATCAAGGGCCTTTTGAACCAGAAAAAAAGGGCTTTTAAAGGCAGTGATCAGCATGAGCTCAAGTGCGTGCAGAAGGAACTCCAAATCCAGCTAAGGGCGGCGAAGGGGCAGTACAGGAGAAAGCTGGAGCAGAAGTTGCAGAATAACAGCATGAAGGAAGTGTGGGATGGGATGAAGATCATCACTGGCTGCAGCTCAAAGCGGGGTGCCACCATCGAGAGAGACGTGGAGAGAGCAAACCTGATGAACAACGTTTTCAGCAGGTTTGACCACTTTAACCCAGTCCCACTCTGACCAGAGTACTGCACCCTCCACCCATCCTTCTGCTGATACCAGCATAAGAGAGTGTTTCCCCCCACCCACAATTATAGCAGCCCAGCAAAGCAGTGGGTCCAGATGGAGTATCTCCATGACTACTGAAGGCCTGTGCATTGGAGCTGGGGAGTCCTCTACAGCGCATCTTCAACCTAAGCCTGGAACAGTGGAGAGTCCCGAGGCTTTGGAAAACATCTTGCATCACCCGAGTCCCAAAGGTATCACATCCTAGTGATCTGAATGACTTCCGGCCTGTCGCTCTAATGTCACATATGATGAAGACCATGGAGCGGCGGCTGCTGCTGCACCACCCGAGGCCACAGGTCCACCACGTCCTTGACCCTCTGCAGTTTGCATACCAGGAGAAGGTGGGAGCAGAGGATGCCATCATCTGTATGCTACACCGATTCCTCTCCCACTTGTACAGAGGCAGTGGTGCTGTAAGAATTATGTCTCTGGACTTCTCTAGCACCTTCAGCACCATCCAACCTCAGCTCCTTAGTGGCAAGCTGACAGAGATGGGAGTAGATTCATACCTGGTACCATGGATCGTGGACAGACCTTAGTATATGCATCTCGGAAAACTGCAGGTCTGACATTGTGGTCAGCAGCACAGGAGTGCCGCAGGGGACTGTATTTTCCCCGGTCCTGTTCAGCCTATATACATCAGACTTAAAATACAACTCTGAGTCCTGCCACGTGCAAAAGTTCGCCGACGACACTGCTATCGTGGGCTGCATCAGGAGTGGGCAGGAGGAGGAATATAGGAACCTAATCAAGGACTTTGTTAAATGGTACGACTCAAACCACCTAAACCTGAACACCAGCAAAACCAAGGAGCTGATGGTGGATTTTAGGAGGCTCTGGCCCCTCATGGACCCCATGATTATCAGAGATGACTGTGTGCAGAGGGTGCAGACCTATAAACATCTGGGAGTGCAGCTGGAGGATAACTTGGACTGGACTGCCAATACTGATGCTCTGTGCAAGAGAGGACAGAGCCGACTATACTTCCTTCGAAGGCTGCCGTCCTTCAACATCTGCAATAAGATGCTGCAGATGTTCCATCACATGGTTTTGGCGAGCGCCTTCTTCTACGAGGTGGTGTGCTGGGGAAGCAGAATAAAGAAGAGGGACGCCTCATGCCTGGATAAACTGGCGAGGAAGGCAGGCTCTATCGCAGACACGGAGCTGGGCAGTTTTACATCCGTGGCAGAGCGACAGGCACTGAGCAGGCTCCTGTCAATCATGGAGAATCCACTGCATCCACTGAACAGTATCATCTCCAGACAGAGGAGCAGCTTCAGCGACAGACTGCTATTACTGTCCTGCTCCACTGACAGACTGAGGAGATCATTCCTCCCCAACACTATGTGACTCTTCAATTCCATGTTAACATTATACAAGATTATAGACTGTTACACCTCCACCTTGCATTTTTTAACTTGCACTGCATTTTTATTACTCTTTAATATTGTTTTTATCAGTATGCTGCTGCTGGATTATGTGAATTTCCCCTTGGAGATTAATAAAGTATTTATCTATCTATCTATCTATCAGAAGACTGGAGATGACAGGCAGGTGATTGTAATTTATTCAAAACAACAAATAATATACAACAATAAAATAAGCACACTGTAGGTAAACCAAGACAGTGGAATGCAAAGTCTCTCGGGAACAGGAAACCCCTTCTGGTCAAAAGGCGTTACTTTACTAAACTTTTTGACAATAATCTTCTTGTATAATATGCTACCGTGGCTGTTCGTATGTCTGTCCAGGATTTTAAATCACCTGTAGCTCGCAAACCGTTTCACCTATTGACTTGAAATTTGATACACATATACTACATGGCGTCTACTATCCGAATTCAGGGTGATGATTTTTATTACTCTTTTTAATTTAATTTTATTGTAGAATCAACTCTCGGTAGCACGCAGCAGGACGGCCGTGCAGCGCATGTGTAGGGGCGCTGTTCTCATTCCCTTTCACCTTCACTAATCTATCTTTAGGCAGATTGAAGACTTAAGTGCCAGCTTAAGTGAATAATTAAATAAAACGTACTAAGTAATTGCAACACAAAAACTAACTTAATCAGTTTTAACGCAAAAAGATGCAGACAAAAGAAGAGATGCAGGGGGCCGCTACGGTGGAGAAAAGAAAAGCTGCTCAGGAAGCAGCAAGCGCATCAACCTCTGAGCAAACAAATGGTAAATGTAGAGAGAAAGAGGATGAAAACTAGGAATGCTCAAGTCAAATGTATTCACTGTACATTATCATGCAGTACGCGGTTACTGGTAATAATAAAATTTACTGACGCTGAGGAGACACAATTGCTGGCATTTCTTTTGCTTTTCCAGTATCAGCACAGACAGCTGAAGTGACCTCCTCATGGTGACACACTGCCAGTGCCTATCAGTCCTAACATCAAATCCTTTTGAAATTCATTCTAAAACATGTCTTTGACAGGTTAACATTGCTAGTATCTTATAAAAGATCTCTGAAAGAACATTTTCTGGGTGAAAAAAATAAATTCCACCTTTAGTTTAACATAACAACAGTTCAGTAATTAACAATTTAACACCAAAATAAAACGCAGGTATTTCAGAACATTTATATTTTTGGGGTGGTATGCCATGACAAAGGGTTGATAGCCCCCAGTGTAGATCAGTGGAGGTGGCACCCAGTCTGAATTCTTTGTGGCCCAGATTATTCCGATTTGTGAGAATTGTTGGCCACACACACTACTGCAATTTGTGTAGCAAAGTGTATTCTGTCTTTTTAATTTTTTTGTATTTTTTAGGTATGAATTTTCCCAAAAGCAATTGTTTGTGTAAACTTAGTGTCATATTTTGGAGTACGGATGCTAATTAATGCGACTCCTCACAGACGCCAGGCACCCTCAGGCGATGGAGGATGCTGTACAGGTAAGTCTGCTCTCTCCAAGCCTTTTCTAATTTTATTCTATTAAGTTGACATGTATATTATTTGGTAATAAGTTATGTGCCCCCCCCCCCAAGAGTTCTTATATACAGTTTTGCATATTTTATTATCTAAAGCAAACAAACAAAATAAAATTAAAAAAAGCATGTCTTCTTTTAGTGCGCTGCCACAGTATTAAAACATAATTTGGCAGGGTGTACAGCATAATCGTGTGTGTATTTTGGATTTTAATTTTATTGATTTTGTATTAATAGTTTGTGTTTATAATTATTAGTAATTAATTTGATTTATTATTTAATAAGCACTGGCGAGAAGCTGTTTGTTCTTTTTTGTCAAGGTATGTTTATTTTTTGTTATATTAAAATAGCAAAATATATAATATTATAAAGCTAAACTATTATTTATTGTGTGAGACTATGTATATTGTAAAGTGTTTTTA
Source organism: Polypterus bichir lapradei (assembly GCA_026402145.1). Taxonomy (NCBI): domain Eukaryota; kingdom Metazoa; phylum Chordata; class Cladistia; order Polypteriformes; family Polypteridae; genus Polypterus; species Polypterus bichir. The sequence goes on from JANRMT010062791.1 coordinate 190,014,688, forward strand.
TCTTTTTTCTGATAAAATGTGTATAATATATTGTAAATAGTTCTATATGTAATACGTATGTTATGAAAACAGAGCTAGGCGCACGGTGGAGGCTGTAGGGGCTTTGGTGAGAAGCCGTTTATATGATGCCCTGTTCTTTATTTTGTTTCTTGAAAAGGAAAAAGGATATAAACTTCTATGTCTCCTCCATGTTGATTTGTTTTTGACACAACACTAAGTAGGATGGATTTGAGTTGTTACATGTGCTTACTGTCCAGGCAGGAGTGAACCTCACTCTTTAGTCAGGCCAGTTCAGTTGTACTTCTCTCCGGTGTTAATTCTGGTGCGTCTCTGAAGTGTACTGCTCTGACAGATTTGTTTGCCACGTTCCAAACAGCAATATGACTTCTCTTTGAGATTCATTTCTCAACAATAGTTTAGTTTGCTTACTTTTCAGGACAGGACTGAACGTCACTCGAGTTCTGAAAGGTTCTTGTTTTTCTGGACTGCTTTTTTGAACTTCTACTGGTTTTATTCTGTTGTGAACTCTTGTGTGTTTCTGAAGACTGACTATCTGTGAAAACTGTTTACCACATTCATTACAGCAATATGGCTTCTCTCTGGTGTGAACTCTCATGTGTTTCTGTAGATTGCCCGTCGCTGAAAACTGTTTGCCACATTCATTACAGCAATACGGCTTTTCTCCAGTGTGAACTCTAATGTGTCTCTGAAGATTGCTCGTATGTGAAAACTGTTTACCACATTCATTACAGCAATACGGCTTTTCTCCCGTGTGAAGTCTAGTGTGTTTCTGTAGACTGGCCATCTCTGAAAACTGTTTGCCACATTGACTACAGTAATATGGCTTCTCCCCGGTGTGAATTCTCATGTGTATCTGTAGATTGCCCATCCCTGAAAACTGTTTGCCACATTCATTACAGCAATATGGCTTCTCTCCAGTGTGAACTCTCGTGTGCATCTTAAGATTTCTTTTTCGTGAAAACTGTTTACCACATTCATTACAGCAATATGGCTTTTCTCCGGTGTGAACTCTTGTGTGTTGCTTTAGACTGCCCATCTCTGAAAACTGTTTGCCACATTCATTACAGCAATACGGCTTTTCTCCAGTGTGAACTTTCATATGTCTCTGAAGATGGCCTATTTGTGAAAACTTTTTACCACAATTATTACAGCAATATGTCTTCTCTCCAGTGTGAACTCTCATGTGATTCTGTAGATGGCCCTTCTGTGAAAACTGTTTGCCACATTCATTACAGCAATATGGCTTCTCTCCGGTGTGAATTCTTGTGTGTATCTCAAGATTGCCTTTATGTGAAAACTGTTTACCACATTCATTACAGCAATATGTCTTCTCTCTGGTGTGAACTCTCGTGTGTTTCTGAAGAGCACTCCTGTTAGAGAATTCTCTGCCACATTCCACACTGCAGTGATCTTTCTTTCCTGTGTAAAATTTAAAACAAAAAGGAAAAAAACACATATTTTCAATTCGCTGCCTTATTATCAACATTAACTCTCATTAAATACATGATGGCTGAAATTAGGAACAACCTCTGATCAGCATAAGCAATTATAAAACTTTTGTTGTACTTGGAAAACACACTTAATTTTATGTCCTTTATTACAACTTCTCACCAGGGCCACATGTATAAAACTTCCTTATGCTCAGCCACATATATGAAAGCTGTTTCTTATGCAAAAGTTAGGATTTATAAAACTAGAACTTGCCATTTAAATTGGCTCAAAGTTCCCTCAAGTTTTGAGCATTTGTAAGTCCCATGTAGACTTTATTTGTGTTGGCATTTTAGGAACTCCAGGCAGAAAAATGAAGAACTGAATAGAAAATCTCATTTCATTACACATTTCACATTCTGATGTTTGACAGGCTACACAAGGAGTGAGTTTTGATGTATCACAATGACATTTTGGCTCATGATGATGACTTAGCTGATTTTAACTCCCTACTGTCTCTCTCTTTGAAGCGTGTGCTGAACTGCAGCCTTCATTACAGAGACCACCATGCAGAAATCACACAATCCCTTTTCTCTTACAGGTCTTAACAGCTGTGGGTTATTTGGCGATGGCGGCTTTTCAGTGTGAACTGGTGAGGAATCTCTGTCACTCTGAGTCACGTAATGCCATCTGTATGGGATGGTATACTTAAGACGGTAGAGAGATACATGCAATATCCTTACCATCAAGGTATGCAAGTCCTGATTAAAATTAAATCTGCAGCAACGTCTTAGGTCTTCAGCAGTGGTGGTCTTACTTGGCCTACAAGTCCCTTTATGATTACTGAGCTCACCAGTGTGTTCTCTCTTGTTATTCATAACCCAGACAGTTGAATTGGGTAATATTAAGGTTTTCCGATGTCTCTAATGATTTCATTATTATTTTCCAGCTTCTTTGACTTTCATTGCCACAGCTCTTGCCCTCTTGTTGAACAATGGCAACTACAGAAACCAAAGGTAGTCTGTAGGTAGGAGTAAGCTGAGGCGCCTTAGGCCTGCAAGACTAAAGCAATGAAACACACCTGAGGAATCACAAACACCTCTGACACCAATTGTCCCAAACATTATGGTACCCTGAAATGGGAGGACGATTCAGAAAAAGTGCTGTCATTTCTACAAGGTGTGATTGAAATGTTTGCAAATCCCCTTAAATGAAAATCAGTAATTAGCAATTTAATTACATCTGAATTATTTAATTTGCAATTTTAAATGGTGGATTAAAGGAGTAAATGCAAGAAGAATGTTTCATTGTCTCAGCCATTATGGAGGGTACTACATAAAACAGAATGCCATATCAAGCATGAAAAGTGCACCATCAATAATTAGAATGTGTCCTGACATTTATCCACACTTGAACTAAAACCACTTGACACCAAAACAAACAACAAAATGTCTTCTTTCATTCACCAAAACAAAAGAGAGCAATGGATGAGTGAGCCTCAGTGCACAGGCCTACAGAAGCTGCATTGACCTCGAAGAACAATTAGAAGATGAGAAAACCGAGGAAGAGCACAGCTGTTGGTGTTTCAGCTCTACAGGGGAGTGGCAGGTGACACCAGGACTGGTAACCTTTGTGACACGCTGGTGACATTTATACTCACCATTATAATGTTAAAGGGTATCTACTATCAGGACTTATTTATGTTGACTAAGCTAAAATTTGTCAGGTTTTATTGTCCAATTAATCCAATGTGTGTGTTCATGTATGTAATTATTATCTCTGTTATGGCTGCAAACATCAAGCAGTCCAAGCCTGCACTCAATTAAGAGCGCTATAAAGAAGAAATACAACTGAATTAAAGAGTAGTGTTACACAAATTAATCAGTTTTGAATTAAAAGTGCCCAGATTTTGCTGTTTATTGTGAAATCGGCATGTAGTCGGTTGACTGGTCTACCGATTTCATGACATGGAAAATGTTAAGCTGAGGGCATACGTACAACTGACAGAGTGCACAGAGTGGAAACTGATGAAGAAAATAACTGCTGTGTGGAAATATCTTAAAGTATCTGAAATGTGATAGGAATTTTATATATAAAGTTTAAAATGAAAAAGTTAGTTGTTAGTTGTGGTGTATTTAAAGCAAAGACATTTGCCGCATCTAATCTGATGAGAAACGTTTAGGTAAACACTCAGCTAAGCACATTTACTTTCAGCAATGCAGTGAAAGCAGGAAAACCGCTAAGGAAAAAAATGTGTCTTAGCTGTCAATAATGGCACTTTCTGAAAAGAACCAGACATATGATCAGGACAAGACAAAAAATCTGAGTATCCCTCAAAAATAATTGCAATTTATCATTTTAGATACACCACCATTTTCTATAGTAGAAAGTTAAGGGTTCCGTCTTTTCATTCTTCACCTGGGTGTACGATATACTCTGCCACGCAGATGATCCTTTTCAAACGTAGTATTACCAAGATGAACACTTTCATGACATCTCATACACAGTGACATGCAAATGTGTGGGAAGCCCCCTGATGAAAATAACTGTTACTGTGAATAGTTAAGTCAATACCAGATGAATTGATCTCCAAAAGCCATAAAGTTAAAGATAAAACATTCTTTTCTGCATAAGATTTGTGTCTTATTTTTGATTGTAGAGTGAAAAAAGGAGGAGTACCCCAGAAATGTTTGTGCACCTCAATAGATCGGAGGTCTCAGATATCTTTATTCCCCCAAGACATCAGACTCTAATTAGCTCCTTAGGGCTTTGGCTTGTTTACAATCATCATTAGGAATGGCCAGGTGATGCAAAATTCAAAGCTGTATAAATTCTCAGATTCCTCAAACCTTGTCATGGGCTCCTCTAAGCAGCTGTCTAACACTCTGAAGAATAAAATATTTTATAGTCACAAAGCAGGAAAAGACTATAGAAGATGTCAAAGGGTTTTCAAGTAGCCACCTCCTCAGTTGGTAATGTTATTAAGAGATGGCAGTTAACAGCAAAGGTGGAAATCAAGTTGAGGTCTGGAAGACCAAGACAACTTTCCAAGACAACTGCTCATAGCATTGCTAGAATGGCGAATCTAAACCCCTGTGTCTTAACGCTTCCTGGTGGTCTTTTGTAGTCAGACGCTGGAGTGGTGATGCTGTTCTACTGTACAGCAACACCACCACAAATATGACCTCCAAGAAAGAGCCATAAAAAGAAACATTTCCTCACCACAAAATTCAAAGGTTGCAGATGAACATCTAAACATGTCTGATGCATTTTGAAACCAAATCATGTGACCTGATTAAGTCAAAAAATAACGTTTTGGCCAAATGTGCAAAGGTGTGTTTGGAGGAAAAGGGGCACAGAATTCCATGACAAGAAAACGTCTCTGACTGTTAAGGATGGGAGAAGATTAATCATGTTTCAGGCTTGTGTTGAAGCCAGGAGCACCAGGAACTGTTCACTGTTCGAGGGAAGAATGGATTAAATTAAATATTAGAAAATTCTGAAGCAAACATCACACCATCTATAAAAGCTAAAAGAGTATGGCTTATACAAAAAGGATAATGATCAGAACTGCACCCCACAATTCACAATGGACTCCTCAAAGAGCTTAAGGTTTTTTCATGGCTCTCTCAATTCCTTGAACTGAGCATTAACGACAATCTGTTGTGTGACAGACTGCCTGGGCCCATTCCCAGCAGTGATTCCTTTAGCACAGAAAGACAGGGGGAGATGGCTTATTCTGGATACTGTCTCCCCCAGACCAATAGAGGGCAGCCCCCTTGACTTGCAACAGGGCCACGGGTTTGGAGCATGGAAGCTCAACTTTGTTGGGGCCCATTGCCACCCCCAGGAGATGCCTGGATGTTTACTGGGCCCAGTTTAGCAGTACTTCCGCCACGTAAGGAGGTGCTGCAGGAAGAAGGTCATTGGACACCTGGGGCCTCATGTATAAATGGTGTGTACGCACAAAAATGTTGCACACTCCCGTTTCCACGCTCACATCGTGATGAATAAAAACTAAACTTGGGGTAAAGCCACACACATTTTCACGCCAGCTAAATCCTTGGCGTATACAAGTTCCCCGCTTGGTTTTGCAAACTGGAGGCACCCAGTGTAAATGTAGTGCTTTTGTTCAGGTGTGGTTTCCCTTTCATTTTTAGATTTGCATCCCTGACGCGGTCTTATCAAATTCACTGAAATTAACCACATATTGTTAACTAGCAATATAGCAGCGGCGAACTACTGCCTTAAAATTTTTATTAAGAAGAAAACTAAACCTTTTTAAACTGAGGGAAAATATACTAATAATTATTTGTTAAGGATCTCTTTGTATACCACATTGCGAGTTCGGCCCTCCGGTTGTAATATGACCAAGCTGTGCGCTGAGCTTACTCTTGAGCATGCAACGTACAGTTGGCCATGTGAACAGTAATCTTGTTTCAAATCTCACAGCTTGGATTGCTGCTGTCATAATCGGTTTGAGTTTCATGGTTTGTTTCAATTACGACAGTATTTGTAGGACTTGTGTTGAAGAGACATTCGGCATCAGTCAAGCGTTGTAATTATACAACCGGTTTCATCGATAACTTCACATCCAGCTTTTGAGAGTTTAAACATTCATAAACATCAAAGTGTCCACTACTGAAACTGTCACCTGTCAGTCTAAGATGTTTAAGAGGCATTGGCGGTTGTCGAAAGGTGTAAAATATTTGGCCATTTCGGTACACTTGAAAGCGACAACCGAACAATTCAGCGGCAGCCATCAACTCACATGCAGAACCATAGGTGAAGGGCTTAAGCATTTCACTCTTCTAGTGCTCCTGTGTAGTATAATTATCTCCTGTACCGTCATCAGTCCACACCTTGAACCTGTCCCAGTCATTCAATACATAAGACACAATGTTCCTCCGGATATCAAGAGTGAGCCCGATATGGCCGTGCAATATGTAACAAAGAGAATGGAAAAGGTAGGTGCCATCTCCGGGCATGGAAACCACTTGGTAAGTGACAGTTCTTTGATCGATGGTGATCACCTCGATAGACATGTTAATAGCGGTACGGTTGGAATGATAAAAGAAATGGGTACCTGAACAATGTAAAGTAAGTCTAAAATACCTACACAATAACTATAATCGTAACAAATGAACAATAAAACAGCGGAGAAGCCGTGGATTAAATAAAAAGGAGTAATTCCCCTTTATTGTTCATGCGGGACATCAATTCCTCCTTGACTGTTATTTTACTCCTAAAATATTGAAAGAATGTCTTTGGCTGCAATATTTCTCTTTAACTGTCTTTTAGAGACCTCATAACTTTCCTAATGGTTGCTGTCAAATGCACTGCTGTTAGAATTGGGGTTATTCATCTTAAATGACTTACTCAGTTGTTTTTTTTTCCTCTGCAGCTTCTTTTTTACCTCCTTATTTACCCACTGCTGAGATTTTATTAATTATTTTCAATCCATCCTGCATCATATGTAAAATGTTGAACTTCTTTCTGCTAGGAAATCACAGTTACTTTTGCCTGTTTATTGCTATGACACTGACTTGCCGGCAACTGCAAAAGCTTTCTCCACCCTCTGCCCCACAAACCAAAAGGTTGGAGTAAGACTGGAGTAACACCTGCTGTTGTGTGAATTACAAAACAAAAAAAAAAAAAACACCTTGTAAAAAGCGTTAAACTATTAAACTGCTTCTCTGCTCCTTAATAGCTACCAAAAAAAAAAAAAACAAAGTGTTTAGGAGCAAAAGTCATATTTAATGCACACTCACACAGAAGGAGCACAGACTAGCACAGAACACACAGCCTTTTCCACTTTATGATTTAAGAATGATGTCAGCATGTCAGTCTAAGTTGTTTCTCCAATCCACCGCTTCAATGTGTAATCCAAAGGTGTGACATTTCATCCAAATACTTCTTTAAGGATTTCACAAGAACATTAGAAGAAATGAAGAGATGTGTAAAGCTGGCAAATGTGATAAAAGAATTTTGGAAGACCTGGGTGTCCGTCAATGCATAGAAAGCCATAATGCCTACAAAAATGGAGGAAACTCACTACTGGAAAGGGAAACCACAAAGATCACAGCATGAAAGCAGAGGTGAATAGAAACCCAGACAGGCAGAGCAAAGGGCCTTCAGAAGTCTCCGGGACTTGAGAAAGTCTCTGTCCTTGTGTTCTTATGGAGAAAAGTGTAAGAATGTAGTTAACAGAAGGACAACACCAAGTAAATCAATGCAATCTAGCAAAACCATCACTGCACATCTTAAAACTTGTAAAAGATCATCTTGATGTTCCAGAACAGACAATGTTCTATGAATGAATGAGACAAAAGTTGAAGTTTTTGGTCAAAACCTGCAACACCATGTTTGGAGGTAATACAAAAGTGGACATTGATACTAACGACTCAAGGTGAATGGAGCATCATGGTTTGGCCTGCTTGTTTCTTCATGGCCTGGAACACTTGACATGATCAATGGTCACTGAATTGAAAATATTATCAAGAAATCTGACAGAAAAATATCAGGATAGTAGAAGCTTAACAAAACTTAAGTGATGACACAGGACAATGAGCCCAAACACAGGAAGAAATTAAAAACAGAAAGGGTTAAACATATCGTAACTGGTGTTCTCGAATGGCCAATAAGAGACACGAGATGCTGTGGCCTGACATAAAGAGAACTGATCAGAAAAGGGCACTCAGGGATGAAGGAACTGAAAAAGTTTGGAATGAAGGAATGGATTAAAATTCATTGCTGATCAGTAGCTACAAAAAGTTATGTTTAGGTCATTACTGTTAAAGAAGGGCCAACCAGTCTGTAAAGATATGAGGGTCAGGGAGTGGACTGTGAATGCTTAAACGATGTGTTCAGGACTGACAAGAAGCTGTGCAATTGTTTGTGTTATTACAGTAGATTAGGACAAGTGAGGCTGTGTGTAATCGGAGTTTAGATGATGATCGGACTACATTGTTAAGAGGAATTAATATGGATACCCAGGAAATTCCAGAGGGATCAATACCTTTGTCTTGCTCTTGGACATTTGTATAGCACTCTTTATCAAGGATAGGCTGAGGACTTTTGCATAAAGTCACTATAATGGAAGAAGAGCAAATTGCTAAATCTTACAACATAATAGATGAAATCTCACACTTAATTTAAACACACAATAAAATAAAGCATTTTCACTCCATTTCTATGTTTCTCATAAAAATCACAAGACCCAACCTTTCAAGCTCATAAATCCCAACCCTAAATCTTACACATTTTTATTTTACACTTACTTTTTCCAGACTTCTTTGAAGGTGGTTGCTTATTTCTCTGAGCTCTAACAGATGTAGTTTCCACAGCCCTCTTTGGTTTAGACTCTAATGATTCAGACTTCACATCGATAGAAGGCTCTGGAGATGAACAGTGTTTGCTATGAGAAGAGTCTAACCTGGTGACCACTCCATCTTGAAGGTTGTCTTCTTTTACGCTGTCCAGCTTTGTATGGTTATGTGTCTCAATACTGACAGACTTCTCTTCAGGTTCTTCTTTAATGCTCACTGGCTGCAGTTCATTGTCCTCCTCCCTGATGTTCAGACTTTCCTGTTTAAGGTAGATGGACTCCCATTCACAGTCCTCCTCCTTAATATTTACAGTTTTCTCCATATTTGTGTCCACATCACAGGTGCCCCGTTTCACATCCATTGAGATGTTCCAGTAAACAGCAGCTTTTGCAATTTTCTCTGTGAAAAGAACAAGAATCGGCTTCATTAAAACTTCATCACTTATGGTGGTGTGAAAAACTATTTGCCCCCTTCCTGATTTCTTATTCTTTTGCATGTTTGTCACACAAAATGTTTCTGATCAACACACACATTTAACCATTAGTCAAATATAACACAAGTAAACACAAAATGCAGTTTTTAAAATGATGGTTTTTATTATTTAGGGAGAAAAAAAATCCAAACCTACATGGCCCTGTGTGAAAAAGTAATTGCCCCCTGAACATAACTGGTTGGGCCACCCTTAGCAGCAATAACTGCAATCAAGCGTTTGTGATAACTTGCAATGAGTCTTTTACAGCGCTCTGGAGGAATTTTGGCCCACTCATCTTTGCAGAATTGTTGTAATTCGGCTTTATTTGAGGGTTTTCTAGCATGAACCGTCTTTTTAAGGTCATGCCATAGCATCTCAATTGGATTCAGGTCAGGACTTTGACTAGACCACTCCAAAGTCTTCATTTTGTTTTTCTTCAGCCATTCAGAGGTGGATTTGCTGGTGTGTTTTGGGTCATTGTCCTGTTGCAGCACCCAAGATCGCTTCAGCTTGAGTTGACGAACAGATGGCCGGACATTCTCCTTCAGGATTTTTTGCTAGACAGTAGAATTCATGGTTCCATCTATCACAGCAAGCCTTCCAGGTCCTGAAGCAGCAAAACAACCCCAGACGATCACACTACCACCACCATATTTTACTGTTGGTATGATGTTCTTATTCTGAAATGCTGTGTTCCTTTTACGCCAGATGTAACGGGACATTTGCCTTCCAAAAAGTTCAACTTTTGTCTCATCAGTCCACAAGGTATTTTCCCAAAAGTCTTTGCAATCATTGAGATGTTTCTTAGCAAAATTGAGACGAGCCCTAATGTTCTTTTTGCTTAAACAGTGGTTTGCGTCTTGGAAATCTGCCATGCAGGCCGTTTTTGCCCAGTCTCTTTCTTATGGAGGAGTCGTGAACACTGACCTTAATTGAGGCAAGTGAGGCCTGCAGTTCTTTAGACGTTGTCCTGGGGTCTTTTGTGACCTCTCGGATGAGTCGTCTCTGCGCTCTTGGGGTAATTTTGGTCGTCCGGCCACTCCTGGGAAGGTTCACCACTGTTCCATGTTTTTGCCATTTGTGGATAATGGCTCTCACTGTGGTTCGCTGGAGTTCCAAAGCTTTAGAAATGGCTTTATAACCTTTACCAGACTGATAGATCTCAATTACTTCTGTTCTCATTTGTTCCTGAATTTCTTTGGATCTTGGCATGATGTCTAGCTTTTGAGGTGCTTTTGGTCTACTTCTCTGTGTCAGGCAGCTCCTATTTAAGTGATTTCTTGATTGAAACAGGTGTGGCAGTAATCAGGCCTGGGGGTGGCTACGGAAATTGAACTCAGGTGTGATACACCACAGTTAGGTTATTTTTTAACAAGGGGGCAATTACTTTTTCACACAGGGCCATGTAGGTTTGGATTTTTTTT
>JANRMT010062791.1:190065360-190096571 GCA_026402145.1 Polypterus bichir lapradei
GTGTGGTAAAATGACCAGTAAAATGAAGTCATTTACAGCTGTACAGGTTGTTATGTCAGGGCCATACTGGAGTATACTGACTCTGTGCTCTTAATATGTCGTCTGCTTGTTTAGTCATATAGGATGATGTCCAGCTGAACTATCTGCCATCTCTAACTTGTCACCAGTCGTGATGCTGATGCCCATCAGTGCCTGCTGTACAGTTGGACTCCTGACCTCCTCCAGTCTCAGAGACCCTAAAGACAGGCTGATGGAGTCAAATGGCGGCTCAATGAGATATGAACAAACATCTTTCAAGTTTCAATCTCTAAATGTAACTTTTCCATAAGTAATATTATAATAAACATATATTTGATGATCTTAAAGAGGTATTTCAAATACCAAAAGTAATAAAGATCCAAAAAAGTTAAATAATTAAATACCCTGATTAACAGGTGCACAAAAACTGCAAAATTATTACTCTTTTTAAGGCAAAATATTTGCTCTTCACAGATTGTTTAACAAAGTAAACTTCATTATAAAAATAATAATTGAAATGTGATTATTAGCACTATGATAACTGTATTTCTTACATTTAACATTGATAACATGCAGAGACAGCCAATGGATTCTTTAAAGTCACAATTTTATTGCCAGTTTTCTTAACGTTGTCTATTCCCTGATACATGAACGTGAGAGTGTCAGGTATGTCTTTTTCTTCTTTCGGCTGCTCCCATTAGGGGTTGCCACAGAGGATCATCATCTTCCATATATGTGATTTGTAATATTCTGTAATCATAATGCAGCTAAAAAACCAAACATGAATACGAGGTCCACAGGCAAGAAACTCACTAGAGCTGCTTGTGTGTTGAGAACAGACATAAAGACCGCAGAACATTTGACAGACATCAGCAAACAAAGAACAGAGGCTGATCTGCGGGCAGAAGGGGCTACAATGAAATATTATTAATACATAAATAAATAAATGTTGATAAGTAGTAATGAAAGTAATAAAACACATTTTACGGATGTGTATTATAGAAGTAAAGATTTAACTCTGACAGATTATTCAACATTTAAAATTGTAATACGTTTATAGCCCGTCTTTAAGGTGACCTGTTAAATGTAGGCGACTATTTCATTTGGACATTCGAGTAAACAACAACAGTCAAACATCTGTTTTAATTGGACTGACTCAATCAAGTAGAGCCCACACTTAAGTCTACGTCAATCATTTAAAATTAGGCGGACACAAATTTGTATTGTTATGTTCATTTAAATTTTGTTAAAAGACACCGGAAAAAGAAACAGAAGAGAGAGTAGGGGTTAGTATAGATTTTAGAGCCACCATGAATAGTTTTTATAATGAATTGGATATACAGAGTATCAGGATTAAATTACAGTGAGGTTATGAGAAGGCCATGTTAAAATAATGTGTTTTCAGCAGTTTTTTTGAAGTGCTCTACTGTATTAGCTCGACGAATTCCTATAGGCAGGCTATTCCAAATTTTAGGTGCATAACAGCAGAAGGCCGCATCACCAGTTCTTTTAAGTTTTGCTCTTAGAATTCTAAGGAGACACTCATTTGAGGATCTGAGGTAACGATTTGGAATATAAGATGTCAGACATTCCGATATAGAAAATGGGGTGAGATTATTTAAGGCTTTATAAACCATAAGCAGAATTTCAAAGTCAATCCTGAATGACACAGGAAACCAGTGTAGTGACATCAAAACTGGAGAAACGTGTTTGGATTTCCTTTTCCTTTTCCTGTTTGGATTCTAGCAGCTGCATTCTGCACTAGTTGCAAACGATTTTTTGGGTATTCCTGAGAGGATTGCGTTCTAGTAATCTAGTCGACTGAAAACAAACGTGTGAACTAATTTCTCAGCATCTTTCAGTGACATAAGAGATCTAACTTTTGCTATGTTTCTTAAGTGAAAAAATGCTGTCCTAGTGATCTGATTAATATGTGATTTAAAATTCAGATTACAGTCAACAATTACCCCTAAGCTGTTTTACCTCTGTCTTGACTTTTAATCCTAATGTATCCAGTTTATTTCTAATAGCCTCATTTTATCTGTTATTGCCAATCACTAAGATTTCAGTTTTCTCTTTATTTAACTTGAGAAAGTTACTATTCATCCATTCAGAAATACAAGTAAGACATTGTGTTAGTGAATCAAGAGAATCGGGGTCATCAGGTGCTATTGATAAATACAGCTGTGTGTCATCAGCATAGCTGTGGTAACTCACGTTATGCCATGAGATAATCTGACCTAACGGAAGCATGTAGATTGAGAAGAGCAGCGGACCCAGGATAGAGCTTTGTGGAACACCATATAGGATATCATGTGTCTTTGACTTGTGATTACCACAACTAACAAAGAATTGTCTCCCTGCCAGGTAGGATTCAAACGTATTTAGGACCCTGCCAGAGATGCCCACCCATTGACTAAGGTGATTTCTAAGAATATTATGATCAATGGTGTCAAATGTGGCACACAGATCTAAGAGGATGAGAACAGATAAATGGCCTCTGTCTTCATTCACTCGCAAATCATTTACTACTTTAACAAGTGCAGTTTCTGTGCTGTGATTTGTTCTAAAACCTGACTGAAATTTATCAAGAATAGCATGTTTATTTAGGTGGTCATTTAGCTGCATAATGACTGCCTTCTCGAGAATTTTACTTAAGAAAGTCAGGTTAGAGATGGGTCAAGATTTTTTTTTCATAAGTAGGGGTTTAACTACAGCAGCCTTAAGACAGTCTGGGAAGACTCCCGTATCTAATGACGAATTTACTATGTCAAGAATATTATCAATTAGCACGCCTGATACTTCTTTGAAAAAATGTGTTGGTATTGGGTCAAGGACGCAGGTGGAGGGTTTTAGTTGAGAAATTATTTTATGTAAATCAGGTAAATCTATCCTAGTGAAAGAGTTTAATTTGTTTATAATGGAGTACTGGGGTTTAAGATGATCCTTAGTGTTGGGGAGATATACTATGTTATTTCTAATATCATTAATTTTTTGATTGAAAAATACAGCAATAGCCTTACAAGTTTTACTGGAAGTACCTAGGAGGCATTCCTTTGAGTTACCTGGGTTTAGCAGACGATCAATCGTCGAGAATAAGAGACTGGGATTATTAGCATTGTTATTTATAATCTTAGAGAAATAGCAGCACCTCTCAAGACGGACAGTGTTATTGTATTCTGTTATTTTAACTTTTAATATTTCATAGTGGATAGTTAGTTTAGTCTTCCTCCATTTACGCTCAGCTCTACGGCATGTTCTCTTTAAATCAGACGCTCTTTGGGTCTTCCATGGTATAACAATGCTAGAAGATTTTTTCACTGTCTTTTCAGGTGCAACTATGTCAACAGCAGCTCTCACTTTAGTATTAAATCTTTCCACCTTATTATTTACATTATCCTCGCTATTATAGTTGGCACTATAAACGGACTGATTGCTTAGACTGTTTGTAAATTTTGAAGCTCCTGATAAGTCAAAGAAGCGTTTTTTAACAATATGCTTCTCATGAGTGTTTTCTATCATTATTTCTATACTAAAAAGTAAAAGAAAATGGTCTGATAGACCCATATCAATGACCTGCTTTATATCAACTTTTAGTCCTTTAGTAATTACTAAGTCTAACGTATGACCTGCTTTATGTGTAGGCTGATTAACGAGCTGTCTCCAATCAAAAGAGTCCAGGAGGTTCATGAATTCCTTTATTTTTAGGTCACACTGATTGTCGATATGAAAATTAAAGTTGCCAACAATTAAGAGTGTGTCATAGTTCGTAATTAAAATTGACATTAAGTCAGAGAATTCCTCAAAGAAAGACGCGTTAAATTTAGGAGGTTTATACACGGATAATACTAGAATGTGAGAATCTCCATGAATAATAACGGCGAGATACTCAAAGGACTTGAATTTACCAAAATTGACATCTTTACATTTTAACCGGCTTGAGTAAATGTTTGCTAGTCCGCCGCCCCTCTTTCTTTGGTGATCCACACGAGTAAAACTGTAATCTGGAGGCGCAGATCCGATTAAAACAGCTGCGCCATCTGAGCTAAGCCACATTTCACTTAGTGCAACAAAATACTTTTTTCTATGACTAATAAGATCGTTGATAAAAAATATCTTGTTAGTTAAAGATCTAACTTTTAATAGTGCCATATTTAATGTTTTGGAGGGGCAGAGATGAATACTATGTGCGTTATTGATATTTGGAACAGGAACTAAGTTATTTTTGTTAGCGCCGCTCTGTGTGTATTTTTTGTTTAATCTATAGTCGGTTTTAATAGTTTTAATACATTGTTCATCTAAAGTAGTAATTGTAATTAAATTATTGGTTTTTATGCCGTATTGCCTAGATTTTCTATGTACATTGAGATTGGTTATTAGAGTATTAATGTTGTGCACTTTTATGGAAGATTTTATTAAACAATTATCATATCCTAGCACAGCAATAGCATTTCGGAAAGGGTTAAGAGTAGAGATAGATACTCAAGATAAACAAATTACCTTAGATATGTTTTCGGAGAGGACCCGGGCACCGAAACTGTTCGGATGCAGGCCATCTCGCTCGAAGAAACATGGCCTTTCCAAGAAGAGGTCCCAGTTGTTGATGAATCCGATGTCTTGATTCTTGCAGAAGCCATGCAGCCAGTTGTTTAATCCTAGCAGACGATTGTAGTACTCATTTGATCATCTGACGAGAGGTAGTGTACCCGAAATTAAGATCTTTGAAGATGTGGTCCTCTCCTTCGTGTCTGTAATCAGTGCTGCAAAGTCAGCCTTAAGAATTTCTGACTGTCGGTGCCTTATGTCATTCACGCTGGTGTGCAATACAATTTCTCCAACTGCCCTCTCCTTGTGCTTCTCATAGATTGCCGGCACACGTCTCATCACATTTCGTACACGAGCACCGGGAAAACAAGAAACAAAAGATTTGATTAGGGCATGCGATATTGAGGTTTCTAACAATCGAATCACCTACCACTATTACATCACCAGGGGTTGAAGGCAAACTGGGGACGTGGAGAGGGTCGAACCGATTCTGAGTCGAGATGCTCTCCTGTGCCGATGGAGGTGTTCTAGCCTTGAGCCCCTGCCTGCATAGCTGAAATATGCCGAGATCTTTATTGGTGTCATCGTCGCTCCTACAAGATGCGGGGGTGAAGTTTACTTGAGCGGCACAATGTGGGGTTGATGTTACGCCGATTTTAGATGACGAGGATAGTTTATCCAGCAGCCGAGCCTTCAAATCCCTAAGGTATCTTCATCTGGACAGGAGTTTCTGAATCTGTTTGTCGAGTGCCTGGAGTTCTTCTACGATGACGGCAACGCGATTCATCTCACTGTCAGCCATTGTCTGCTTCCACTTCCGCTTCGTACCCAGACAGATGTCCAAGACACAAATTTAAAAGCACCAAGCATAATATTGAATAATTCTTTTGAATAAAGTGCACAAAGCAATGCACACTCCACAATTCTCCAACAAACAAACAATAAATAAATTATAAACAATAACCAATCCTCCACTCCCAGCAGCTCCGTCACACTTCCTCCCAACTTCCAATTTATTTGACTTCATTGTTTCTCAGTGCTAGGATTGCCCGTGTACTAATTTGTTCCGTTGATAACCCTTCATTATGAAATTCTTCAATAAGATTTGAACATAATATGTCTTCTTTAATTGGGCACTTAAAGTGAGGAAAACATAAAAATTTCTAAGAGCTGAGAGTGCAGGAACTGTGTCTGTCAAAAGCATTCATATGAATGAGAGGGCCGTGGGAGTGGCTGAATATGGGTGAGAGGAGGGCGGGACTAGAAAAAATCTCATGTCAAAAGTCTCATCTCGTGGGATTTGAAAGTCTCGTCAAAATAGTCTTGTCTTGTCGCAGGATTATATATATTTTGAAAGCCAGCCTGACAACAGACACTGCTCTTAAGTCCACCACACACGGTTTATTTACAGTATGTACAATATAAGTGTCCAAATAGTCCCGCACACACACAGTGCTCCAGCACCAAACACCCTTCAGTTCAGGGCCTCTCAACAGTCATCCCTGAGCCGCCTTTCCTCCTCACTCCCAAGCGTTGCCTTCTTCCACCCGACTCCTGCTCCCTGAATGGAGTGAGGCGGCCCCTTTTATCTTGTCCCAGATGTGCTCCAGGTGCCTGATGATGAACTTGTATCATATAACAATGAAATTATATGTAAAAAGTTGTCTTCGTCATAGCACAGTACAATAATAAAACATTTCCTTAAACAAATATGATAGTTGTCCAGTCTGTATCATTCCTAAATAATATTCTAGTTAGAGGTGCAATCCCAGTCATTAACACATTTACCGTGTAGCATCCCCCACCTAAAAGTAAGAACACATTCCATCTGATTAATTTAATATTTCATTAATTAAACCCCTAAACCCGCAATCATCAACCAAAATAACAGTTGAAATCGTTACTCATATGATTTGTTTTGTTATACACATGAAACAAAATACATATCTATTTAGGGTTAAGGTTAGGGTTAGGCTTCAGACACTGGAAGCTGCTGACAAACCCCTCTCTGTCACCAGTGTGTAGCAGCAAAAAACTAAAAGCAATAGAGTTTAACAGACGTCATTGAACTTGATCATGAGTTTGTTTGAGTTGTGTAACACTAATGCGAATGGCCAGGAGGTATCACTAGAGAGGCGAGTGTCAAATGCTTCGACACAAATGATTCAAATGTTTCTATGCTTCGTGAGGCTTCACTCTGCCCAACAATAGGCAATTCAAGCCGTGCCAAAATAAATAAGCTACTCATGATATGTGGTGTCAATGAGCTTTTCTATCAAACATGTCGGTAGACGTCACTCATAGCGCGACAAGACAATTTGGTGATAATCATTGATTTAGAATTAATTACCCCACAAACACAAGCCAAACCTTCTCTGCCACAGCAGCTTGGTTTTGTTTATATCAAATGTTTAATTTTTAAGCCTACTTCAAGTGCTTGGTGGCTACAAACAGATGTTCATTGCCTTCATACTGAGGCTGAACTTGCAGCTTGGGGGTGGGGCCCTTAGTGACTTCAATGGCCTTCTGCTTCTGTAGGGACTTCATAGAGCAAGAAATGGCGCTATACTGTACAAAATTTTTATGATTTTCATCATTTGTAAAGTTTCTAAATTATGTGTTTGCATGAGGACAACTCATTAAAAATTCAATTGCAATGAATCTCTTAGTTCAAATTTGTAATCAAAAGTCATTATGTATTAATTGCAATTTGTCATATTTCTTTCAAGCAATTAATATTTTTCTTTAAAGCAGAAACAACTCAGGGATTACTTTCTAATACAAAACAGTTAATAATCAGTTGCCTATGTATATTAAATTAATTTGGTTTCTTTATTGAACAGTTTTGTGTAACAGAAACAAATGAAGAAACACTATAACACTAATTAGTGAATGGCTCAAAGTAGGATTAATTAATTAATTAATTAATTAATTAATTAATTAATTAATTAATACTTTTGAGCCACACAACAATGCAGATTAGTTGGAACTTTGATTGGTTATGTTGGTAAAATGATATGAAGATGAAAAATAAAACATTATTGCGTTTCTGCCTATTTATTTAGCCAGTTGTTTAAGCAGACTTCAGTTCATTTACACCAATTGTTTAAGCGATGATATCCCAGATACAAAAACAAAAGTTCACAAGCGACCAGTGCTGGGAAAAGTTATTTAAATTAAATTCATTACATTGCTCATTACTTACAAAATCCTAATCTCCTTCAGTTAAGCGCGTTTCTTTTCTTCACTTGTCTCTATGGGGGAAAAAACAAAGGGTCGGAGTAAAGCTCTATGCACACTGCATGTGTTGCTGCCATGATGTGATTTAACCGATTGGTTACTTAACTGCATTTCTCAGTTTGCTATCTGCGCTTTGCTTGGAGCTCGTGATGGACAACACGTTACCTCTGGAAGGACAGTATCTCACATCCCAGTCCAAAAGGTGAGATGGAATCCTCGTCTCTCAGTTGCCTCGGCCGAGTACTTCAAACTTAGTGCACTGAGCCTGTTGTCGGAAAGGCCGTAGCGGCGCCCACAGATGGATTGCCTGCAGTGTGTGACTTGGGGTTTGGCTGAATGTGGAGATGACAGCTCAGATGTTCTCTTCTACATCGATGCCCAGTGCACTAGAGATGAGGTTAGGCTCCTCCGCACACATTGCCTTGTCAATTTTGCTCCCGGGTTGGTCAGTTTAGCTTTCAGCTCAAAAGACCATGTAAAAGAGGGGTTTCACGGACCTCTGGAAAATGTGCTAATTCACAGGGTTTGGCCGACAGAAAGCCGAGTGCAGGAGTCACCGTCAGATGACTGGAGATGACAGACAGATGATTGTAATTTATTCAAAACAGCAAATAATATACAACAATAAAGTAAGCACACTGTAGGTAAACCAAGATAGTGGAATGTAAAGACTCTTGGGAACATCTGTTCAAAAGGCGTGACTTTACTAAACTTTTTGACAGTAATAATAATAATATTTACTGACGCTGAGGAGACTTACAACATTTGAGACACAATTGCTGGCATTTCTTTTGCTTTTCCAGTATTAGCACAGACAGCTGAAATGACCTTCTCATGGCGACACACTGCCAGAAGCCTATAAGTCCTAACATAACAAATCCTTTTGAAATTCATTCTAAAACATGTCTTTGACAGGTTAACATTGCTAGTACCTTATAAAAGCTCTCTGAAAGAACATTTTCTGAATGAAAAAAGAAATTCCACCTTTACTTTAACATACAGTGTATCCGGAAAGTATTTACAGCGCATCACTTTTTCCACATTTTGTTATGTTACAGCCTTATTCCAAAATGGATTAAATTAATTTTTTTTCCTCAGAATTCTACACACAACACCTCATAATGACAACATGTAAAAAATTTTGGAGATTTTTGCAAATTTATTAAAAATAAAAAAATGGAGAAAGCACATGTACTAAGTATTCATAGCCTTTGCCATTAAGTTCAAAATTGAGCTCAGGTGCGTCCCGTTTCCCCTGATCATCCTTGAGATGTTTCTGCAGCTTAATTGGAGTCCACCTTTGGTAAATTCAGTTGATTGGACATGACTTGCAAAGGCACACACCTGTCTATAGAAGGTCACACAGTTGACAGTTCATGTCAGAGCACAAACCAAGCATGAAGTCAAAGGAATTGTCTGTAGACCTCCGAGACAGGATTGTCTTGAGGCACAAATCTGGGGAAAGTTACAGAAAAATTTCTACTGCTTTGAAGGTCCCAATGAGCACAGTGGCCTCCATCATCCGTAAATGGAAGAAGTTCGAAACCACCAGGACTCTTTCTAGAGCTGGCCGGCCATCTAACCTGAGCGATCGTGGGAGAAGGGCCATAGTCAGGGAAGTAACCAAGAACCTGAAGGTCACTCTGTCAGAGCTCCAGAGGTCCTCTTTGGAGAGAGGAGAACCTTCCAGAAGGACAACCATCTCTGCAGCAATCCACCAATCAGGCCTGTATGGGAGAGTGGCCAGACGGAAGCCACTCCTTAGTAAAAGGCACATGGCAGCCCACCTGGAGTTTGCCAAAACGCACCTGAAGGACTCTCAGACCATGTGAAACAAAATTCTCTGGTTTGATGAGACAAAGATTGAACTCTTTGGTGTGAATGCCAGAAGTTTGTCTCTCCAAGGTGTAACTAACCTCTCTCTCTCTCTCTCTCTCTCTCTCTCATTCATCCTAGGGCACGAAGTAGAAGCAGACAATGGCCGACAGTGGGGTAAATCGCATTGCAACCGTAGTTGAAGAACTCCAGGCACTCGACGAACAGATTCAGAAACTCCTGTCCTGACAGAGATACCTTAGAGATCTGAAGGCCCAGCTACTGGAAAAACCATCCTCGCCATCTGTAATTGGCGAAACATCAACCCCGCATTGTGCCGACCTCAGCCCTATGTCTTGTAGGAGTGACACCGCTGATGACCTCGGTGGATTTCAGCTATGCAGGCAGGGGTTCAAGGCCAGAGCACCTCCATCGGCACAGGCGAGCGTCCTATCTCAGAACCGGTTCAACCCTCTCCGCGTCCCCAGTTCACCTTCAGCCCTTGGTGATGTAATAGTGGTAGGTGATTCTATTGTAAGAAACCTTAATATCACATGCCCTAATGGAAAATCTTTTGTTTCTTGTTTTCCCGGTGCTCGTGTCCGAGATGTGATGAAACGTGCGCCGGAAATCTACAAGGAGCACAGGGAGAGGGCAGTTGGAGCAATCGTTTTGCATGCCGGCATAAACGATATAAGGCGCCGACAATCAGAAATCCTCAAGGCTTACTTCGCAGCTTTGATTAAAGACACGAAGGAGAGGAACCCATAGGCAAAGATCTTCATTTCGGATCCACGACCTGTAGTCAGACGATCCAACAAGTACTACAGTCGTCTGCTAGGATTGAACAACTGGCTACAGGGTTTCTGCAAGAAGAAAGACGTCGGTTTCTTCAACAATAGGTATCTCTTTTTGGAAAGGCTGCGTTCTTCAAGCGAGATTGCCTGCATCCGAACAGTTTCGGCGCCCGGTTCCTCTCCGAAAACATATCGAAGGTAATTCGTTTATCTTGACTATCTCTGCTCTTAACTCCTTCCGAAATGATACTGTTGTGCTAGGACATGATAAGTGTCTAATAGAATCTTCCGTTAAAGTGCACAACATTAATGCTGTAATAAGCAATCTCAATGCACGTAGAAAATCTAGGCAATACGGCATAAACTCCAATAATCTAATTAAAATTACTGTTTTAGAGAAACAATGTATTAAAACTATAAAAACAGATCACAGATTAAACAAAAAAAACACACAGAGCGGCGCTAATAAGAATAATTTAGTTCCTATTACAAATATCAATAACGCATATAATACTCATCTCTGCCCATCCGAAACATTAAATATGGCACTATTACATGTTACAGCTTTAACTAACAAAACGTTTTTTATCAACGATCTTATTAGGGATAAAAAAATAGATTTTATTGCACTAAGTGAAACGTGGCTTAACTCAGACGGCGCGGCTGTTTTAATCAAATCTGCGCCTCCGGATTACAGTTTTACTCATGCAGATCGCCAGGGAAAAAGGGGGGCGGCTTGGCAAACATTTACTCGAGCTGGTTAAAATGTAAAGATGTCAGTTTTGGTAAGTTCAAGTCCTTTGAGTATCTCGCCGTTGTTATCCATGGAGATTCTCACGTTCTAGTATTATCCATATATAGACCTCCAAAATTCAACGTGTCTTTTTTTGAGGAATTCTCTGACTTAATGTCAATTTTAATTACGAACTATGACACACTCCTAATAGTTGGCGACTTTAATTTTCATATAGATAATCAGTGTGACCTAAAAGTAAAAGAATTTATGAACCTCCTGGAATCTTTTGATTTGAGACCGCTCGTTAATCAGCCTACACATAAAGCAGGTCATACGTTAGACTTAGTGATTACTAAAGGACTTAAAGTTGATATAAAGCAGATCATTGATATTGGTCTATCAGACCATTTTCTTCTACTTTTTAATATAGAAATAATGATAAAAAAACACCCATGAGAAGCATATTGTTAAAAAACGCTTCTTTGACTCAGCAGCAGCTTTAAAACTTACAAACATTCTAAGCAATCAGTCCGTTTATAGTGCCACCTATAATAGTGAGAATAATGTAAATAGTAAGGTGGAAAGATTTAATACTAAAGTGAGGGCTGCTGTTGATATAGTTGCACCTGAAAAGACAGTTAAAAATTCTTCTAGCATTGTTATACCATGGAAGACCCAAAGAGTGTCTGATTTAAAGAGAACATGCCATAGAGCTGAGCATAAATGGAGGAAGACTAAACTAACTATCCACTATGAAATATTAAAAGTTAAAATAACAGAATACAATAACACTGTCCGTCTTGAGAGGCGCTGCTATTTCTCTAAGATTATAAATAACAATGCTAGTTATCCCAGAGTCTTATTCTCTACAATTGATCGTCTGCTAAACCAGGTAACTCAAAGGAATGCCTCCTAAGTACTTCCAGTAAAACCTGTGAGGCTATCGCTGTATTTTTCAATCAAAGAATTAATGATATTAGAAATAACATAGTATATCCCTCCAACACTAAGGATCCTCCTAAACCCCAGCATTCTGTTATAAATAAATTAAACTCTTTCACTAGGATAGATTTACCTGATTTACAAAAAAATAATATCTCAATTAAAACCCTCCACCTGCGTACTTGATCCAATACCAACAAATTATTTCAAAGAAGTATCAGGCGTGCTAATTGGTAATGTTCTTGACATAGTAAATTCGTCATTAGATACGGGAGTCTTCCCAGACTGTCTTAAGACTGCTGTAGTTAAACCCTTACTTAAACATAATCTCGACCCCTCGGCTCTTGAAAATTTTAGACCCATCTCTAACCTGCCTTTCTTAAGTAAAGTTCTGGAGAAGGCAGTCATTATGCAGTTAAATGACCACCTAAATAAACATGCTATTCTTGATAAATTTCAGTTGGGTTTTAGAACAAGTCACAGAAACTGAAACTGCACTTGTTAAAGTAGTAAATGATTTGCGAGTGAATGCACACAGAGGCCATTTATCTGTTCTCATCCTCTTAGATCTGAGTGCTGCATTTGACACCATTGATCATAATATTCTTAGAAATCGCCTTAGTCAATGGGTGGGCATCTCTGGCAGTGCCTTAAATTGGTTTGAATCCTACCTGACAGGGAGAAAATTCTGTGTTACTTGTGGTAATCACAACTCAAAAACACATGATATCCAATATGGTGTTCCACAAGGCTCTATCCTGGGTCCGCTGCTCTTCTCAATCTACATGCTTCCGTTAGGTCAGATTATCTCAGGTTACAACGTGAGCTACCACAGCTATGCTGATGACACACAGCTGTACTTATCAATAGCACCTGATGACCCCGATTCTCTTGATTCACTAACACAATGTCTGACTTGTATCTCAGAATGGATGAATAGTAACTTTCTCAAGTTAAATAAAGAGAAAACTGAAATCTTAGTGATTGGCAATAATGGATACAATGAGGCTATTAGAAATAAACTGGATACATTAGGATTAAAGGTCAAAACGGAGGTAAAAAGCTTAGGGGTAATTGTAAATTATATCACTGAAAGATGCTGAGAAATTAATTCACGCGTTTGTTTTCAGTCGACTAGATTACTGTAACGCACTTCTCTCAGGACTACCCAAAAAAGACATAAATCGTTTGCAAATAGTGCAGAATGCAGCTGCTAGAATCCTAACTAGGAAAAGAAAATCCGAGCACATTTCTCCAGTTTTGATGTCACTACACTGGTTACCTGTGTCATTCAGGATTGACTTTAAAATTCTACTTATGGTTTATAAAGCCTTAAATAATCTCGCTCCATCTTATATATCGGAATGTCTGACACCTTATATTCCAAATCGTAACCTCAGATCCTCAAATGAGTGTCTCCTTAGAATTCCAAGAACACAACTTAAAAGAAGTGGTGAAACGGCCTTCTGCTGCTATGCACCTAAAATCTGGAATAGCCTGCCAATAGGAAATTGCCAGGCTAATACAGTAGAGCACTTTAAAACACTGCTAAAAACACATTACTTTAACATGGCCTTCTCATAACTTCACTTTAACTTAATCCTGATACTCTATATGTTCAATTCATCATAATAACTATTCATGGTGGCTCTAAAATCCGTACTGACCCCTACTCTCTCTTCTGTTTCTTTTTCCGGTTTCTTTGTGATGGTGGCCTGCGCCTCCACCACCTACTCAAAGCATCATGATGCTCCAACAATGGTGGATAAATTAAAAGTCAGAAGTCTACGTGACCATCATCTTCAAGTCCTTCCGTGTGAACCCTAAATCCAAAGAGGACTGTTTCATTTATGTTAGGTAGAATGCCCAGAGGGGACTGAGCAGTCTAATGGCCTGGAATCCCTACAGATTTTATTTTTTTCTCCAGCTGTCTGGAGTTTTTTTTTGTTTTTTTCTGTCCACCCTGGCCATTGGACCTTACTCTTATTCTATGTTAATTAATGTTGACTTATTTTTAATTTCGTACTGTGTCTTATTTTTCTATTCTTCATTATGTAAAGCACTTTGAGCTACTGTTTGTATGAAATTGTGCTATATAAATAAATGTTGTTGTTGTTGTCACGTTTGGAGGAAACCAGGCACCGCTCATCACCAGGCCAACACCATCCCTACAGTGAAGCATGGTGGTGGCAGCATCATGCTGTGGGGATGTTTTTCAGCGGCAGGAACTGGGAGACTAGTCAGAATAAAGGGAAAGATGACTGCAGCAATGTACAGAGACATCCTGGATGAAAACCTGCTCCAGAGCGCTCTTGACCTCAGACTGGGGCGACGGTTCATCTTTCAACAGGAAAACGACCCTAAGCACACAGCCAAGATATCAAAGGAGTGGCTTCAGGACAACTCTGTGAATGTCCTTGAGTGGCCCAGCCAGAGCCCACACTTGAATCCAATTGAACATCTCTGGAGAGATGTTAAACTGGCTGTGCACCGACGCTTCCCATCCAAGCTGATGGAGCTTGAGAGGTGCTGCACAGAGGAATGGGCGAAACTGGCCAAGGATAGGTGTGCCAAGCTTGTGGCATCATATTCAAAAAGACTTGAGGCTGTAAATGCTGCCAAAGGTACATCGACAAAGTATTGAGCAAAGGCTGTGAATACTTATGTACAAGTGATTTCTCAGTTTTTTTTTTTACTTTTAATAAATTTGCAAAAACCTCATGTAAACTTTTTTCATGTTGTCATTATGGGGTGTTGTGTGTAGAATTCTGTGGAAAAAAAATAAATTGAATCCATTTTGGAATAAGGCTGTAACATAACAATATGTGGAAAAAGTGATGCACTGTGAATACTTTCCGGATGCACTGTAACAACAGTTCAGTAATTAACAATTTAACACCAAAATAAAATGCAGGTATTTCAGAACATTTATATTTTTGGGGTGGTATTCCATGAAAAAGGGTTGATAGCCCCCAGTGTAGATCTTCTCCAACAAAGCCCACTTCTGGAGGTGGCACCAAGTCTGAATTCTTTTCTGGCCCAGAAGACTTGGATTTGTGAGAATTGTTGTCCACATCCAGTACTGCAATATGGCAATATGTGTAGCAAAGTGTATTCTGTCTTTAATTTTTTTGTATTTTTTAGGTATGAATTTTCCAAAAAGCAATTGTTTGTGTAAACTTAGTGTCATATTTTGGAGGACAGATGCTAATTAATGTAACTCCCCACAGACACCAGGCACCCTCAGGTGATGGTGGATGCTGTACAGGTAAGTCTACTCTCTCCTTGCCTTTTCTACTTTTAGTAATTGATTTGATTTATTATTTAATAAGCATTGGCGAGAAGCTGTTTGTATGAAACCCTATTCTATTTTTTTTTTGTTTTTGATTTTGTTAAGGTAAGTTTTTAAATTTATTGTTATATTAAAACAGCAAAATGTAGAATATTATAAAGCTAAACTATTATTTATTGTGTGAGGCCATGTACATTGTAATTTTTGTTTTTCTTTTTTCTGATGAAATGTGTATAACATATTGTAAATAGTTAATATATGTAATACGTATGTTATGAAAAGAGAGCAAGGCGCATGGTGGAAGCTGTAGAGGCTTTGGTGAGAAGTTTGTATGACGCCCTGTTTTTTATTTTCTTTCTGGAAAAGGAAAAAGGATATAAACTGCTATGTCTCCTCCATGTTGATTTTTTTTGACACAACACTAAGTAGGATGGATTTGAGTCGTTATATGTGCTTACTGTCCAGGCAGGAGTGAACCTCACTCTTTAGTCAGGACAGTTCAGTTGTACTTCTCTCCGCTGGGAATTCTGGTGCGTCTCTGAAGTGTACTGCTCTGACAGATTTGTTTGCCACGTACCAAACATCAATATGGCTTCTCTTTGAGATTCATTTCTTAACAATAGTTTATTTTGGTTACTTTTCAGGACAGGACTGAACCTCACTCTCTAGTCCTGAAAGGTTCTTGTTTTTCTGGACTGATTTTGGAACTGCTACTGTTTTTATTTTGTTGTGAACTCTCGTGTGTCTCTGAAGACTGTCCATCACGGAAAACTGTTTACCACATTCATTACAGCAATATGGCTTCTCTCCAGTGTGAACTCTCGTGTGCTTCTGTAGACTGCTCATTCGTGAAAACTGTTTACCACATTCATTACAGCAATATGGCTTCTCTCCAGTGTGAACTCTTGTGTGGTCCTTCAGACTGTTCATTTGTGAAAACTGTTTACCACATTCATTACAGCAATATGGCTTCTCTCCAGTGTGAACTCTCGTGTGTTTCTGTAGACTGCTTATTCGTGAAAACTGTTTACCACATTGATTACAGCAATATGGCTTCTCTCCAGTGTGAACTCTCATATGTTTCTGTAGACTGCTCATTCGTGAAAACTGTTTACCACATTGATTACAGCAATATGGCTTCTCTCCAGTGTGAACTCTTGTGTGGTCCTTGAGACTGCTTATATGTGAAAACTGTTTACCACATTCATTACAGCAGTATGGCTTCTCTCCGGTGTGAACTCTCATGTGTTTCTGTAGATGGCCTATTTGTGAAAACTGTTTACCACATTCATTGCAGCAATATGGCTTCTCTCCGGTGTGAACTCTCGTGTGTATCTCAAGATGGCCTTTTCGTGAAAACTGTTTACCACATTCATTACAGCAATATGGCTTCTCTCTGGTGTGAACTTTAGTGTGATCCTTCAGACTGCTTATACGTGAAAACTGTTTACCACATTCATTACAGCAATATGGCTTCTCTCCAGTGTGAATTCGCGTGTGTTTCTGAAGATTGCCTTTTCGTGAAAACTGTTTACCACATTCATTACAGTAATATGTCTTCTCTTCCATGTGAACTCTCATGTGTTTCTGAAGAGCACTCCTGTTAGAGAATTCTCTGCCACATTCCACACTGCAGTGATTTTCGTTTCCTGTGTAAAATTTAAAACAAAAAGGTAAACAAAATGTGCTTATTTTCAATTCGCTGCCTTATTATCAACATTAACTTACATTAAATACATGATGGCTGAAATTAGGAACAACCTTTGATCAGCATAAGCAATTATAAAACTTTTGTTGTACTTGGAAAACACACAATTTGTTAATTTTACGTCCTTTACTACAACTGCTCAGTAGAGCCACATGCATAAAACTTCCTTATGCTCGGCTACATATATAAAAGCTGTTTCTTATGCAAAAGTTAGCATTTATAAAACTAGAACTTGGCATTTAAATTGGCTCAAAGTTCCTTCAAGTTTTGAGCATTTGCAAGTCCCACGCAGACTTTTTTTGTGTTAGCATTTTAGCAACTCCAGGAGGAAAAACGAAGAACTGAACAGGAAATCTCATTTCATTGCACATTTCACATTCTGATATTTGACAGGCTACACAAGAAGTGAGTTTTGATGTATCACAATGACATTTTGGCTCATGATGATGACTTAGTTGATTTAGATTCCCTATCCTCTTTGAAGTGTGTGATTAACTGCAGCCTTCGTTACAGAGACCACCATACTGAAATCACACAATCCCTTTTCTCTTACAGGTTTTAACAGCTGTGGGTTATTCGGAGATGGTGGCTTTTCAGTGTGAACTGCCTGACTGGTGAGGAATCTCTCAGTCACCCTGAGCCACATAATGCCATTTGTATCGGATTGTATACTTAAGATAGTAGAGAGTGTCACAAACTCGACACAGAGTCTTAGAAAGGTTTAGGGCAGCCACCCGTATAATTGATTTCCTGGCTGCAAAAGTCGTTTTAAATGAATACTGCACTGATGTGCACACAACCGAGTCCAAGACAGAACTGAGGGAATAGGGAAAAGGTACAGACTTTTAAAGGGGGAAACAGGAAGTGAGATCATAGGGGTAGGGCTCATGGTCTTCAGCCACTGGTTCGAGCCCGGATGTGACATCACAGGGGCCGGAGCCGGCAAGGTCTCCTTCCATAGGCTTGGTCCCGGAAGTGACGTCAAGAGAGCTAGGTGGAATCTCCCGTGAATGGTCTACAGGAAAGGGAGAGAAAGAGTCAGTGCGCTCTGCCACATCCCGACATGCCTCAGAACTGCCCTTACTCAAGCCTTTTAGCTGCCTACCATGCGCACGTATGTGACAACAGATACATGCAATATCGTTACCATCAGGCTGTGCAAGTCGTGATCAAAATAAAATCTGGAGCAATGCCTGCTGTCTTCAGCAGTGGTCGTCTTACTTGGCCTACAAGTCCCTTTATGATTACTGAGCTCACCAGTGTGTTCTCTCTTGTTATTGATATCCCAGACAGTTGAATTGGGTAATCTTTAGGTTATCCAATGTCTCTAATGATTTCATTATTATTTTCCAGCTTCTTTGACTTTCATTGGCACAGCTCTTGCCCTCATGTTGAACAATGGCAACTACAGAGACCAAAGGTAGTCTGTAGGTAGGAGTAAGCTGAGGTGTCTTAGGCCTGCAAGACTAAAGCAATGAAACACACCTGAGGAATCACAAACACCTCTGGCACCAACTGTCCGAAACATTACGGTGCCCTGAAATGGGAGAATGATACAGAAAAAGTGCTGTCATTTCTACAAGGTGCAAATGAAATGTTTGCAAATCCCCTTAAATAAAAATCAGTAATGTGTACTTTAATTACATCTGAATTATTTAATTTGTAATTTTAAATGGTGGATTAAAGGAGTAAATGCAAGAAGAATGTTTCATTGTCTTCGCCATTATGGAGGGTACTATATAAAACAGAATGTCATGCCAAGCATGAAAAGCACACCTTCAATAATTAGAATGTGTCCTGACATTTATCCACACTTGAACTAAAACCACTTGAGACCAAAACAAACAACAAAATGTCTTCTTTCATTCACCAAAGCAAAAGAGAGCAATGGATGAGTGACGCTTCAGTGCACAGGCCTACAGAAGCTGCATTGACCTCGAAGAAAAAAATAGAAGATAAGAAAACCGAGGAAGAGTACAGCTGTTGTTGTTTCAGCTCTACAGGGGCAGGTGACACCAGGACTGGTATCCTTTGTGACACGCTGGTGACATTTATACTCACCATTATAATTTTAAAGGGTATCTACTATCAGGACTTATTTATGTTGACTAAGCTAAAATTTGCCATGTTTTACTGTCTAATTGATCCAATGTGTGTGTTCATGTATGTAATTATTATCTCTGTTATGGCTGCAAACATCAAGCAGTCCAAGCCTGCACTCAATTAGGAGCTCTGTAAAGAAGAAATACAACTGAATTAAACAGGAATGTTACACAAATTAAATTAAAAGTGCCCAGTTTTTGCTGTTTATTGTGAAATCGGCTTGTAGTTGGTTGACTGGTCTACCAATTTCGTGACATGGAATATGTTAAACTGAAGGCACACGTATAACTGACAGAACAGCACAGAGTGGAAACTGATGAAGAAAATAACTGCTGTGTGGAAATATCTTAAAGTATATTAAATGTGATAGGAATTTTATATATAAAGTTTAAAATGAAAAAGTTAGTTGTGGTGTATTTAAAGCAAAGACATTTGCCGCAACTAATTTGATGAGAAACATTTAGGTACAACACTCGGCTAAGCACATCGACTTTCAACAATGCAGTGAAAGCAGGAAAACCGCTAAGGAAACAAATGTGTCTTAGCTGTCAATAATGGCACTGTTTGAAAATAACCAGACATATGATCAGGACAGGACAAAAAAATCAGACTATCCCTCAAAAATAATTACAGTTTATCATTTTAGATACACCACAATTTTCTATAGTAGAAAGTTAAGGGTTCCGTCATTTAATTCTTCACATGGGTGCACGATATATTCTGCCAAGCAGATGATCCTTTTCAAACGTAGCATTACCAAGATGAACACTTTCATGACATCTCATAAAAAGTGACATGCAAATGTGTGGGGACCCCCCTGATGAAAATAACTGTTACTGTGAATAGTTAAGTCAATATCAGATGAATTGATCTCCAAAAGCCATAAAGTTAAAGATAAAACATTCTTTTCTGCATTTTAAACAAGATTTGTGTCTTATTTTTGTAGAGTGAAAAAAGGAGTACTCCAGAAATGTGTGTGCACCCCAAGAGATCAGAGATGTCAGATATCTTTTTTCACCCAAGACGTCAGACCCTAATTAGCTTCTTAGGGCTTTGGCTTGTCTACAATCATCATTAGGAATGGCCAGGCGATGCAAAATTCAAAGCTGTATAAATTCTCAGATTCCTCAAACCTTGTCATGGGCTCGTCTAGGCAGCTGTCTAACACTCTGAAGAATAAAATAATTTATAGTCACAAAGCAGGAAAAGACTATAGAAGATGTCAAAGAGTTTTCAAGTAGCCACCTTCTCAGTTGGTAACGTTATTAAGAGATGGCAGTTAACAGCAATGGTGGAAATCAAGTTGAGGTCTGGAAGACCAAGACAACTTTCCAAGACAACTGCTCATAGCATTGCTAGAATGGCAAATCTAAACCACTATGTCTTAATGCTTCCTGGTGGTCTTTTGTAGTCAGACTCTGTGGTGATGCTGTTCTATTGTACAGCAACACCACCAGAAATATGACCACCAAGGAAGAGCTATAAAAAGAAACATTTCCTCACCACAAAATTCAAAGGTTGTAGATGAACATCTAAACATGTCTGATGCATTTTGGAACCAAACAATGTTAACTGATTAAGTAAAAAAATAACGTTTTGGCCAAATGTGCAAAGGTGTGTTTGGAGGAAAAAGGGCACAGAATTCCATGATAAGAAAACGTCTCTGACTGTTAAGGATGGGAGAAGATTAATCACGTTTCATGCTTGTGTTGAAGCCAGGAGCACTAGGAACTGTTCACTGTTGGAGGGAAGAATGGATTCAATTAAATATTCTGAAGCAGACATCACACCATCTATAAAAGCTAAAAATGAAAAGAGTATGGCTTCTACAAAAGGATAATGATCAGAACTGCACCCCAGAATTCACAATGGACTCCTCAAGGAGTTTAAGGTTGTGTCATGGCTCTCTCAGTTCATTGATTTGAACATTAACGACAATCTGTGGTGTGACAGACTGCCTGGGCCCATTTCCAGCAGTGATGCCTTCCGCAAAGCAAGACAGGGAGAGAGGGCTTATTCTGGATACTGACTCACCCAGACCGATAGAGGGCAGCCTCCTTGGCTTGAAACGGGGCCACGGGTTTGGAGCATGGAAGCTCAACCTTGCTGGAGCCCATTGCCACCGCCAGGAGGTGCCTGGATGTTTACTGGGCCCTGTTTAGCAGCACTTCCGCCACACCAGAAGGTGCTGCAGGAAGAAGGTCATTGGACGCCTGGGGCCTCATGTATAAATGGTGTGTACGCACAAAAATGTTGCATACTCCTGTTTCCACGCTCACATCGTGATGTATAAAAACTAAACTTGGTATAAAGCCACGCACATTTTCACGCCAGCTAAATCCTTGGCATATGCAAATTCTTCGCTTGGTTTTGCAAAGTGGCGACAACCCGGTGTCAATGTAGCGCTTTTATTTCAGTGCGGTTTCCCTTTCTTTTTTAGATCCACATCCCTGACGCGGCCTTATCAAATACACTGAAATTAACCATATATTGTTAATTAATTTAAGGCATCTGATTGTAATTAACCTGTAACAATATAATGGTTAACAGAATGGCCAAAGTATTCCAAAAACAATATTAGCTTTAGTGTTGTTACTCTCAAGTATTTATCCCACTGTATCAGAGTGTGGAAGCACAGCTCTACAGCAGCTGATCAGAAAGAGAATTATCGGGACACAGCATCAAGCACATGCTGCCTCAGCCATGCTGTCTATTTGAACTGCTCTCATATGGCAAACGCTTCTCAGCCTTTCCTGTAGGGAGATTGCAGTTCAAAAAACAGTCTCATCACAAGAGCTCTAAATGCACTCAATCAGTTCAAGTTCTCCTTGTAGAACTGTTTGTACTTATAAATACAAACACCTCACCGTAAACTTGCAATACAGTTATAATATTGCACAACCTGAGCCACTTTATACAGAGCATATTTACATAAGATGACGATATCATTTTGAACATGAAATGCAGGAAAATATGTTTATTACATTATATAGCTATGAAGAGGATGAAGAAAGGAAAAGCCATTGGTCCAGATGACATATATGTGGAAGCATGGAGGTGTTTAGGAGAGATGGCAGTGGAGTTTTTAACCAGATGAATCTTGGAAAGTGAGAGGATACTTGAGGAGTGGAGAAGAAGTGTACTGGTGCCGATATTTAAGAATAAGGGGGATGTGCAGGATCTATAGTAACTACAGGGGGATAAAATTGATGAGCCACAGCATGAAGTTATGGGAAAGAACAGTGGAAGCTAAGTTAAGAAGTGAAGTGAGGATTAGTGAGCAGCAGTATGGTTTCATGCCAAGAAAGAGCACCACAGAGGCAATATTTGCTCTGAGGATGTTGATGGAGAAGTAGAGAGAAGGCCAGAAGGAGTTGAATTGTGTCTTTGTGGACCTGGAGAAAGCATATGACAGAATGCCTCGAGAGGAGCTGTGGCATTCTATGAGGAAGTTGGGAGTGGCAAAGAAGCACGTAAGAGTTGTACAGGATATGTACGAGGGAAGTGTGACAGCGGTGAGGTTTGCGTTAGGAGTGACGGATGCATTCAAAATGGAGGTGGGATTACATCAGGGTTCAGCTCTGAGCCCTTTCTTATTTGCAATGGTGATGGACAGGATGACAGACAAGATTAGACAGGAATCCCCATGGACAATGATGTTTGCTGATGACATTGTGATCTGCAGCGATAGTAGGGAGCAGGTTGAGGAGATCCAGTAGAGGTGGAGATATGCTCTACAGATGAGAGGAATGATGGTCAGTAGGAACAAGACAGAATATGTGTGTGTAAATGAGAGGGAGGTCAGTGTAATGGAGAGTCACCACTACTCAATGGCCAGAGTAGGGAGGAAGAGGAACAAAACCTGTGAGGTTAAAAGGACTGGAGATAAGAAAGACTGTGCTTGGTGTTTTGGATATTGTGCTCTTGTGAGGAGCAAAGAAAGTGCTTCTCATCTGTAAATAAAGGTGAGCTGTGTGGAGAAACTTGTGTCCTGCCTGTCTGTGTTGGGTTAGGGTGGCTGTACACACCGTGGGCTTCACAGTGAATAGAACTCAAAAGAGTAATGCATGCAAGACGGCCCAAGAATCTCACAGAACTAGAAGCCTTTTGTAAATATGAGTGGGTGAAAATCCCACAAATGAGAACTGAAAGACTCTTATTGGGCCACAAAAAGTGTTTACAGACTGTGATTTCTGCAAAATGGGGTGTTACTAAGTAAAGACCATGCAGGTGCCCACACTTTTCCGTCATGCCCTTTGACCCTTTTGTTACTTTAAAACAGTAAAGGATGGAAATAAAAAAGTAATCTTGTTTAAAATATTAAAGAAATTTGTCATCTTCAGCTTTATGCCTTTTGGAGATCAGGTCATCTTTTACTTATTTAGCTGGTCACAGTAACAGAAATTTTGCCCAGGGTGCCTGCACTTTTATATGCCACTGTACAAGCGTTGCTGTTAGGGAATTCAATCTCTACAAGTTGTGTGAATGGATCAAGACGAGCGAGAAGGCCATTCATGGATTGTTCTTTGTCTGCCACCATCTCTTAGACTCACCCAGTCATGAGCACAAATCTCCACACAACATCACTGGTAGGACCACTGAGGCAGACCTGTCATGCCAACCTGAGGAGTAGTAAAGCTGCATAGGCAACATAAAGTGCTTATCTCATTGCTCCACTGCTTGTTAAGGAAATTAAGGCAAAAGGATTAAATAAAAATTATTTACAGCAACTTCAGAAAGAAAAAAAATGTCATATACAACAAAATTGCTTTATTTTCTCATATTCTTCAAAGAGAAACTAACAATTAGACAAACATTTCTAAATACATATATAACAGTAAAATGTGTGGCACCCATGCCCGGGTGTAATGTTCAATGAACAAAAGCAACAAGATGCACAAAATAAGACAGATGTAAGGCCTAACATATCTAGTGAACGGAGAGTCCTAAATATACGATGTGATCAAAAAACAAAGACTTACATTTCACCATCATTCACAATTTACTAAATGAACATTTCACTGTGCTAGTATTTTAAAATAAGAGGCTAGGAGAAGTTTTGTTCATCAAAAATAAGCACAATTTAAATAACAATCAAAATACTGGTCACCAATGTCACAATTACACTTTATTGTTCTGGTCAGATGCACAAATCTGCAGACATCATACAAGGGTCACTGAGGCACACAGACCACCTGCCACACCAGACCTAGGAGGGGGAGCTGCACAGGCCACACATCAAGTGTTTATGTCACAACACCAGATACTCCATGACTGTGCAGGTCAAAGTGGGCATCGCCATTTTAATAGGATTTTTAGTGGCACTCAAGACCTGTTAAGACAGAAGATTTAATAAGGATGCAGAAAGTCAGCTGCACCCCCTCACCCTGTAATCCTGAATGAATGGCTGAAGCGCAGCTCATACCATTTATTAGCCCAGTATTTCATCTAAACACAAAGGTGTAAATCAGAGTAGAGGCTGCAGCTTTTCAGAGTGTTCATCAAACAAATCAACACTGAAACTGACATTCATCTTAGGCTTGTAACCGAGAACTGAACCTGCCTCTTTGTGATGGAAAAAATAACGAGCCTATAAGCAGGCCCTGGATCTGCAACTAGAAGGGGTTTTAATTCAATCACCATGGGCTAAACCCAACTTTAAATGTAGCTGCATTTTCTGTCTCTTTTGGTGGATGAAGACTGAGGATATGTTCTCTCTAGGGATCCAAGAAGCAGACAATGCTTTCTCTGTGTGGGCTGAAAGCTGACAATTTGCTCCCTTTTGGGGTGGGAAGCCGTCCACACTGTGCAGAGCAAACAATTCCCAAACTTTCTTTGACGTGTAAGCTCCTCTCCATAGAGCCTTGGACAGACGCCCTAAACTGACTAAGAGCCTCTCTTCCCAACCTCTGATCAAGTCCCTGAGCAGTCTGGCAAGACTTAAAAAGGCAAGACGGGAGTTTCAGTACAAACCTTCTTGGGTCAGAGAGGTGCAGAGGGAATAGTAAAGTGCCTAACAGTGAGTTGAGAAAGAGTTACAGCGCACCATGAACAAAGGAACAGACAGCAAAGACAAAGAGCGAACTCTGAAGAGAGAAAAGGACCATTTGAACCTGGAACAACAACAGCAACAACTCCACAAAACATTAGAAATCATCTTTAAGGCCCTGGTATGATAAAACTGTTTATCTGAGCCAAGACAAATTAGAACTCTAAACAGCAAGTACAGAAGCAATCTCTTCTGTGATATGCTTGTAAGTCTCATCTGTCTGCGTCCTTTCTTCACTGTCAACAAATAATCAGTTACCAATTTTAAATAATCCTAAATAATCCTAAATAAACCTCCGTAATTCACAGCATTTTATTGGATTATTTATTTAAAGATTTTTGAGAGATGCTGCACTTATCTATTTGAACACTGCTTTGATTTTGATTGTTGTTTTAATAAAAGCACTTTGCACTTTTTGCACCATCCCCTTGTTACATTGTTGTGCCTCACTGTCCAGCTAATCGGTGACATTACCGACAGTGTCGGGTTCAAGAGCTCCAAAATGCAGATGGGAGCATGGAGCAGAACCCACATGGTCACAATAACTCATACCTCGACATCCCTAGAATTAGCCTAGTCACTCTTCACTGGACTTGTCTACCTCTGCTAGGTCTGTTTTGTAGCCCGGATACTAAAACTGCACACAGTACTCCAGATGAGGCCTGTGGCGTTTTATAAAACCTCTGCATAACCTCCTGTGACTTGTACTCCACACATCAGGGCGCTAAATAACCTGACATTCTCTTAGCCTTCTTAATGACTTCTGAACTCTCTAGGAGTCGGTGGTGATGACTTCACTACAACTCAGAAATCCTACTCATTAGGTTTACTTTAGATTTTCAGACCTTCCATTGTGTATACAAACCATACATTTTTACTTACTATATGTAATACTTTGCATTTACTTAAATTAAATTTCATCTTCAACAAATCTGCCCAAGCCTGTGTACTGTCTGAATCCCTCTATGATGATTTAACAGATTCTCGATTATCTGCCAAATCCACCTACCTTAGCATCACCTGAAAACTTAACCACCTTATTATTTTTATTCCTATCCAAATCATTTATAACATTATGCTACTGGATATCCAGAGGCTGTTCCCTTGAGCTCAGCCACGTCTTAAGCGATCTCAAGGGAAAATGTATGGGTCTTTAACGTCATCCCTAAAGATGTCCTTACAGACCAAGAGATGCATTTCACGTCAGAAAACATTTAGGGAAATGTCCAAATTACTTAAAATAAAGCATTTAAAGTCCACGGTGTATCATCCATAAACCAATAGTCTAGTAGAGATTTAATCAGACTCTCAAACAAATGCTTCGCAAGGTGGTCAGCAGGGACAGGGTTCTCTCCTTTTGAATTCTTATAAGGATGACAACCTCGGGGAATATTGGATATTTTAAAAGAAGGATGGGAAGAAGAGGCTCTTCCCTCTACCAATATGTTAGAATATATCACATAGTTACGCGATAGATTTGGGAAAATTCAACCAATATTAAAAAGCCACTGTCACAAAGATGTGTCACTGACATCATAAAGGTTTGGGGCAGCCACCGGTATATTGTTTCCTGGCTGCAAAATTAAAGAAAATTGAAAAGAGATGTTCACAGGTTTAAGTCCAAAATAGTTTGGATATTATGGAGGTAAGATGGCAGCTTTAAAGGCCGGTAAGGGAAATTATGTCATCAGACCCGGAACCAGAAGTGACATTGTTGGAACTGGAAGTGACATCATCATTGGTGCCAGAACCCTGCAGGATTTTCCATGTAGAGAGATTGAGAGAAACAGTCAGGGCACCCTGCCGCCCCCTGGTCTGGCGTGGTATTTCTATCACTAAGGCCATTCAGC
The DNA here is from genome assembly GCA_026402145.1 of Polypterus bichir lapradei. Taxonomy (NCBI): domain Eukaryota; kingdom Metazoa; phylum Chordata; class Cladistia; order Polypteriformes; family Polypteridae; genus Polypterus; species Polypterus bichir. The sequence goes on from JANRMT010062791.1 coordinate 190,092,456, forward strand.
TGTCTCCCAATCACATGTGTCTGACAATATATTTATATAGCAGTGGCCCTAGTAGGACACTACTCTTACAACCACCCAGTTCGGATAGGGTTCCTCGCACCATAACCCTAAGATTGCTATTTTTAGCCAATTCTGCACCCATCTGCACACCACACCTTGAACTTTCACTTCTTTTAGTTTAGTGGCACCTTATCAGATACTTTCTAAAAGTCTAGATAAATAATATCATATGCTCCACTTTGATCATATCCTTTGGTTGGTTCCTCATAGATTCCCAGCATGTTAGTAAAACACAACCTCCCTCATCTGAATCCATGCTGACTGTTTAGTAAAACTCCTGTTCTTGACATGTGTCACTCAATCTTTTCCTTAATAATTCCTTTAATTTATTTTCCTGTGATGCAAGTTAAGCTTACTGACCTGTTGATACTTCAATTGTCCCAGTGTGCAGTGACTACTAAAAATATCCATCAAAGGATATATATTCACTAAACTCTGTAGGTATTTGAGGATAAATAGCATCTGGTCTTGGAGATTTGTTTGAATTCAACCAATTCAATCTCAACAGCACTTCTCTCTCTACAATTTCCAAATCCATCAGTACCTCCTTAGTAGTTCCTGTTACAACTGAGCAGTTATCCACTTTTTCAGACATGAAATTTTAAGAAAATGGAAAGTTTAGAGAATCTGTGTATTGTAATTCCCCTTTATTGTTCATGCGGCACTTCACTTCCTCCTTGACTGTTATTTTACTCCTAAAATATTAAAAGAATGTCTATGGCTGCAATATTTCTCTTTAACTGTCTTTTAGAGACCTCATAACTTTCCTAATGGTTGCTCTCAAATGCACTACTGTTAGAATTGGGGTTATTCATCTTAAATGACTTACTCAGTTGTTGTTTTTTTTTTCCTCTGCAGCTTCTTTTTAACTTCCTTATTTACCCACTGCTGAGATTTTATTAATTATTCTGAATCCATCCCACATCATATGCAAAATGTTTAACTTCTTTCTGCTAGGAAATTACAGTTATGTTTGCCTGTTTATTGCTATGACACGGACTTGTTGGGTACTACAAAAGCTTTCTCCACCCTCTGCCCCACAAACCCAAAGGTTGGAGTAAGACTGGAGTAACAACTGCTGCTGTGTGATTTGCAAAAAAAAAAAAAAAAAAAAAAACCTTGGAAAAAGCATTAAAACTATTAAACTGCTTCTCTGCTCCTTAATAGATACAAAAAAAAACAAAGTGTTTAGGAGCAAAAGTCATATTTAATGCACATTCACATAGATGGAGCACAGACTAGCACAGAACACACAGCCTTTTCCACTTTATGATTTAAGAATGATGTGAACATGTCAGTCTAAGTTGTTCCTACAATTCACCGATTCAATGTGCAATCCAAAGGTTTAACGTTTCATCCAAATACTTCTTTAAGGATTTCACAAGAACCTTAGAAGAAATGAAGAGATGTGTAAAGCTGGCAAATGTGATAAAAGAATTTTGGAAGACCTGGGTGTCCATCAATGCATAGAAAGTCATAATGCCTACAAAACTGGAGGAAACTCACTACTGAAAAGGGTAACCCACAAAGATCACAGCATGAAAGCAGAGGTGAATAGGAACCCAGACAGGCTGAGCAAAGGGCCCGCAGAAGTCTCTGGGACTTCTGAAAGTCTCTGTCCTTGTGTTCTTATGGAGAACAAAGTGTTAGAATGTAGTTTACAGAAGGACAACACCAATGAGATCAATGCAATCTAGCAAAACCATCACTGCACATCTTAAAACTTGTAAAAGATCATCTTGATGTTCCAGAACAGACAATGTTCCATGAATAAATGAGACAAAAGTTGAAGTCTTTGGTCAAAACCTGCAACACCATATTTGGAGGTAAGACAAAAGTGGACATTGATACTAAAGACTTAAGGTGAATGGAGCATCATGGTTTGGCCTGCATGTTTCTTCATGGCCTGTAACACTTGACATGACCAATGGTCACTGAATTGAAAATATTATCAAGAAATATGACAGAAAAGTATTAGCATAGTAGAAGTTTAACAAAAGTTATGTGATGTCACAGGACAATGAGCCCAAACAAAGGAAGAAATCAAAATAGAAAGGGTTAAACATATCGTAACTGGTGTTCTCGAATGGCCAATAAGAGACACGAGATGCTGTGGCCTGACCTAAAGAGAACTGATCAGAAAAGGGCACTCAGGGATGAAGGAACTGAAAAGGTTTGGAATAAAGGAATGGGTTAAAGTTAATTGCTGATCAGTAGCTACAAAAAGTTATGTTTAGGTCATTACTGTTAAAGAAGGGCCAACCAGTCTGTAAAGATAGGAGGGTCATGGAGTGGACTGTGAATGTTTAAACAATGTGTTCAGGATTGACAAGAAGCCGTCCAATTGTTTGTGTTATTACAGTAGTTTAGGACAACTGAGGCTGTCTGTAATCTGAGTTTAGTTGAAGATCGGACTACATTGTTAAGAGGAATTAATATGGATACCCAGGAAATTCCAGAGGGATCAATACCTTTGTCTTGCTCTTGGACATTTGTATAGCACTCTTTATCGAGGATAGGCTGAGAAATTTTGCATAAAGTCACTATAATGGAAGAATAGCAAATTGCTAAATCTTACAACACAAATGATGAAATCTCACACTAAATTTAAACACACAATAAAATAAAGTATTTTCACTCCATTTCTATGTTTCTCATATAAATCACAAGACCCAACCTTTCAAGCTCATAAACCCCAACCCTAAATCGTACACATTTTTATTTTACACTTACTTTTTCCAGACTCCTTTGAAGGTGGTCGCTTATTTTTCTGAGCTCTAACAGATGTAGTTTCCTCAGCCCTCTTTGGTTCAGACTCTAATGATTCAGACTTCATATTAATAGAAGGCTTTGGAGATGAACACTGTTTGCTATGAGAAAAGTCTAACCTGGTCACCACTCCATCTTGAAGGTTGTCTTCTTTTACACTGTCCATATTTGTATGGGTATGTGTCTCAATACCGACAGACTTCTCTTCAGTTTCTTCTTTAATGCTCACTGGCTGCAGTTCACTGTCCTCCTCCTTGATGCTTAGACTTTCCTGTTTAAGGTAGATGGACTCCCACTCACAGTCCTCCTCCTTAATATTTACAGTTTTCTCCATGATATTTGTGTCCACATCACAGGTGTCCCATTTCACATCCATTGAGATGTTCCAGTAAACAGCAGCTTTTGCTTTTTTTCTGTGAAAAGAACAAGAATCGGCTTCATTAAAACTTCATCACTTATGTGTAAAGACACTTGAATATCATTTTAGAACAGGCTGTATGTTATGGTTTATGTAAAGTTAGACAGTTTGTAGCATGCTGACAGTAACTCAATGCTCTTCATTTCAGATTATCAGAATCTTGGGAGTGGAGAGAAGGTCCAACAGACTCTGAAACATGAAGAACATCTTACATAGTTGTGGGTCAGCAGTATTCACTACTTGAATTAAACATACAGTGCTGCTGGGGTCCCAGAATTGTCTTATCAGTTTATGTTAATGACGGTTTGTACAAGTAGGGGCACAGGATTGTGTTAAGAAACAGAAAAGTCTGGAGGGAGGAGATGAAAGAGGAACTTGTCTTCTCCTGTTGCAGCTGTGCATTTCAGAAAAGTTAATTAAGTGAAATAAGGGGTTTGCTAGCTTAGGCTGACAGGTATAACTGACCGTGCATAACTTCTATTTTTGTCAGTAGGTTTGACAAACCTTTTCAATTCATTAAAGGCCACCTGTACCCTCTTTACCCACTGAATCAATCATAAGTTTTGATTGTGCTATCAGATTTAATCAAACCCCCTTGTGCTCACTAAATGTTTTAAATTGCATTGTTCTGTTAAACTGTGACCATCCCTTCTCCATTAGTAAATAGCTGATTGACCTGACTTAAGCTACTTAACTGCACAGCCATAACAGGGATGGATGTGTGTCGTTTTAAAAGGAAAAAGTGTTTTAACTCTGTAAGAAAGGGCAGAGCAGGCTCTTTTCAATTAGATGGCCACGTTCCTTCAATGTGGGAGGTGGCATAATTCACATCTTCTATCACATTCTGATGACCAGTGTGATTTTCTACA
>JANRMT010062791.1:190101571-190115124 GCA_026402145.1 Polypterus bichir lapradei
GTGGTCAGATATTCAGCTTGTCCAAGCCTCTCAAGGAGGTCGTCCACACGAGGCATTGGATAAGCATCAAATTGTGAGACCTGATTAAGCCAACGGAAGTCATTGCAAAACATCCAACTCCCGTCAGGCTTAGAAACCAAGACAATTGGGCTGGACCAGGGACTATGACTCTCCTCTATGACTCCTAACTCCAAGCATGCGCTTGATTTCCAGTTCCACTTCAGCCTTCTTTGCCTTGGGAAGACGATTATGGGCATTCTCGGACTATGACCCCGGGCTTAGTCACAATATCGTGGGCAACAAGAGAGGTCCTTTAAGGTTTTTCATCTACCACCTCCGGGACGGACGAGATAACTGCTTCGAGCTCCCACCTCTGTTGGGTATTCAAATTAGACCCGAAGCTAAGGGTGTTAACCTGAGCAAAGAAGGAGCGGGGTTGGCCGGAGGTGGGATCAGGGTCCCTTTCCTTCCACGGTTTCAGGAGATTCACGTGATATATCCGCTCACTCTATTGACGATTGGGTTGTTTCACCAAATAATCGACGAGTCCCTTTCTCTCCTTAACTTCGTATGGTCCTTGCCAGTGGGAAAGTAGTTTAGAGTGGGAGGTGGGAACCAACACCATGACCCAATCCCCCGGTTGAAACTCCCGAAGTGTCGTGCCACGGTCATAATAGTGGGCCTGTGCTGCTTGTGCCTCCTCCATGTGACTTTTTAATATGGGCCGAATTTTTTCAAATCTATCGCGTAATTGCATGATTTACTCCAAAATATTAGTCAAGGGAAGAGCCTGTCCTTCCCAATCATCTTTAAAAATGTCCAATATGCCCTGGGGTTGTTATCCATATAACAATTCAAAGGGTGAGAACCACGTTGAGGCTTGAGGGACTTCCGTGTAGGCAAAGAGAATGAGGGGAAGGAGCTGATCCCAATTCCTCCCATCCCCGCTGACCACCCTGTGAAGCATCTGTTTGAGAGTCTGATTAAAACTCTCTACTAAACCATTGGTTTGAGGATGATACACGCAGTTTTCAAGTGCTTTATTTTAAGTAACTTGGCCATTTCCTTGAACATTTTCGAGGTAAACGGCATTCCTTGGTCCGTAAGGACTTCTTTAGGAGCCCCAACCCCAATTCTGAAATACAGAAGTGTTGAACCTCCTCATTAATTCTGGGCCAATAGAAACGGAGGTTAACTCTTTTAGGGCTAATTTTGTTTTGTTTTGTTTTTTTCTTTTCTCCCAGGGCTGAATATTTTTCCAAAAACTTTTTTTTTTTTAAAAAGAACACAAAACAATTGTTTAACTTATCAAATCAACAAAAAATATTTATTTTTGACTAATATAACTGTTTTGCATTTTGTATGAGCCTGCATACTATATAATTTAACATATTATTATTTCACATACTGTACATGTTACAAAGCAAAGTCCTGCAAAGTATGATAACGCTCAAAGCAGCCAATTGCATGCATTGCCACGTTGCACTGCTTACAATACGTGTTGCACTGGTGCCTCTTTTTCAGTTGTCTGTTGCTCTGCATACCTGTTTGTCTCGCCAGATATCAGCGGAAAAACTGCCTCAGGAAAAAACAGCCTGAAATAGCCCAGCGGCTTGTAATCCGTTGTGTCCAGCAGCAAGCCTTGCGCCTTCTTGTAAAGTCCGGTAGGCAGTTCAGCTCCCAAGGATCAATTTCTGGGCATTTCTCTCACGCAAACCTTGCCATAGGTGCACCGGCAGCGCAAATGCACTCAGCTGCCAGCCGAGCAGATGCAGCGGTATCGACTGGTCTCCGATCGGCTGATGCCGGCTCCTCAATCTCTTCCTCGATCTCCTGATCACTATCAAAGAAATCTGACTCTGACAAATCAGAGTCCGACTCAGCGATAATGAGCAAAATGTCTTCTGCTGAGTATTTTCTTTTTTGCACTTGCTTCACTCCCTCATGAGATGTTGATGCCATCTTGCCTTTATTTCTATTTGTTTACATATCGCAACTCAGCACACGCAAGGATTAGTTGCTGAGTCAAAATATCTAACATTCCTCCAAGCAGAGAGGGAATGCCTGTGATGTGACAATGAGTTTTGTCGCCATCTATCCCTGGATGTCGACATTTGTCGACATTCGCCCTTAGCCTTTCCCGTCGACAAAAGACGACATCCGCCCTAAAAGAGTTAATACACTCTAATGTTTTCTCGGTGCCCAGGTGGCCTCCTAGGAGGTGGGCATGCGCTAACTCACAAACTTGCCGCCATAAAGTTTGTGGGATTAGCAACAGCTTCCGTACCCCACCATCGTGTTCACAGAAATAATAAATTATTTTCTACTAGCAAAATACCCGCGCCTCGCAGCGGAGAAGTAGTGTGTTAAAGAAGTTATGAAAAAGAAAAGAAAACATTTTAAAAATAATGTAACATGATTGTCAATGTAATTGTTTTGTCACTGTTATGAGTGTTGCTGTCATATATATACTGTATATATACAGTATATACACACACACAGACACACACACACATACAGTGGGTACGGAAAGTATTCAGATCCCCTTCAATTTTTCACTCTTTGTTATATTGCAGCCATTTGCTAAAATCATTTAAATTAATTTTTTCCCTCATTAATGTACACACAGCACCCCATATTGACAGACAAAAAAAATAATTTTTGAAATTGTTGCAGATTTATTAAAAAAGAAAAACTGAAATATCACATGGTCCTAAGTATTCAGACCCTTTGCTCAGTATTTAGTAGAAGAACCCTTTTCAGCTAATACAGCCATGAGTCTTCTTGGGAAAGATGCAACAAGTTTTTCACACCTCTGCCATTCCTCCTTGCAGATCCTCTACAGTTCTGTCAGGTTGGATGGTAAACGTTGGTGGACAGACATTTCAGGGCTCTGGCTGGGCCATTCAAGAACAGTCACAGAGTTGTTGTGAAGCCATTCCTTCATTATTTTAGCTGTGTGCTTAGGGTCATTGTCTTGTTGGAAGGTAAACCTTCGGCCCAATCTGAGGTCCTTAGCACTCTGGAGAAGGTTTTTGTCCAGGATATCCCTGTACTTGGCCGCATTCATCTTTTCCGCGATTGCAACCAGTCGTCCTGTCCCTGCAGCTGAAAAACACCCCCACAGCATGATGCTGCCACCGCCATGCTTCATTGTGGGGACTGTATTGAACAAGTGATGAGCAGTGCCTGGTTGTCTCCACACATACCGCTTAGAATTAAGGCCAAAAAGTTCTATCTTGGTCTCATCAGAACAGAGAATCTTATTTCTCACCATCTCAGAGTCCTTCAAATCCCCGCGCTTCGCAGCAACGAAGTACTCCTTTTAAATTTTTATTAAGAAGAAAAGAAAACCTTTTTAAACTGAGGGAAAATATACCAATAACTATCTGTTAAGGATCTCTTTGTATACCACGTTGTCAGTTCAGCACTCCGGTTGTAATATGACCAAGCTGTGCACTGAGCTTACTCTTGAGAATGCAACGTATAGTTGTCCAGGAGAAAAGCAATGTTGCCTCAAATCAATGGCAACCTTTTGTAGAGTCTGTCCCTGAGACTTATTGTCATCGCGAAGCAGAGCCTTACTGGAAATTTGAGGCATTTGAATTGAAATGGGAGATCAGAGGGTATAACTGTGATGCGAGGAATATATTCAGAGTGTGGCGCTCTGCTGTTTTTTTGTGTAGCTGCCTTCACACAGCTTCTCTGCTGCTTTATAAACGAACGCCATATAAGGCCGTCTTTCTCCTTGCTTCGCGGTTCTGTACTGTTTTATTGTTCGTTTATTACGATTATAGATATTTATTGATTCCCTTCTTTAGCTGACTGCCTGCTCATATATGGCACTCCGCTGGTTTTTTGTGAAGCAGCCTTTACACAGCTTCTCTGCTGTTTTATAAACGAACAACATATAAGGCCACCCTTTTTCTTTGCTTCGCCAAGGAAGCTGCCTTTTTATTTAATCCACGGGTTCTCCGCTGTTTTATTGTTCATTTATTACAATTGTTATAGTTCTCTTTATATAGCTCGTTGTCAGTTCAGTACTCCGGTTGTAATATGACGAAGCTGCGCGAGCTCACTCTTGAGAATGCAACGTATAGTTGTCCAGGAGAAAAGTAATCTTGCCTGAAATCAATGGCAACCTTTTGTAGGGTCTGTCCCTGAGACTTATTACTTGTCATTGCAAAGCAGAGCCTTACTGGAATTTGGAGGCATTTGAATTGAAATGGGAGATCAGAGGGTATAACGGGGATGTGAGGAATACACTGTATGTGGAGAAACTCTAGAGACAGCGTGTGTATTAACTTGTGGATTTTTCTGTGAGTATTTGGTGGCAGCGTGACAAAGATGCTTCCGCAAGACCACTGTGGAGCTACACCGTGCTTTGTTTCCGCAGTAGCTGCACTTATGAATAAGCTTGTATGCGTTTTTCTTCAGCGCTCTTTGGAGCTCTTCCTTGTTTTCTATGTACTGCGTTCACAGTCAGTTCACGTGATTACGTGGGAGGCGTGATGATGTGACACGCATCTTCGCCCCCCACGGCCATCGAGCTGAAGTCCATTATAGTATATGGAGAAAAATAGGTTCCAGTTATGACCATTATGTGTAGAATTTCGAAATGAAACCTGCCCAATTTTTGTAAGTAAGCTGTAAGGAATGAGCCTGCCAAATTTCAGCCTTCTACCTACACGGAAAGTTGGAGAATTAGTGATGAGTGAGTGAGTGAGTGAGTGAGTGAGTCAGGGCTTTGCCTTTTATTAGTATAGATAACAAATTGGGGTCCTTGTGGCATGGGTTGATTGGTGCATTGGCCGTTGACTAGGACAACTTCATTCTTAAATTTAAGGGAATCATCATTCCATTGTTCCCTTTTATTGATGAAAAGGCAATAAGAATTTTCATTTTTAGTTACAATATGACATTCGTAATCGCATGGTTTAAATGTGAAAGTCGCAGCATTTTCTGTATTTGGGTTAATGGATGTATTTATTTCATAACACCCTATTAGCATTTGGTGGTGTGTTTCTTTTGTTCACATTTTTTATCTTAGAGTGAACAGCATGCTAATAATTAAGCAAAATAATGTAATCGAGGTGTTGAATTCAGAATAGAATTAGGAGTGCACGTCTGACACTCGATGGGTGTAAAATGTGCCCTCCAAAGCCATCAGTATTTTTTTATTATGTTTATATCAGATTACATCAATACAATAGTTTTTCCATAATAAAGTTAACAAATATAATAATAATGAAGGCTACATTACATACAAGAGTAGCAACAACTAAGTTATTACAAGAAAGTGAGATGCAGATAATAGCATTACACATTGTTAATGAAGCAGATCAGAATCTTACATGTTTTAATTATTTTATTGTGTTTTCTATTTTTAAAAGATATTTCTAGCATATTAATGTCCATTCAGAAAGATAACAGAGGGTCTAACGTTCTGAACATTACACTTATGAACAGGAAATTTATGAAGCAAGGAAACCACAGTTACTGCATTTTCCAACATTTAGTCTTCAAAATTGTATACAGAAGAACAAGAATTAAACAGTGAGATATTGGTTTATCATTCAAGACAGTAACATAAATAAATCTTTATAAAACATTTTGGAATAGGAGCAGAAGTAAAAGAAATGTGAGAGGGGATGTGTCTTCATTTGTACCTAAACTACATTTTGGCGATATATTAATGTCAAACTTATGAATTAATGTATTAGTTGGCTACTATTTACTCAGAATTTTGAAGTGGATTTTGTTAACGTCGTTTGGTAGAAGAGATTCGATGGCAGAAAACAGACAATTTTAAAATTTATGATGTCCAAAGCCATCAGAGAAGTGTGGTGTGTCTGATGTGGCACAGTGACAGGCTGTGTACCTGCTGTTGTCACGTTTCATTAGCTTATCATTTAAGCTGTTGGTTTAGGAAGAGTACACACACATACATTAAAATGAATATAATGGAGAAGGCTTGGTCCTTAGAAATAACTTTTCTTATTGCTGCAGTTAGAAGCACAATGCCCCTTCATTGTTTTTTTTTTTTTTCTTGACCCTACAGGATGCCTGGTGGTAACCAGCCTTCCAAGTGGCTGAACAGATGCCAGTGTACCCGAATTCAGAGACACAACTGGATGTACTTTTATTCTGCTTTTAAGATTTCCAATTCAAGATGATGTGCAGTTCATGTTAGATTTGTAATTTTTAAAGGTAAGACTACCAAGACTTTCAGTTTCAGAAGTAATTTGTGTACAATTCCTGCAAAGCCTCCCCATATTTATTACTTGATCTGTAATATTTTGCTGCCTTGAATACTGTACTGTATGTCTGCTCACTCTGTCCAGTAACTAACACGGCTTTTTAATTTTAGGCAGGAAAGCCTCAGAGTGTGAATCCTCACAAACACAGACACTGAGGCACATCAGTAACAGCAGTCACTAAATAGCGATGTTGTTTCGTTCTGCAAAATAACATTTATTTTCTTAGGTTACTGTGCTTTGTTGTTGGATTTTAAAGAACCGAGACTTCATTTTAAATTAAAACAAAACTAAGGCAGGAGAGAAAAACACATTTGTTTTCATGTAAGTAATGACACCTGAGCACGTCACATGAGAAGTTCAGATATACAAAAATTGTAACACAATGTCTACTGTATTTGTAATGTAAAAGAACAAAAATGACGCTACATATAATGACAATTAAGTTGGGGTTCTTTCAAAATCCAACAAAAAAAACACAGTAATTATTATTAATAGCCGACGCCCGCCGTAGCATTCGGCGGTGTAAGAATAGGAACGGAAAAAGGTGAGAAAGGAATTCAGAAATCAAGAAGAAATAAATACTTCATGAAAGACGCAGTTGTGAATAGGTGTTTTGGTGGAGACGACAGACAATGAGTCAAAAGATCTAACCCTAGAAAAAGCCACTTACAACTTACCGTGGCTGAAGACTGGTTGTTAGAATTATTGTGAAGAGTAAACAGCATGTGGGCATGAGGAAGGCCACACTTCTGAAATTCGACTATGTAAATATATATATAATCAACAACAACCCCAAAAAGATGTTGTTATAGAATGTCTCTAAGTAATTTCTGCATCTTAATCCAAAAGACTCCTACTATAATATCAGATCTGTGCTCTGGTCTTTGGGTATCTGACAGTGCATGTAGAATTTCCGGCCAAGCAGGATTACATGTGAAAGTGATAAATAAATGAGGATTTCTGAATTTACGTACTATGGCCATGGAATCCTGATAGTTTTGTTGCATGTATCTTGGACTTCCTGGAAATGTGGACGGTAATATGATCATTTTGCCTACACGTATGTTAATATTTTCACCATTTTCTAGCAGCGCGTCTGATAGTCCTTTGTATTGTTCCACGCGCAGATCTTGTTGATTTAATCTGAGATAGTAAAGACACATGCCCTCTGTTTTAACATATGCATCTACGACATACTGTTGGAATAGTTTACCACTGGAGTGCAAAATACTAAATTTATTCCTCATTGATAATCTGAACGCGTACAATTGGCTTTGAGTAAGCCTGATTCGGTTGGCGGTTCTTTTATTGGGAACATGTTGTAAATCTTTTGTGCCAGCCAATGTCTCCATAAGAGAATAAAAGTGGTTAAACCATAGGATCGGAATTCATATTGAGCGTGTGTTTGAATGATTTAACGAAGGGGTCGATGGTTCTGAACATGAAATCTAGCTGGAGAAGTAAATTTTCACTTAATGTAGAGTTTGTTTTATTTTGTAAGCATACTTCAGTAGCTTGTCGAGAAATGCCGTGTTGGCTGCGTGGGTGTGGGACCGGTTTTGAAGAGGAGCCGCTGACAGCTTTGGACTTTACTCTAAGCAGAACTTTATTTATTGTGATGGTTTACTTTCGTAATGATTGATCTGCAGGTGTACCAAGAAAGGAGACAGAACAAGAATTAAGGGTACAGTTTATTAATGTTTGAACTCCATGAGTGAATATCTACTGGGTTTATGTTTTTAACAGTTACAGTGAAGTAGAAGAGTCTGGCTGTGTTATGGGGCAGCAGTTAAAGAAGAAGGAAGGAGAGTTGTGTGCCCTGTTGAAGTACTGGCTCGTCCTCCTGCCTGCACTTCTAGAATCCTCCATCTCAACCTCTGCTCTGATCTGCTGTGCCTTTGCCAAGTGATCACGAGGTATTCTCTTATTTTGTTTTTTTTTTCTTCTGAAAACTGTCTCGGTCTCATTACACTGACAGCCTGTCTCACATAGAATTGATTTCAAGGTTCTATTAAATAATTAGAAGGCTTTGAGTATTTTAGACCCTGCCCGTATTTTGGAGTGTCTGCTCCCAACATTTCTTTTCTCAAACGTTGCTTTGCTTTTTATTCCAAAATCAACCATAAAAACCGGCAGCTTTCTGTACCTGTGCAAAAAAAATCTGGAATGCTTTGCCAATAGAGAAGTGCCAGGCTACAAATCATGATCATTTCAAAATTTCTAATTTGGCTTTTCTTAATTACTTGCATTGGTTGTAATAGATTAGAAATGGTACTGTGTACAGTTTGCAAGCTAACAAATCTCTCCTGTTTTTCTCTGTTGTCTTTTTCCAATTTATTGCAATGGTGCCCCCCTGCATCTCCACTGTTTACTACATCAACTAAAACTGCCTGTGATGCCGGAGAGAAACAAAGTTCACAAGACGTCCTGAAATGGAATTGTGATTGGACTGAGACGGCCACAATTATGTATACTGGGATGTGCAGAGGGGGCTGTGTGGGCTTTGGCCCACAGGTTTATTATCTCCAGCATCTTTGAAAGCTGCACGTTTGTCTTTGTCCCTGGCCATTTGACCAGGAAGTGTATTTATTACAAAGGACAAGGACCCCTCAGTTTGCTTCTTATTTACTTTTATGATGTCTTCAATTTTCTTTGTAACTGTATATTTTGTAGAGCAATTTGAGCTACACTTGTAAGCAAAGGTGATATAAAATATTATTAATAAACAAATGTTAAGGGACAGATCAGGAAAAATGTCAGTTTAAATAGAACACATTATTTATGGAAAGTTGCTGGATAATAATTCTTAACTCTGAGTAATATCTTGTTCATAAAGCTAAAGTAGCATTTTTCCTTTTTTGACAAATTTAATGCTTCACCTTTTACTGTATTCAAAACCTTGCTAACATTTTTTTTTTAATATCAAGGTATAAAAATCTGTAAATATGTTTGTGTTCCCTTTCCCTAATAGTTTTTAACGCCTCCCCATTGTTGGCCTTTTTTATGGTGTGTTGTGTTAATTAAACTAATAAGAAAAAATGTCCCTGCCCTTTGTCCACGTGGTGTTCATCATAAACTGAACTATTTCATGCTGTTTAAATTCTGCTCAGTTTTATTGTCTTAATAGCTAAGTTTGGTTTCTCAGGGGGGTTTTACAGCAACACCTTGAAATAATATTATTATTAGATCACTAAGAACAAACTTATTACAAATATAAACTGCAGCAACAAGCACTTACTGTAAAAAAATTGAAGTGATAACAGCTGACTCACTTAAGTCTGTGGATGTAAAATTAATCTTACAAAGAAGTTTAACTTTAATAAAAGTTTAATGTTGGAATAAATGAGGATTTGAACCGGTGGCTTTATACTCTTGAGAACTTCAGTGTCTGACCTGACTGCACAACTGAGAACGAATTAAAGAATTTTAACAAGTGGACTGTCACAGTTAACACTAAGGACAGGGACAGTCATCACAATGCCATGCAACACTGTGTTAATTCTTTTTTGTTGAAAAAGGACCATTTATTTCTAAAAAATTGATTGGCAACATTAGGTTTTGTAAACCTGATGCCTTAAGTCAAATGGCAATTTTATTAATAATAATTGATATCTAAAGATATTTTTTAAACAAACACATTCTGTCCATAGCAGGAAACTGCAACAATAGATCAAAACAGAAAGGGGACTTTATATAATTTATTACGTGAGTGGAAAAATAAAAGCACTACATATGTATAAACACACAGTACCTGCCAAATAATACAAAGAGTACACAACGTGTTTCGCCCTAATTGGGGCTCATCAGGTGTGCACACCTATGTTTCCCCTTACGGCAATCAAACCTTCGTTTATTTTGAAGGATGAATATTTTCAATATGGTGATCTAATGTGGAACTAAAATGAATATACCATAATGTCAAGTTTTTTTCTTTTATTATCAAATGAAACACAATAATATGCAAAACTCTCGTAGAGGATATGAATTCAACATTAAAAAAGTATAAACAACATTTACAGTACAGGGGGGGCTAGATAAATTTCACAGTATATGCAAGATAACAAATAGGGAGCACAGGCCAAAAGACACAGGAGACATAAATGAAAACAGTATAAAATGAGACATGTTATCATAAATCCTTCTTACAAATTTGCTGGATTTCAGCTTCTTAAGTGATAGGAAGTATTGTTTCAAATCTTTAATGAACCATGTAAAAGATGGTTTGCTATTTCTCCACTTACTACAGTGTATATGGTATTTACCTAAGAGAATGACAATGTTAACTATATCAGAGACAGATGGATACTGTATAAGTTATCCATGTAGAACATAATATGAGAGAAGTCAAACTGTGGGATGTCATTAACCTTGAGTGATAACCAGTTGTGTATTTCTAAGCAAAATATGGCCAAAACAGGACATGAAATGAACAAGTATTGTAATGTTTCACAAGTTGAATCACAGTACCCCCCACCCCCGGTACGGTGATGGTTGTTTATACTTTTTCGAACGTTTAATTTATATCATCTACGAGAGTGTTGTATTGTAAATATAAAACAAATTTTAAAAAAAGGGTAGCGACAGGCTTCAGTAGCCGTCGCCCTGGAAGACGTCAGCCGTACGCAACCATAGCTACACGTGATAGTTTGCTAAACTATTGAAGGCGAAATTAAAACGTCGAATATGCACCGGGAAACTTAGCAGCTGTTCTATCTAATCACGCCATTTGTAGAGAAGGTCAGTCTAGGATTGCTATACATGTTCACAACCTTCTGATTGCAAATACTTAGAGATGGGCAGAGGGTCAAAAGACTTGTGATTTATGCGTATCAGCGTGCGCAGGACTCTTATTGTGAGTTCACAGCATGGAAAAACAAATAAATTATTAAAGGAGCCACAGCAAATCTCCCAAGTCGCGTTAATGCGACGATGACTGTTGAAACAGAACTGGCGACAGTCGTCTAGTCATTGAATGAAAACACCGCAAATGTTAAAGAGAAACATATAAAGCTGGTCAGATCACTTTTTTAACTATTGTAGCAAACAGCATTTGCAAAAATAACAATTTTAGAAAATGCATTTATACATACATACAATACAACTTGGCTTACTGCACTGCGCTCTCGTGTCTCTCTGTCAGATAGTCCAGCGAGTAGTGATTAGCTGCTCGATACTGATGCTTCGACACTGTGTCGAGCTCGCCGCTTCGAGCCTTGTTTTGAAATGCACCCATCACGTGATATTGAGGCACGCTAACGTAATGACGCCATTGATATCCGTGCAGTCAGCGGTCGATTTGGTCACTCACTCGTCTGCTGAACTGCTTTGGCTCAAAGTGTAAAAGCAGTTGTCCCTGCTAAAGCGATAAGGTATGATGACACGAGTTCAAATTCTAATTGGGGCTCGCTTATGTTAAAATAATGACTTCGTACGAAACAGTTATGTAGTACTTGCCTGTAAGTTAACAAATATAGTTTGGAGACATTATGGACGAATTATACAGGGCACCTTTTTCTTTGTTGTGGAATCGTGTCCATCTAGAATCTGTAACAAATTGATGAGCATATTTTGCGTGAGGTAGCACGTATTATAACAATCCAGAATCTATTCCACCCCATGTTGATTATATCAGAGAGGCTAAGAAATGTTTCACTACAGCCGACGTGGTCATTACACCAGTATATGCGCTAGACACTCCTCATTAAACGTTTTTACTATTCAATGATTCAGTAAAAACGTGTGCTGCATAAATCACAACTGTCTTTCAGTGCCGTCGACAGTGTCTTCTGCAATTTAAGGAAAGCCTCTGGATTTCTGTGTTAATGAGACAATAAAGTTGTAAAGAAACTTTGCGAATTCATCCAGAGGTGAACATAAAGATCATTCAAGTACTGACAAGAAGGAGCAGCATGATAAGCACATCTGGAGCCAAACTTTCAAAAAAGCACCTGACTTTGTCAGCAACATTCTTTCCTTGTGAATGCTTCTTATCAAAGGCTGTGCCTTGGAGGGTGGGCGGGAGGGTAAATAAGTAATCTTCCGAACTGCAGAACAACAGAGTAAATCATTGACATAAATAGAATTATTGAAAGACTAAGCTTTTGTCGTTTCTGTATTCTTAAACCATCTTCAGTTCCACAGTCCCCCGCAGCCACTGTCACATTTAATGTTCCCTGCTTCATACCTGTCTTGTTACCCAAAGCATCAACACTGAGTTTCATTCAAGGCTTTACCGTATTTCCTTTCATACACATAAGACACACATTTCCTCTACATACATGTCCAATAATAACAGTAAACTGGCAGGTGCCTTGTCTCCCATTACGTGAGCTCGTCTGCCACCCCTCAGTTACACTGGGAGCAAATGCAATGGAGAATATCAACAATGTAAACCTTCAGAAGTGGAAAAAATCGACTGTATAAGTAGAACATTTCAGATAAACAATGAATTTTGTTAATCATAAACAATGCCACATAACTATTATATGTGTAGTTACTTTTTTATTTATTCTCACCAAACGTTACATATCTACATGGGAAATGAACATGGGTAATATATTTATAATCATTCTCACTTAAATACACTGTCAAAACATAATTAAATTGAGACACATTGGCCTTTAGGAAATATAAAAAAGCATTAGCGCTGTCATTTAGGACAGAATACATTGTTAACGTGACGCACTCTCTACTGACGTGATATTACGAAAACAAAGAAACAGCAGAGTCCATGCAAACTCATATCTTCCTTGATTTTTGACCTAATTGTCAATATCAAATCAATAAAGTCATTTTAAGAAGATGACAAGTCTGCTATAGTTGGTTCAATTAATGCTCCTTTTAGAAAGTTTGCTTATACAGAATATAAAACAGAATCTTAATGATGCGGGACTCGCGAGTAGTAGCAAATAATGTGACACTGAGAAATTATAATTCCTAATAACGGGGACAAGTAAAAACTACAACTTCCTAAAACGGACACTGTAAATGTAGGCATTTCAATAAATAATTTAGGAGGCTTGTGTGTGCATTTCAATATCGATTTAAGAACTACGTAGGCCACCTGTTGTACTATAAATGGTAGCTCAAGCAGCACTTAAAAGTAAATAGTCTAACAGGACAATGACTGACTGAAACGAAGATGCTGCGCCACTACAATAAAGGTTCACACTGTCATTCTGCATGTTTAGATGGCACCGATTGGCTGAAACTGTTTATAGCGAATCGTCCCAAGTTGGAAGTGCCATATAGCGATCAGAAACGAAAAGACACATTTAGGCGTGCTGGACAGTA
>JANRMT010062791.1:190124051-190134606 GCA_026402145.1 Polypterus bichir lapradei
CAGGTTTCGACACTGTGTCGAGCTATCGAAGCACTGGAGATCGAAGCACCGCTTCGAGGCTTGCTTCAAATGCGCCCGTCACGTGATTTTGAGTACGCTAGCGTAATGACGTCATTGATATCTGCGCAGTCAGCAGTTGATTTGGTCAGTAACTAGTTTGCTAAGGTGCTTTAGCTCAAAGCGTAAAAGCGGTTGTTTGTGCTATGTTGATAAAATACGCTAACCCGAGTTCAAATCCTTGTTGGGGCTCGCATATATTGAAATCAGGATTTTGTATAAAACAGTTAAGTAGTAATTGTCTGAAAGTTAACAAATATATTTTGGAGACATTATGAACGATTTACATGGAACACCTTTTTCCTCGGTGTGGAATCGTGTCCACCAAGAATCTGTAACAAATCGATGAGCATATTTTGCGTAAGGTAGCACATATTATAACAATCCAGAATCTATTCTACCCCATGTCGATCATATCACAGAGGCTAAGAAATGCTTCACTAAAGCCGACGTGGTCATTACACCAGTATATGCGCAAGACATTCCTCATTAAACGTTTTTACTATTCAGTGATTCCCAGATCTGTTGCTGATTTGTATTATTGATTTCCAAAAAGCAATGTGAGTAAAAGCGTGTTCTGCATAACTAATCACAACTGTCTTTAAAACAGAATCAGCGCCATCAACAGTGTCTTCTGCAATTTTAGGAAAGCCTCGGGATTTCTGCGTTAATGAGACAAAAAAGTTGTAAAGAAACTTTGCGAATTCATCCAGAGGTGAACGTAAATATCACTCAAGTACTGAGAAGAAGGAGCAGCTGGATAAGCACATCTGGAGCCAAACTTTCAAAAAAGCATCTGACTTTGTCAGCAACATCCTTTACTTGTGAATTCAACTTATCAAATCCTGCGCGCGGGGGTAAATAAGTATTCTTCCGAAGTGCAGCACAACAGAGTAAATAATTGACGTAAATAGAATTACTGAAACACTAAGATTTTGTCGTTTCTGTATTCTTAAACCATCTTCCAGTTACACAATCCCCCGCAGTCACTGTCACATTCAATGTTCCCTGCTCCTTAACCTGTCTTGTTACCCAAAGCATCAACACTCAGTTTCATTCAAGGCTTTACCGTCCTTCCTTTCATAGACATAAAATAAAACACATTTCCTCTACATACGTGTCCAATAATAATAGTAAACTTGCAGGAACGAGACAAAGCACAAGATGGGAATATTTATGACAAGAGCCTGGGCATCAGGATGAGAATGTGCCTTGTCACCCATTACGTGAGCTCGTCTGCCATCCCTCGGTTACACTGGCACACGTTACACTCGGGGGCAAATGCAATGGAGAATACCGACAATGTACACCTTCAGAAGTGGAATAAATCGACTGTATACGTAGAACATTTCAGATAAACGATGAATTTTGTTAATCATAAACAATGCAACATAACTATTATATGTGTTGTTACTTTTTATTTATACTCACCAAACGTTACATATCTACATGGGAAATGAACATAGGTAATACGTTTATAATCATTCTCACTAAAATACACTGTCAAAATATATTAATGAGGAAATTGAGACAGATTGGCCTTTAGGAAATATAAAAAAGCGTGTGCGCTGTCATTTAGGACAGAATGCATTGTTAACGTGACGCACTCTCTACTGACACGATGTCACGAAAAAAAAGAAACAGCGCAGTCCATGCAAACTCAAATCCTCCTTGATGTTTGGCCTTATGATTAATTGTCAATATCAAATCAATAAAGCCATTTTAAGAAGATGACAAGTCTGCTATAGTCAATTTAATCAACGCTCCTTTTAAAAAGTTTGCTTATACAGAATATAAAACAGAATCTCAATGAAGCGGGACTCGCGAGTAGTAACGAATAATATGTGACACTGAGAAATTATAATTCCTAATAACGGGAACAAGTAAAAACTACGACTTCCTAAAACGGACACTGTAAATGTAGGTATTTCAATAAATAATTTAGGAGACTTGTGTGTGCATTTCAATATCGATTTAAGAACTACGTATGCCACCTGTTGTACTATAAACGGCAGCTCAAGCAGCACTTAACAGTAAATAGTCTAACAGGACAATGACTGACTGAAACGAAGATGCCGCGCCGCTACAATAAAGGTTCACACTGTCGTTCTGCATGTTTAGAAGGCGCTGGTTGGCTGAAACTGTTTATAGCGAATTGTCCCAAGTTGGAAGTGCCGTATAGCGATCAGACACGAAAAGACACAATTAGGCATGCTAGACAGTAGTTTGTTTTTCTATAATACAAATTCAGTACGACACCAGGGTCTCCAAACACACAAATATGAAGTTTATTATGTTTTACATTGAAACTCTTTACATACACAATATAATTAGGGGCGTGTGCCCCCTGTCCGACTACGGTGGCCCAACCTTCCCTCGATAGCTCAATTCGCTCGCTATCCGTCCAAGCTTGTTAAATGGAGGAATAGAAAAAAAAAAACTTTCACAAGAGGAGGATCAGCGACGCGAACCTGAGCGACAACACCACTGAGCCACCTAATCCGGATAATTAACGAGCTCTGCACAACTGAACTACTACTACTGTTCTTACTGCGGCGGATGAAATATGTTGTTTGACATATGCACGTTAAAATGGTTTAATTAATACGAGAGTATCATTGTTGTATTTTCCTAATGAAGACGAAAAAATTATATTTATAGATGTATACTATATGACGTACGGTTTCTAACAAAATTAAGTGTTCCATATAAAGGTTGAACGATTTACCTAATCTTTTCATATATATATATAAAGTTAATATATGACAATATATCTTTGACACTCTGTATCAGACAAAGGAAATCACAGCAATCCACAAGAACAATAATTAATTCTCAGCAACTACCTGAATTGTAGCTTAACCATATCAACTGAAATGTGTAATGTCAATACGAATTACAAAATATAACTAGAGAGTTAAGTGTCAGATAGACTCTCAAAATATAGAGGTCAATGCCTTTCAGTGTGCTGAGGGTTACAAAGATTCAGTAACCAGTGACCATGTCTGCTCGAAGCCCTGTCATGATCCAATCTCGGTACTACGCATGTCTGAGGCTTCAGCAGCCCCGTCATCATCTCAGTAGTACACATGTCTGAGGCTTCAGTAGCCCCGTTCAAAGCCCGTCATGACGCAATCTCATTTCTACGCATGTCTGAGGCTTCAGTAGCCCTGTCATCATCTCAGTAGTACGCATGTCTGAGGCTTCAGTAGCCCGTTCAAAGCCCGTCATGACGCAATCTCATTTCTACGCATGTCTGAGGCTTCGGAGCCTCGTCATGATCTCAGTGCTACGCATGTCTGAGGCTTCAGTAGCCCCGTCATCATCTCACTAGTACCCATGTCTGAGGCTTCGGAGACCCGTTCAAAGCCCGTCATGACGCGATCTCAGTACTCTGCGCAAAGCTTCGACTCATTATTTGTTCAACGAGCTCCCGTTTGAAGTAGGCTACATATGGCATCAACAGAGTTAAAAAACTCAACAGAATTCCCATTGAAATGAAAGTTTGTAGATGATCAATACATGTTAAATGATCGTGCCCGATAATACGTTGTGGCAAAAAATAAAATTTTAAATTATACATCATACAAACGCCGACTTGAATGCATAAGGCTGCAAAGAAGAGCTTTAGCAATACGGGTGACGACACATCTCTCACTATAATACTCTCATAAATATCCATTCTTCGCCTCATGCAACGTTTTCATGCAACACTGAAGGTATGTCATATAGTATACATCTATATATAATTGTTGTCGCCTTCAGTACATACATACATGTATACATTAAAAAACATACATTATATACCATCTTCCCGAAAATAGTAGTGGTGTAGTGGTAGCGTTACCGCTTCATAATAAAGCATACGTGGGTTCGGGTCCCACGTCCACCCCCTGTGAATTATGACCCAAAAGAGTCTGATTTTTTTTTTTTATTAAACAGCAAATTCCAGCGTGGACCGGAAGCGAGCATGGCGAGAACACTAGTAAAGATATATCAAATGGAAACGTGCATCTTGTTTTATGTCTATAACAAAAAAAATATTTGAGTAACGATTTCAACTGTTTTTGTAGTTGTTGATGGCGGGTTTAGCGGTTTAAATTTTTAAATATTAAATTGATAAGGTGGAATGTGTTCTTACTTTGAGTGTTAATGTGTTAGTAACTGGGATTGCGCCTCTATTACTGGAAGATTGCTTAGGAATGATACAGACTGGACAACTATATGTTTAAGGAAATGTTTTATTATTGCACTGTGCTGTGACTAAAAAACTTTTTACTGATCACCTGTCCGGACCTTGAAGATGTGTTCACGAGGGAGGGATGCTGCTGTTAAAAGCAAATGTTTTTTCAACAGCAGGTCCAGATGTGTTTATCCCGCTGCTTTTTGTTGCCTCAGCAGTCAATCTTTAATGCCGACCTTGATATGTGCACTGCTCACATTGGAGTGCCCCGTGTGTGTCTGTGTGCCGGTGACTGATCTGCGCCGTGTCTCTCAGCCTCTCTGATGTGCTCTGGATTGACACCTTTGAATGTTTGGTGCAGCAGAGCAAATTCAACCTGATCTACCACAGTGGGTTTGTTATCACCTTATTCCAGCGTTTCTCAACCTTTAAGTATTTGCGACCCGAGTTTTCATAACAGTTTTAATCGCGCCCCCACCCCCCCAACATTTTTTGAAATGTAGATGCATATTTGATTATACCTACTTAACTTTTATCGACATTTATCTAACTCTATACAGTATTTATTGTTCTATTATCAGAATGTAGTTTAAGTTAATTTGTTTTTGTTCCCACAGATGTTTTCTTTTTTTCACATCTTCGCGCCCCCCTTTTTGTTACTTCGCGCCCTACAGGTTGAGAACCACTGCCTTATTCAATGGAGGGGTTCATGGACGTCAAATGGCAATGAATAGAAATGGATTAATGTAAATACGTGAGCTGCCATTCGCAATTAGACATCGCATTTTGATGGCGATTTTGGTGATTCCCGAACAGATCTCTTATGCGATCCTTCCACATTATCTCTCAAAATTATTTAGTTCAAATTGGTTATAAAGATTTTAATTCCGATCATTTTTTTTTATTATTGTTAATTTTGATGAGTCTTTAAGTCGGATCGAACTCGGGCTAGCACTACGCTCAGAATTTGAAAAGCAACCACCTTAGTTAGTTGAGCCATTGAAGGCGACATTTTTTTGTAGCTAATTCTTTACTTTCGTGCTCCACAAAATATTGTAAAGTATTAATAAATGAAATATTTCAATACTTGATCGAATAATAACAGCTGATTTAAGGATTTCACCTTTTCTTCCTCAAATGTGCTTACCTATATCATGGCAAAGTACAGGGATAAACCTTTATTTTCCGTCTACTCCATTTTAATTAAGTCAAACCAAAGAAAACATTTAAGGCTATTAAATGTGCTCTCAAGAAAAGATGAAGGTAAATTCTAATACTAATAACAGGAGCGATTATAATGATACAGTGCAAAAGTAAATACTAATTGAAAGAGCCGGGAATCCATGCGTGAGGCGTCTTATTTTGTTTAACTCTTGCTATCGTATACTAGTGCATTCTGCTTGTCGGCGTTAGTTATATATATATTTATATTTTTTACACATCAGACACTAGAAGTTGCTGACGAACCCTTCTCTTCGTTGTCAGTCTGTAGCAGCGAAAAAATAAAAGCAATAAGAGTCATAACAGACGTCATTGAAGTGGATCATGAGTTTGTGTAATGTTAATGGAAATGGCCAGGAGGGGTCACTAGAGAGGTGAGTGTCAAATGCTTCGAAGCTTCGATACGATTTCCGACACAATTGCTTCAAACGTTTTGATGCTTCATGAGGCTTCACTCCGCCCATCACTACGGGTAGGTAGCGTGCTTTCAGTAACAGTCGCCCTGGATGACGTCAGCCGTACGCGACCATAGCTACACGTGACAAGAAGCTCTGAACCACACAGTGAAAAAGATTATGGGATAACCCTTATCTCGTACGTACGTGAAAATGTCACGTTCGTACGCGATAATGTTGGTGTAAACAATTGGTATAAAAAAGCAGACCGCTGGACTTTTATTTATTAAAGAAGTGTGTGGGATAGTTGGAAATGGGTTTAACTGCAGACTGCAATTCGTATGTTGTGCGCGTACCCCGTTACACTATGGTTAAGATTTGGCTTGTGGGAGGGTACGGGTTTAGGTCCGTGCTTTATGTTTACAGGTATTCATCTGCACACTCGTACGGAGCCCCTGAGGAGATATGGTGTTTTCTTCTTCCTGGGAAACAATTTGATGCGTACAACTTATTATCTTGTGCCCCCACTTACATAGCCTGCGCTGTCTGCGCACCAGGTACTTTACGGTCTCACCGGCCAAATTTGCGTCTGCGCCGCCGCATACATTCAGATGAGCACCAAATGCCATCGCTTGCTACTGTACATCATTTTCTGGAAACAGGACATATCACTGAACAGTCTGATGTTTGCCTCACACAGTAACAGTCCACAGAAATGGATATTGGCAAGTTTATAAAAGCAGGCTATGGATTCAAGCCAAGATCGTTAAATCCGTGAAGCAGCACCGCTAACCACTGCACTAATTTATAGTGAAAGTAAATTACATTAGTTAGCCATCTACTTACTGGTCCGCAGCTTCTTAAACTCCTTACTGAGTAGCAGGTTGTTGATAATCACATTCCCTCATTTCATTTTCTTTTCCATTAGTGCTCGACGTGAGTGCTTCATCATTACTATGAAGTTCTCATGAGTCGGGCGTGGAAACTGAATCTGTTTATAGCAAGACACGTGTTCACGACATTCATGGCACGTATTCACCTTTTCAGATCTTCTTCTGTAGCTATTCTCATTTTTATATGGGGTCACTATTTTTGACTAGACTTCTCCAATGGAGGTTTCTCTGTGCTTTTTTTATGACCAGTGCTTTATTGTAACATGCTATCTGTCGAGACGTACTGTTTAGGATTACTGCACATGCTCACAACACAGTTACTCCACGTTTGATAACGTGTCGATAGAATCACGCTGCCTGAGTTTATAACAGTGATGTTTGACATTTGTCATGAGTTTTTGTTTATTTTTATGAGTTGCTTGAAGGAGTCTTTGAACCGTTTGCCTGGTGTTTTTGACCTGACATCCAGATATTCAGTGGTTTCCCAATTGGCAACATGTTTTTCAATCTGTGATTACTTGCTGTTATTCTTATGATCCTTCAAATAATTGATTTACTACATGCATGCACCTTTATGCTTTCAAGCTGTGTTATGAGAGGGTTTTCAAAATAGTTACAAATACGGCTATGAGGAGCGTGCAAAAAAAAAAAAAAAAAAAAAAAATCATAATACAAGTCTCTTATTTACACCCAGTTAGTTTCTTCCTTATTTTGTGGTGGATTTCTTTCGGCTATTAAAGTTGCCGACTCTGTGTGTGGTAGGAGACCACAGATCTGTCAGTTTGTGATACAGTAGTAGAGTTTGATAAAGCAGGATAAATCGATAAAACACAGAATGCCTTTCTTGATGCCAGCCCTTCTTATCCTAATCTTACATTCAACTTTTTCAACAGACTCTTACTGTGGACCTCCAGAGCTCCACTCCATTGAGGAGGGTGTTACTTTATATTATACATTAGTGATGACACCCTGTTACAATATGGTGAAGATCAGGGTTGAGGGAGGATTTATCTGACTCAAGTCCAGTAAACCAGATGACAAACCACTGCGATCCACTTGGCTGTCCAGTGACCAACTCAATCACAGACCCCTTCAGCTGGACCCATTGTCACTACCCGATCTGTGCTGCCTATCTGATCTGCACTCATGTGTATTGAAAGTCTGCTTCATTACACAGTTTACGGTGCTGACCAATCTGTTTTACACAAGCGTTAATAATTCATGGAGTGTGTGATATCATATCTGAGCTGATGTGACGCACTGCACATGTGCTTAATGAAGAAAATAAAATAAACTCCACTTTACGGCATGGCCCAATCTGAACTGAGCATACCGATCCACCGCTGGCAGGGCTGTATTTTCAGTTCAGTTCCACATTAGTTGACCATAATGAGAATATTATGGAAATACTTTGTTGTTCTGTTGAGATTCATTGTAGGCTGTGTCTTCAGGGCTTTATTAAGCAGATTACTTTCCTAATTTTTATTACACAACAAAGCAAATTTACACATAAAGGATTAAAAAATAATACAGGGATGTTGCTGGATTCAAGAACTTAAAAGATTTTGGTGGCCCCATAAATATCTAATTCAAAATATAAACAATAATAAACTGTAAAATAAAATGTTATTTTAAAAATGAAATTAAACTTACTGTAAGATGGAAAATAATGTTTTTTGTATGCTTCCACTTTATTCACAGTATATTTGAAAAGTGTTCTCTTACTTTTTTCTGATTACAAAGTCTTTGATCAGATCCTCACTTTAAGACGGTGATCATTCATTCAGATTGAGGTCTCGGCTGAAAACAGTGGACTGTAAGAGAGAAATGAGAGGAGATCTGTGAGTCACCACTATTGAGATGGACGGAGAAGCCATGAGATGAAATAACATTGACAAAGGAACAAATGTACAAGGAAAAGAAAAGTGAACCCAACACCAGTCCTTGAAGCACATCTGTAGAAATGTTCTGTCAGGAAGACAAGGAGTTAGACCAGGAAACACAAAAGGATCGGTCCGAGAGGGAGGACTTGAACCTGTTCAAAGCAGAACCGCTTATTCCAATTTAATTAGGACAAGAGATATGCAGGGGGTGGTGAACCATAACAAAGGCTGATGAAAGGGCAAGGAGGATGAGGACAAAGGAGGGAGAAGCAGCTCAAGCAAATCTAAGAGCATTTGTGGCGGAAAGCAGTGGAGTCATAGTAGCGGGACTCTTGGAGAATCCACACTGAAGTAGATCTAGTTGATTATAGTCAGAGAGAAATGAAGAGGTGTTTATGGACTATGAGTTCTAGGGTATTGGACAGAAATGGCAGAATGGACATAGACACAGAATGGTAAATCTCAAGGGCAGATGGGATGAGAGGGATTTTGAGCATAAGGATTCAACAAGACATCTTAAAATTAGTAGAGAAGATACTGGGGGTCAGTGAGGCATTGAAAAGAGAAAAGATATAGGGGATCAAGGAAGGAGAGATGGACTGCAGAAAGGTGTGAAGAAATGGGGTCCAAAGCACAGGTCGGAGTCAAAAATGTCTGAGTCATTTAGAGTAGAGAAGGATGAAAGAGGAGAATGACACAGAGAAGACTCAGAAGATGTCTTTGGTGTATTTTGGTGAATTTGAAAGAGAAAAAAGAAGCAAAATCATCAGGAAAGAATGACAAAGGTCTTGGAGCAGCTGGAGGAGTTAAGAGAGACTTAAAGGTAGAGAAAAGCTTGTTGACATTTCTTTCAGAGTATATAATTAAAACGGATTTCTTTGGAGGTAGCAGAGATACAGAGAAGAAAGAGAGGAGGGACCTATACTTATCCTGGAAGGATGGAAGTTTCTTATTATGATATATATATATATATATATATATATATATATTAGTAATTATTATTGTATCAAAAAACAAAAAAGACACTGAGAAGTTTTACTACATTTTACAAGAGCTATTTACAAGAAATCAAAAGCAAAGGGAAAAAAGAAAAACAAAAATCAAAAGCGAAGGGGAAAAAAAAGGCAGCCCCAAACAAACGCAGCTCCTCCGTTGACTCTGTTGGTTTAAGGGGCTCCCATAAGGCAGCTGGACACTGAGCCATCCAGCTTCTCTCCAGGCAGAGCGCTAGCTCGCTCATCACGTGATCCTATGTTGCCCTCAGGATGATGTCATCCAACGCGACAGCTACTGTAGCCACGCTGTCGCTGTCTCGCTGTGTGAAACACTACGGACGCAAGACTGTTGCTGAGTAAGAGAAGTGTGAACGAGTTCAGAAACAAACCCATCGCTAAGAGGCAGACGGTAAGTGCTCTGGATTTTGGGGATGCACTTTATGGATGTGTGAGTTTTCATTCGCTCCATTAGAATCACCGCGCGCGATTTGAATGTGTGGCAGGCGGCGCGTTCGTGTTCGTTAGCCCCTCGCCGAACTTTGCTCGAGTGAATCCTCTTGTGGCCATCCGCGTGCTGTTTTTGTTCATTGGTATCTGCGGTTCTCTTCACGTGGCTGAGTCTCAAATTTTAATTCGTATCACCCAGTCACGCCGCTGGCGCCTGTTCATTCCTTTCCGTGTGTTCCTTTTGTCGATTCCTTCTCGAATTGCAGACATCGGGGAGACGGTCATTCCACACTAACGGAGCTTTGATTTCTGCCTTTGTTTCAGTTTTGTCCTCCCGCGGTGTTTAGTAGTGATGGGCGGAGTGAAACCTGACGAAGCATCAAAACGTTTAAAGCAATTGTGTCGGAAATCGTATCGAAGCTAGTGATGATACTCAGGTTTCGACACTGTGTCGAGCTATCGAAGCACTGGAGATCGAAGC
>JANRMT010062791.1:190146440-190169831 GCA_026402145.1 Polypterus bichir lapradei
ACAGGGGAGAAGCCGTATTGCTGTTCTGAATGTGGCAAAATGTTTTCACAGAGAAAGATTCTTCAGCACCACCAACAAATTCACTCAGGGGAGAAGCCATAGTGCTGTTCTGAAACATTTTTATGGAAAAATGAGCTTCAGTGCCACCAAAAAATTCACACAGGGGTGAAGTCATATTGCGGTTATGAATGTGGGAAAATGTTTCCACAGAGGCTCCATCTTCACAGCCACCAAGGGATTCAGAAAAGAAGCTTTTTTTGCTTTAAACAATTGTAAACAATTCTTTCGCAGTAGGTATCTTCAGAGTGTGAAAGTAGCACTATATAAACACCTGACCCGGCACAGCCTCACACTGAGGCATGTGTCTAAAACACTAAGACTTATTTTCTTCACCACGTCTTCTCTGTGAACCCCATAGGCATTCACTTTTCATTCTCTCAGTACGAGAATGCAGTCACAAGTACACTGCAGAGCTATAGCGCGTCTTTATGTGAAAACAGCTGTGTCAGATGGGATTGTATGGATTGATTCTGAACGCGACTGAGAGATTGAAAAGTGATTTAAAAGAAAACAAAAAACAAAGCTAACCTTTACAAGGATCATAAATTACACCGGCTGTTACAGACTGAAATCAAATGTATGGTTTTATTCTAAAATAGTAAGACTAAGAGCAGTTTACTTCTCAAAACGGAATGGTGCAGGTTCGAACTCGCGACCCTTTGGTTCCCAGTCGGCAGCTGATTCTATTGCACCACGGAGGCAGTCATAAGAAAGGGGTGTCAATGTCGCATGTTAAGGCGGCTTTTTGTTTCTGCAGTTATATTTTTGAATAAAAGTGCAATTGTTGTGTTATATTTGTACCTTTTGTGAAAACGTTTCTTTGATATTTGGAGTTCAGGCTTCATACATTATATAGTTTATGCCTACATTTTGTCAGTACTAGTAGAATCTAAAAGTTTCTGTTTTAACAATGTGTTTACACAGATTACTGTAGAAATGGATCAGACATGAAATGTGTGTGTTCCAAATAACGATCTATTATTTCCACTCTAAAACTCCACTTCACTCCCAGATACTCAATCAAGGCATGAGCTGAGAGAAGTTCGTACACGTTCTAAGTCGGTGGGGGGATGGAATAGCTGGCTGCTTGCAGCCTGATTTTTATCAGCACATTTACATGACAAAAGACGCTGGTGGAGAGCTGTGAATGATTTTAAGAAGCGATTTAAGGTGGGACGGATTTTCGAGTTTTTTCGTAGGCTCTGGTAATTCTAGTGTTAAGAGAGGGAGAAGTTAAGTATTACAATGAGACTGTCCTGACTAAAGAGTGAAGTTCACTGATTTTTTGATAGTAAGCACACCAAGAAAATTTGGAGAAATGAAACCTGAGAGAAGTAGTATTGTTGTTCTGAATTTGGTAAACAATTCCGACACAGAAATACTCTCTTGATCCACACTAAAATTCACAAAGGAAAGAAGCCATATGTGTTTTCTGAATGTGGCAAACAGTTTTCATGAAGGAACAACCTTTTGGATGGAACAGCACCATTTATTTGTGTTGCACATTTTCATACAAACAGTATTGCTCAAACTGCTTTACACGATGAAATAAAGAATATAAAACAAACAAGATCAGGCAATAATACTATACAGTATGTAACAATTAAAAAGGTAATGTTGAATGGCTAGCAGGATGGAAAAAGAGCACCATTTCCAGTTAGACTGAAGAAAAATAATCTTCAGGGGATCCAAGGCAAAACTACAAAAATACTGCAAGGACCCCACTGGGCATTTCACCTAACATTCTACCTCAATCAGTCCTCATGGTTTACATGCTTCACTTGAAGAATTTGATGATGATGGCCATGTAGACATCTGAGACACCCGCCATTCGATCCATAAACACGAGGCAGTGTGGTATGTTGATCAGGAGGTGGTGGAGCACATCGTCACCACAGAAGAAATGGAAAATACAGCAGAGAATAGTACAGATTAATATGGAACTGCACATCACAGAGGAAAATGATAATCCAGTGTCCATATAGGCTAATGGAGATACAACTAAAATGTAGCTATGAAAAAGCCATTTTTTTAAATTGTGCTACAGTATTAGCCTGGTGAATTTCTATTGGTAAAGTATTTTAAATTTTAGGTGTGTAACTACAAAAGGCCACCTCACCAATTCTTTTCAGATTGGATCTTGAAATTATAAGTAGACCTTCATTTGCAGATCTGAGGTTATGACTGGGAGTGTAAGGGGACAGACATTCCAAAATGGAGGACTGGGTGAGATTATTTAAGGCTGAGTAAACCATTACAGTCGATCTCCTACTTACAAACAGGTTCCATTCTGAGATGCTGTCGTAACTCCATTTTGTTCATAAGTCCAGCATGTATTGGTATGTGTGGATAAGTGTTCTAGTTTCAGACATCTCTTAATTTGGACATGTAAACAGTGTTTTTTCAGTAGTTTTTAATGTGTTTTGAGCAGCTTACAAGTATTGTACAAGAAATAAAGATTATAATAACAAAAATAAGATCATCCCACCCCTGCTGTAACCATTCAGCAGACATGTGAATTATCCTTAAGTGCTAGTTTTGGACTTAAGGACCACATTGTTCGTATATATGAAAATTCACATCTCAAAAGTTCATAAGTAGGGGAGTATCTGTTGTAGTATTTTAAAGTCAGTTCTAAATGACACGAGTAACCAATGTAACGACGCTAAAACTGGTGACACGTACACAGATTTACTTTTTCTAGTTAAGATTGTTGCTGCTGCATTCTGCACTAACTGTGACTGATTGATGTCTGTCTTAGGTAGTCCTAATATGTATGTATAAATAGATATTTATACACAAACACACACACATAAATATATGTTCAAAATATTTATTTCTAGATGAAGGCTTTTTTTTTTTTGATCTTTGCATGAACTTGTTTCCATTAAAAGTCAGATGTCTCTCATGTCCCGGTTCTTCAGCAAACAGATTTTTTTCTAATCCTTCTAATTTTTACAAGGGGTACCAATAACAGTGGAGGGCACCATGTATATACAAATATTAAAGGACCCCTTTTGAATCTGAGTATAGCATTAAGTCAATGACACTTCTGCGCTATTAATCTGGTGGTCAGTTAAGTAGCAGAGGGTTCATCAGTTTTAGCTGCTTTGGTGCACTAGAGGGGCAACTATGAGACAACCCCCAAAACAGGAATGAATGGTTTAACAGGTGGAGGGAAGCCACTGATATTTTTCCTTCCTCATCTGTTTTGTCACTTGTTTTGCATTTGGCTACGGTCAGTGTCACTACTGGTAGCATGAGGCCATATCTGGACCCTACAGAGCTGGCACAGGTAGTCCAACTTCTCCAGGATGGCAGGCACATCAATACC
Organism: Polypterus bichir lapradei; assembly: GCA_026402145.1. Taxonomy (NCBI): domain Eukaryota; kingdom Metazoa; phylum Chordata; class Cladistia; order Polypteriformes; family Polypteridae; genus Polypterus; species Polypterus bichir. Next base: position 190,149,835 of record JANRMT010062791.1, read on the forward strand.
ACATACCATTGCCAGAAGGTTTGCTGTGTCTCCCAGCACAGTCTACAGGGCATGGAAGAGAGACAGGCAGGCAGTTACTCTAGAACAGCTGGACTGGACCCCTCATAGAAGGTCCTTAACCCATCAGCAGGACTGACTGCTATCTGCTCCTTTGGGCAAGAAAGAACAGGGTGGGCACTGCCAGTGCCTACAAAATGACCTCCAGCAGGCAGGCCATTGGTGTGAATGTCTCTGAGCAAACAATCAGCAACAGACTTCACGAGGATGGCATGAGGGCCTGACATCCTCTACAGGCCACCATTGAGCTCGATTGGCATTTGCCATAGAAGACCAGAATTGGCAGGTCCACCACAGTCACCCTGTGCTTTTCACAGATGAGAGCAGGTTCACCCTGAGCACATGTGACAGACGTGAAAGGGTCTAGAGAAACCGTGGAGAACGTTATGCTGCCTGTAACATCGTTCAGCATGACCAGTTTGGTGGTGGGTCAGTGAAGGTATATCTGGGGAGGCATATCCATGGAGGGACGCACAGACCTCTACAGGCTAGACAAAGGCACCTTGACTGCCATTAGGTATCGGGATGAAATCCTCATGTGAAATATTATTCATGTAATACACGCTAAGAAGGCGACTTGGCCCCTGAGGTTTCCCTATAAAACATGCGCTAGTTAAACAGCTCTTAGCCTCGGAGGTCTCAGATCCACTTTCGAAGGGTTTATAACAACTCAGATATTACAATAACTTATAATCAATTCACAATGTACAGCTAAAGTAATCTTTAAACAGCAATAATAAAAACTGGACTCCGATTAAGAGATCCTCATCCTTTTTCTGTCATTGGCTAAGATGTATGACAAGTGTAATTTAAAGCTGGGGAAGTTTAACAATTAAAATAATAGGCTTACATGCAGAATTAATAAACATATAAAATAATAGCCGGCTAAGAAGGCCTTGAGTTTTTTGGTGACCCTGATGTGATTATATCTTCAAGTTCAAATTGAATCAGCATGACGTGTTCTTCAAAGACTTGAGTTTTTGTAACTTTTTAGTCACATTTTTATCATTTTAGAGTTGTCTTAGTTTTCAAGTAGACATTTTAATCAATGACCTCTTGATTTCATTCCTGGCATGGCACCGGACCCCCACCCTTCATATTCAAGTAATGAAAGGTGCCCAGTCAGGATAAGCTATGCTGGTGTAGCTGTTTGCCTTCTTGTGGTAAGTTCATCTTGACATGTTGTGTTCTGCTCCAGTGAATATGTCGCTCTAGTGAGTGTGTTACCACCATAACATCAATTATCTCTGATTAAAATGGTGTCTGGGACCAGAGGTGACCTTTACGAGATCAGCGGTCAGTTAACTTTCCATGAATGTGTGTCCCATGCCAACATTGCTGGTCCTTTCAAACCTGATTGGACTAAACTTACATTACAGACAGTCCCTGATTAATCGATGTGCTACTCCACCAGCAGTATGGAAGAGGATCATGAAGATTAAGCAGGAAATAAGAATCATTTGAGTAGTTTGACAAACGTGTTTGGGTTTCATTTAAAGATTACTCAGAAATAGCAGAGCCCACCCGGAATAACGAGATTCTGCTGCAACTTCTCAAGAACAACAAGGGTCCACATGTTCAACAGGCCTTAAGCTGCAGGCCGAGTCCTCCTGAATTGGTTCACTGGGTGTCAGGGATGGAAATGTGTTTCAAGAACAGACCGTCTTGTTTCACCAGTGCAGTGTGAAGCGGAGGAGGTGACTGGTGCTGAAGGAAAACAAAATGCAACTGAAAATCAGTATAAGAATTTCAATAGAAGGGGGCACATCACTGGCGACTGATTTAAATTAAGAAATCTAGAAGGTGATTCCAAAAAGTCTGGTTATGATCAGAGACAGCATAGAGAAACAGCAAATGCTGAGACCAGAGCACAGAGTGATGATCAAGATCTTAGACAGCTGCTGGTGGGAATAAGAAACCAAACTGAAACAATCACGTTTGCTCTGTCCAGCTTTGACTTGGTGATTATTTCTACTGGAACTGAACAAACTACTTGCTGAATGAGAAAACTGAATATTCATCAGTGGCCTCCCACACAGAAGACAGCACAATCCATCATGGACAGCATGTGAAACTCTGAGGTAATGATGGAGGCCGGTCAGCTGATCTTCTGGTTGACACAAAAACTGATTTACAGGACAAGAAACATTTGGCATTTAGCAAACCGGGTCAACCCAGCTTAGTGACATCCATCTATAATGGCTGTGCCATCACATGTCTCACTGTAATCACATCACAAGTACAAGTTCTCTCTGTTAATCTCTCTGTTTCTCCCACAGCTCAGCAGCCAGACTACCAGGGATGCCAGATGACAGTAAAGTGTTCAACGCCACAACCATTTCACTTGGACAGTGGAAATCAATGAGCTGTCTTCACTAAGGCTCCCTCCATTATGGTGTGTGTGTGTGTGTCATGTAACATTTCAAATATACACACAGCGTACGTCACACACTGCTGTGCACCTTCGAAACTACGCACTTCAAACAGAAATTGAAGATTTAATATCCAAGTTCAAACACCAGTTATCTGTTCAAACCCCGTCTGACAGTAATGATAACATTATTGAAACAGTTAGGTCAGAAATACAAGCTTTAGAAAACCTAATCTATTGGATGTTTAAATAAAAACTCACCTCTTAAGAACTTCATCAGCTTACAGAACATTTTCCTTAAGATTTCTTACTGCTGTTAGACAGAAAACGAGTCCCCCTCTGTCACAAAAGGTAAACCTCCGTGTCACGTAATGATAAGTTGTGCTTTGATGGAGAGTTCAGTCAGACTGCTATAGTGCTAAATTACTGACGTCTGCCATGATGATGATGATGATGATAAGTGTGATGTTTGTGCCGTTCCTATAAAATTTCTCCTTTTGCACACCCTGAGCAGGTTCTGCAGATTCCAAACCTGTGCAGTCCGTTGGCGTTGTGATCACAGATCAGGTTATTAGATGGACTGACATGGCTGGCCGTGAAGGAACAGTGAACGTCTGCTCATCACTCGCTCTTCTTGTTGTGAGACTTTGAACATCTCAGTGGGAGACACATGGCTGATTCATATCCTCTCACTTCATGGTTACGCTGATGCCATCCATGTGTCTCACTCAGTCGCGTGTCATCAGTGAAATGACCTCTGTGAGTTATGGAGGACTTTTATGCCCCAAAGCCACTCTTTTCATCTGGAAGTAACAAATGATTTCACTGAGGGGCACTTGAGCGTTCTTGGGTGGGTACCAGTGGATGTGGACGTTGCTCATGGTGGAGCACACATTCTATGGATGTACTGGGCCTTATGAAAGAACTCATCCTACTCGGTGTTTGTCCTGTCCTGTCGTATTATAACATGGAATTAAAATGGATTTTCATTTGGAGTTTTTGTAATAGACTTAACAATATAGTCCACATTGTTTACGTGGAATGAAAATACAGTAATCCCTCCTCGATCGCGGGGGTTGCGTTCCAGACCCCCCCGCGATAGGTGAAAATCCGCGAAGTAGAAACCATATGTTTGTATGGTTATTTTTATATATTTTAAGCCCTTATAAACTCTCCCACACTGTTTATAAATATTCCCAGCACAGTTATACAGCATAAACCCTTTGTATTCTCTTAGATATTAGGTAAGATTCATTGAAATTATGTATATAAACACACTGTTTATATACAGTAAAACCTAAATAGTATTTTAAAGATATTGAGTGTCTCCGATATCACATATGTTACAGCCATTACGATAGACAGGCCACCAGCAATAAATACGTACAATGCAAGAAAAATAGTATACAGTAAATGTGTGTACAGTGACACTAAACGTACGTACATGTACTAAGTACTGTAAGTAGAAAATTAATTATGGTTACTCACCAACAATGACATGATGACTTGTCCGATAACGATGAGTTTAGTTTTACTGCACAACAAAGGAGAGAGTCGCAGCTCTTCTAAAGGAGCCTCTTCAGGCAACTGTGTAGCACCGCCGTTGTTCTTCTTCAATCCAAATCCCTAAAGCAGATTCCATTCAGACTACTGCCTTATTACATCCACTTACAACTCGTTTTGCACCCTGGGTAAAAGGACACTGCGGCGTAGATCTTATATTCCTTTCCTTCTTTTTAAATAAAAAGAATCGTAGCCTCATTGATGCTGTAATGGCGTCCTACAGCAGTGTAGCTTTTCCCTTCCTTCAACAAATCCAAAACGTTTACCTTTTCGGCAATCGTTAACATCTTCCGTTGGCACTTGGGCACAGACCCTGAAGCAGTAGCAGGAGCAGATCGTTTTGGAGCCTTAATGAAGGGCTTGACTACGCACAAAGATAAACACAAAAGAGCACAAAAGTTAACTCTGTACACAGCGAAACACGTTGATGCTGAATGAGCAAGACGAGACTTCCTGGTTAACATCGCATTCAGCACACAAGAACTTAACTGCGTGCTCTGATTGGTTATCTTCTCAGCCATCCGCCAATAGCGTCCCTTGTATGAAATCAACTGGGCAAACCAACTGAGGAAGCATGTACCAGAAGTAAAAAGACACATTGTCCGTAGAACCCGCGAAGCAGCGAAAAATCCGAGTTATATATTTAGTTATGCTTACATATAAAATCCGCGATAGAGTGAAGCCGCGAAAGTCGAAGCGCGATACAGCGAGGGATTACTGTACAATATCTTGTATAAGGATGTAAAAAACTGGAACACTGTGAGTGCATATGTATTCATCCCGTTTGCTTTGGAACTCCTAAATAAGATCTGTTAACTTCAGAAGTCACCTAATTAGTGGTTAGGCCTTTAATTTTGACACCCGGCCAGGCGCAGTCCGAAGGTGGAGGAGGCCTGATTGGTGCTTTGTGGCCTGGGTGTCTGTCCACTGCGACATACCCTGACAGCAAGCTGTTGACCACCTTCTTACAGAAATCACCAGTAGTCCTTCATCTGTCACTGTTTGTCAGTTTGAACAGTATGAAAATGATGACATCGCGACCTCACACAGCTGATGATACACAATGTGGCTCCATTCTGTGGACTTGTGGCTGTAGACATTCGACCCCAACATCTGATCCAGTCGACTGTCTCCTGACATTTTACGACTCTGTTCCTCAATTGTAACTGGCTTGTCCAGCTTCCTGCCTTCTGGCTTTCCCCTGTCATGACTAACTCTCTCATAGGTGTTATTTGTGTGCACTGTCGTCAGATAAGTAACACATTTTACGTCAGGCCATGCCACTGCCAACAAGTTTCCTGTCCCCATTAAAACTCGATTATTGACACGTTTGATTTTCAGCCTGTCTGTCTTCATATATAAGGCGGAGTGCTGGCTCTGAGGCTGGGAATCGGAAGGTGGCTGGAGGTGAATGTACTCTGCTGGGCCCCTGAGCAGGGCCCTTAACCTGCAATTGCTGTGTCCTGGGAATGGCGTTAATCTGCATCAGGCCATGCAAGCAGGTCCTCCAACTTGCAGGAAAGCATTGGCGGTTGGTGGCAGGACTGGCACTCCAGCCACTGTAAAAAACCTCACAGTGTCCAGTGTGGTGTTGAGGTGTCACACGTTAGACGACTGTACTTGGATGTCAATCCGGGAGGTCAGCTGTTTGGTGGGTGAGGCGACACGGTGCAATCAGCATATGCTGCCAATCTCTGGCTTCAGTTGTGAAGGCACGTCTCCTGTTTACCCAGACTGTGCCACACACTGCAATCCCCTTGTTCTGTAACTCAATAAATAATTCTGGAGATGAGTTAAAGTTATCAACATACACGATGTCACCCATGAGCTCAAACCCATCTAGCAGATCCAGAACAACTTGACTTATCAAGAGACATTCGAGGAAAGGAATATTTTACTGTGTAGGTCAGAATTTTCAGGCAGAATCAAAAGTTTGCTTCTGCCAACACAAAATCCTTCATGCCATACTTTTTCAGTTTGTTCTTGGATTCCAATTTACTTTTGTGAAAGAGAGATGAAAATAATCGCTCCTCTTAAACAGGCCTTCAGAATTTTCCAGAGTATTACAGCAGAGACCTCGGAGAATGAATTTGACACTAAGAAAGAATCAAGTTATATGCAAGGAATAAGCTCTAATGTTTGGAGTTGAAAATCTCCATGAGTCTCATAAATTATGATCCAATGTAAAACAGAAAAATTAATTTTGCCATAAAAAATAAGATATGAATCACACAGGAGAACAAGTGAGCACTAGTGATGGACATTCCAATTCACTGTACTGATTAATGTTAATCGATTGTTTGATTCATTAACTGCATTAAGTCCGACACCAATGGGGATTGAAGATGGGGGTCCTCATTTGGATGAATTATAAAAATCAAATGAATTAATTCACACACCTGCCTTGGCGAATGTTACATTATTAGTTCAGTTGTTGTGGTGACCCATTTAAAGTGATAAGAACTCCTGTTGGCTTTGACAGCACTCTACACACATCTGTAACGTTTTTTAAGAGCAGAAATTTTACAATAAGAGAAGGCTTATTAAATATCATTTGTGTCGCATCTAAGACATCGACATGAAACATACTGTAGGTTATAACACAGAGGACCTCATTATGATTCAAACTTTATATCTGAGGGGAAAGCAATCCTGAGATGTTTGCTTGGAAATAATTCCTGCGAGGAATGGTGCAGAGGTGTTTAAGGATTACGGGTTACCGATAATCTTCAGAAGAGTTGAGGCACTGACGGCGTGTCAGGAGCAGACATGTCCACCGGTGAGTGTGAATTCAGGAGATCACACTTTGACCATCCTGCCTCTCTAGTAGCGATCAGTTATACTTGGAAGGGTGCATGACAAGCTTCAGAATACACCCAGGTAAAAAGTATTTTAATTATTCATATTGGCACATCTGTGTGATAATTCCTCCATATTCTGATCTGCATTACGTACAAAGAATCAAGTGATTCAGCCTGAAGTTACTCTCCACTCAAAGACGCCGACTGTTCTCTGTAAACACACAGTTTTGTCACCAGGAAGAGAGCCATAGAAATGCGCAGATATCAAGTGGACAATCACAGAGTAGAAATGAGAAGCAGCAGCAGGGAGTGTGCGGACATTAAAAAAGTTAAACGTGGAGATGTGAAGAGCAGAGCGGGCACTACGATGAGGGTCTCTGACGACTGGCTGACCAGCCCTCTCTTCTTCTTCTCTTATATGGCGCAAGTACGTACCTGTGCCGTGTGTCTCAATCCTCATCTTCCACTCGACTGACCAGCATGTGCATGTGGCCCTGTTTGTGGTTTCTGTGCACGAGATCGCTGGGGGTCACAAATCAACCTGACGAATTTAAACAGCTGAGCGTCTTGAATCAGCGCTGCTCTCCAGGGGGCTTCAATCTCACTCCCCGCCTGTCTCTGTCTCTGACAGTGTTAAATATCCACACGTTTTACCAAAGCCGAAACATTCCTAGTACTAACAGTAAATAAATAAATAAGAATATAAAATAAAGAAATAAAACAGAACCATAAATGATGTGGAGAGCAATCGTATATCAATACATAAATATCTAGCTATTTAGTAAGTCTACACGGGTTTGTTGGGCATCTGGAGCCAATTCCAGCAGTAATCAAGAACAGTGCAGGAACAACACCTGGACACACACACACACACACACACACACATTTACAGACAAGCCACTTTAACAACGCCAGTTCACCAGTCCTGAATATCTTTAGAGTGTGTGAGAAAACTGATCCATCCATCAATATGTGATCCATAACATGTTCAGAGAGAGACAGAAAGAGAGAAAGTGTGACCACAAGGGGACGCCGCTCAGCCCCAAATCACAATCAGACCTGACAAGTTCCAAATTCAGATATCAATTCATTTATTAATAACACACCACCTTTTCAGCACAGCCAGAAACACAAATACACGTAATGCTCAGCTCTGTTTCCTCTCCTACTGCTCCTCCATGTGAGTGTCGTCTGTCTCGGACTCCCTGGCTGAGGTGAGGAGGCTTCTTTTATGGTGGACTCAGGAGTACTTCCAGTGTCACAGCATTATAAAGTGGAAGCACTTCTGGGTCATGGGGCAGCTCTCCAAAAAAGGGAGGTCATCAGTCAGCAGCACCCTCTGGTGGTACCCAGGGACCTCAACATGGCTGATTTTCAGGACTACAGCTCTCATGCAACCCTGCTGGTGTCCAATCTGGGACCTTGACAGAGAAGCACTGCCACCTATTGTTCTGGAGGATAAATTGTCTTTGGTAGATGAACTCCCCCAGTGCATCCCTTAGTCTTGGCCCCAGACTGTGATTAGAATTAGACATCATTCAGAATGGGATATACCTCCATCCATGCTGTCCCTCTGTTATGGTCTCCTAGCCAGGTAAGATTTTGTTCTTCATTGCAGTCGAGATGCCTGTTCCTCCATTTTGGTTTCTACAAAATATAAATAGAGAGATAGATGTAATAGGCACTGATAGATAGATAGATAGATAGATAGATAGATAGATAGATAGATTATTGAAACATATTCTTGCTCAACACACGCATCATAGCCTTGATTTCAAATGTGCCATCATTAGTGCCACCTCCTGTGCAGTCTGTGCCATCTCCACTGTAGCCACAGTTCCAGCCACGGTTTATGCCACCACCACAGTCTTCATTGCCCAGTGTAATTCCACATCATCATTACCAAAGGCAGCCTCCTCCACACATCTCTATCCTCACTGATTCTCGTGGGTCTGGATTAATGGAAATGGCATCTTCATATGGAATATGATAACCAAAGCGAGCTTAAGAAGGATTTGGACAATATCCTCACCACTTACTGTCATTTAAATGAGGACTATAAGTATCAAGTCCTGCTGGATCATCTAAAGCTACCAGTGATTAGCAGGAAGCTAAAGGGTACCTGAATACCCCAATACCATACACCAGTGCTAGGCAGACTTGGAGCTGATGTATGCCCAACCAAGACAGTTAGTTCAATATCACTTGAATTTAATTTTGAATATGCCAGCCCTACAGCCAGATGATGCTCTAGGGTTTCAGAACTTTGCTGCTACTGTTAACATTTTGATGGGCCTTCTTAACTCTATGGATGGTCCCTCTAGATCTGAACTACACTGTGGGTCTCATGTAGAAACATTGCTGGATAAACTGCCAGTTACCTATGGAGACACATTTGGAGATCACGGTCTCAACAAGCTCATTATTAAGAGTGGCAGTGCCAGAACTTCCACACTACCAGATCCAGATGAGCAGCTTGACCAGTAAACACAATACAGATATCCAGGTGTGCATCAGAGGCCATCAAGGGGGGACCCCACCCATGAGAGCGGACGCCTTCCAAGTTTACAAAGACGAGGACATATACAGGTCTCACAGGACATGGGCAGCACATGCCTTCTACTGCAATATCTGGTGCTTCATCCATAGACACCAAAGCTTCAAGCACAACTAAGAAGCAGGACTTCTCTAAGTCATACTGTCCACAATGCAATAATCATGAACACCACCTCAGTGCCACCTCAGACACACATGTTAGATGATGGAGCTGAGAGGACACAAATATTGTCAATAGCTGCCAATTATCTTGGGCTGGAAGGAGCTGAGGAGATTCTGTCACTGAGAACAGTAAGACATGATAGTGTCCACCTGTCTCATCTGAGATATCTGCACAAGCAAACCCTACAGTGAGATATTCTATCTAAACGGCTTTCACTGCCAATGAATTAAACCCGGGTGAGCCATCTTGACCTGCTGAAGCATTGAAGAGGAAGTTTAAACACTTAAGAGACAAGCCGACCGGGGGATTCAGTCGAGTTCAAGATTACCGACAACTGATTACCGCTGCTGCTCTTCTACTACTCCATACTTGTGTGAGATTTCTGTTCAGCGTTTGATTGCACAACCAATGATTGTGTGTTGCTGAAGTTTTCTGTCTCCTTTATTCATTAACACGTTTAGTGCACTTTAAGTTTATAACCCACACTTTAACGTCTAATAACAAGTAGTTCTCGTATATGTGAGTGCGCCATGATAGCCCCGTTTCAGGTTATTAATATTAATCATTGATAACACCGAAGGGCAATACGTGGCACTTTATTTGCTCTCAGACGCTAATTTCGATTTGTTTCAACTTTACAGATTTGTGTTTAAACGTAAGGCATTTCACTTTTAGTAAACGAACGCCGTCCTGAGCCTCGTGCAGTGGCCGCATTTGAAAATTGGAGTAACAGTGCCATCTACTGGTCTTCTTTACAAACAGCAGTTTAGGTTTAAAGAACTGAACATGTGGTGGTTGTAATTCATCTGCCTGGGTAATCTATAATGGATTAGTGTTGCCATTTTGATCGTTTTTGTTTGTATTCGCAGCTCATTGGTAGTGCTTTCTTTCTTTATTTTTTTTTTGTTTAGATACCACACACACAAACATTTATTTATTATCTTTTCTCCAGAGTCTGTATTGGTGTTCAGACTACTCTCTGGTGTGGCTGCTGCTCTTTCTATCTGAAGAGTCAGTCCAGCTGGGGTTCGATCAGCCCAGTAACGTCTAGCGGTCCCTCACAACGGGAGTGTATGAATATACCGACGCATGTTTAGCATACAGCTGATGACGTGTTCATCTAATATAAATAAGGCCATATATGAACATCCTGTATTAAGTTACACAGAGAGATACCTGATACTTCAAGTCTGAAGTAACCTTGAGGGGCTGCATACTTGAATGAACTCATCCTACCAACAGCAGTCAGACAAAAAGAAATATAACTGAAAAAGATAATAGAAAAAAAAAAATACAATACGGCCGCCACTACCCGTTGTGACAACTTCATTTCTATTCTTGCAAATGCTTCCCCTCTTTAAAGGCAACTCAGCTTGCACCCTATTAGATTTTAGTGGCCCAACATCATTTTTTGTTGAAATGCTTTAACTTTTTTTTTGTAAAAATATATAATAAAAAGTTTAAAAAAGGGTCACAGTCAGGAATTGACCTTTGCACCCCTAAAGTATCAGGTCCATCTCCCATAGCAGTGAGCCACCAAAGCCAAACTGACCAATCAGATTGCTCAGAGGGACCACACACTCGCAGACAGACAGACAGACAGTAGCTTTTTATTATCTTAGCTATTAGCTAAAGAAGCGACCTTGATGGATTTAATTATCTGTTCTCGTTTGGTAAATGTCTTCTGTTCCTGTGACTCAATCTGATGTTCCTCAGGTACCACACTCTGTGGTTTGCTGCCCTCCTCTTCATGTAGGGGTATCTCTGGGCACAAGACACTCTCGTTCACTTCAGGCCCTGGTACCACAGCCTGTTTGTGGTCTTCTGCTTCATGCAAGGGGGTGTCTGGACATCACACACTGTTATGTGTTTCACATCTGGTTCTGGTCTTATTGGAGACCATGAAGATGTTGATGGTGTACCATCCTCTGGATTACGGAGGAGCACAGCAGCCCACTCACCTTTCTGCAGTAAGACACTGTCCTTCATGCCGTAGGGGCAGCCACTCCAAGTAATCATCCTTGTGAAGTTCACCGCCCCTCTTCATAAAGTGGTGACATCAGAGGACTGAGGTTCCCGCTGTCACACATGAGCTCAGCATGTCACCCAGCTTCTTACCTTAGGGACGTGATGTCGTCCTCTGCTCTGTGTGACCTGAGAAGTGTCATTTCTAGCTTTCCTTTCTTTGACTACTGGACCCCAGTTACCTCAGACTGCTCCAGTTTAATGGAGTCACCGTTCTGTAACACAATGTCAGTCCTTTCCATCTCTTCACTGGTGTGTCTGAGGCAGGCAGGTCATTCTTTCAAACCTGAGCTCAGCCTCATCGTCACTGCAGTATCTTCATCAGCTTATCTTCCTCAGTCCACATGTGAGCTGAGATCTCACAAAGCTGCCACACAGCCTGTCCATTAAGTGCCAGGACCAGATGGACTGCCGACTCTCCGAGGCCCGTTGCTTTAGTTGTGTCACCACCTCAAACGTCACCTGATGAGCCTCCCATGCTGAACTACCGTCGTGCTGTGGAAGCTCAGTCTGCACCTCAACACTAATAGAGAGGACATCAAAACCTTCATTAGAAATTGGACAATTTATCTGTAATGGTGACAGAATGACATAAACGAAAATGTGAAGGCTTACAGTGAAAGATACTTCAGGTAGTTTAAAAAATAAATTCAAACAAAACAGGAATGAGGGTGACAACTGGGAGACATTTTTATGTTTACAAATCAAACTTAAAGAAGCCAAAAGTTACCCTGAGAGCCACAATTGTTCTTTACAGCTCCTCACTTGAGTACGTGTGGCACAGTAAATGTGACGACTTGATGTCCACCTCATTTATCACCCGAGTGCCCTGCGATTCTAAACTGAGCAGCTGCAGGTTCAATTCAGGCAGTTCATGGTGGGCACGGGCAGCAGGCGGGCACATCATTAGCTTAACATTTAGATTGGCACTGCCACATTTGTATAGATGACAAGGTAACAGGGGATGTGAGGGGGCTCAGTGTAAGAGCAGACAGTGATGGACTCGGACACACACACACACACACACACACACAAACACAGAGCACTCCCACCTTCTCAAATCCCAGCTCCCCCTCGATCTGCTCAGGTGGTCCTTTTAAGCTCAGGAGGATGTGTAGAAGTTGTGGTGTCCTCTAGTGGTCTGACATAGACCTTCCTTCCTTAGTGAAGCACACAAATCTATATTACTAAATGGAGGTTGTATATATGCACGGATGCCAGATGCAAGCCATGCCGAAAGCTCACAGCGCCTCAGCGCCCCAGAGTCAAACCCAGTGGCTTCCCAGAGTCAGTCGGTGACGCCCAAACAACACAACACAACCTGTAAACTAAACTTGAGGTAAAGCGTGCACACCAACAAGTTGCCATGGTGACATATTTTAAACATAGACCTAGAATTACTAGACGCTTCATGACCAGTAGAATCGTATCAACGTCACCGCCATATTGCAAGTGGCACTGCTGTGGAGTGAAGTAATTAATAATGTGCTGTTTGGGATTGTACAAACCGCTGTACGCTCCAAACCAGATCCCAGGGGATTACATTTCATAGGTACGGCTGAACAATTGTTTTGGTTATATTTGGCCATTAGAAAATCCCGTTTTATAATCTTAACTTTAGCTACGTCAGGCTAAGATAGCAAAGCTATGCATTTATGTGCTCAAGTGAGCCTCCAAACAACGTTCTGGTTAAATGTATTTAGTCACTAACTATGTAGATTGTTGTTAGCTGCTAACATTTCTCAAACTTGATGATGTTTCTTCTCAAGGAGCACATTGAGGAAACATAGTTTGAATTTGACAACCATCATGTCTTTAGTTGTGTCTGTCTTCCATAAACTAAGCCTGCACTATATTGACAGACTGAATATTCTCAAATTACAGGATCTGAGTGAGCGAGAGGAGTGTAAGTCTGTAGGAAATCAGTGAGGTTGTGGAGAGCTTTAAATGTTAAGAGCAGTATTTAGTATTGTAATCGGTAGTTAACAGGGAGCCAGTGAAGTTGAGAGAGTAGGTGTGATATGTTCAGTGGATTTAGAACAGCAGGTTATTATCCTGGCAGCAAAATTTTGAACAAGTTGTAAGCGATGGATATGTTTTTGTGGGATGCCAGATAGAATAGCATTACAGTAATCTATACGTGAGGTGACTCGGGCATTAACTGATACTTCAGTACTGTGTTGTGTAAGAACAGGACAAAGTCTAGAAATGTTTCGGAGATGGAGAAGGCAGTCCAAGAAATGTTTCTTATATGGAAGGAATTATTTAATAATAATAATATTTAATAATTGCCATTATTAGTGTATAAATGGATATAAATAATTGCATTTAAACGATTCACCAAAATCTGTTGTATGTAAATGATGTTGTTTTAAACGTTATTGTTTTTTCATCAGAAAACCCGGCTTCCATGTCTACCTGTATTAGCTTAAATGGCACTTTTGCCACTCGCAATGTCGCGGATGCGCTGACGTATCGTGTCGACTGGGCAACACAGTGAATGCGGCATCTATCTATATATGTCTATGTATTTAAACTTGAGGTAGTGGTGACTACTGACAGTGCCAGCGGTCAGCTACTCCACAGTGCTAGTGGTCAGTGTTCTCCACTCCACTGTGCCAGCACTCAGTGTGGCAGCTGTCAGTGTGGCTTATTTGAATCACATTACGGTAATTCAGTGTTAAAAGTAAGTTCAATTATGATTCCTAACAGCAAGTGACTTCTAGCTAACGACACACCCATAGAAAAACAAAAACGAGACCGCATGGATAAAAACAATGAACGAAGGTGCCTACAATGCGCTTCTGAAACACCAGAACCAAAGGAGTCACGGCTCCAAAAAGAAACAGCTTTAGTACAAATATATTTTTTTAAATAAATGAAAACTTTCCAAGGACGCTCCCACCCTCCATGATTTTTCATCCCTCCAAAGATCGGAGGGAACAGAAAGTAATTGCCATTATTGGATTTGTGATTCTTTAGAGAATCTGAGGTTTACTGGTCCTCAATAAGGTACACTTGTCCTCATTTTGTGTGTATTTCGTACATTTTTTTAATCCCTTTGAGGAAATTGTCCGTTGGTGTGCCCTTTGGAGTAACGTGGCCTGTCTCAGCACCCAGTGGACTTGGCTTACGTGTTTCTAAACAGACACCACCCAGAATGCACCAGGGCCGAGAATAATGAAGTCAAAGAGCTGCTTTGCTGTGTCATGTATCCTAATTGGACCTTAATGAAGGAAAGTCTTCCCTGTTTATCCACCTTGCTTTCACAGAAATCTATTATATAGCGCCTGTCTTATCGAGCTGTTGCTTATATAGTGCCTTTCATGTCTGTCTCTTCTTAACACGTATGTCATAACTATCATTATTACTGCTTGTGTGCACTGAGATTTTTCAGGTCAGGCAGTCGGACTTACTGATCAGGGTGCTGGAGATTGGAGATCAGCACTGGCCAGAAGAAGGTCAACATAAGGGGACTACAAACATACAGAGAGATAAGAAAGACATGAAATAAAGTAAGAAAATATGAAAGGCAATATGGAGCAGGATAGATAGATGGATGAAGAGATGGCAAAGGTGCAATATAACAGATTATTAAAGGAGCTATATAACAGATATTAAAAGGCGCTATATAAAAGTGAGAGGAGACAATGTGTAACCCTGTTATCTAGTGCCTCGCCCATATAGCACCTTTCATGTCTTTCTCTTGGTGACATGTTGTATGTTGATTGATAAATGCAAATACAAATTTCACTGCACATGTGACAGTAAAGGGCCAATCCAGCTATCGTGTAAGATTTATAGTCAAACAAAACGATTTGCTCTGGAAATGTTAAAGAACAAAGGACTGCATCTAGAGAGACACTGAGCATCGTGCCCTGGTTTTAACGGTTTGTCTGCCTGTTTGTTAAATGTCTTGGGTATCAGCTGGTGTTTGATTACAAGTCCTCCAGTCCATCACACCACTTGGTCACATATTCGACGTCCCTGTGGTCCACAGAGTGAAGAAAAACTTTTTAGAATTTGTATGAAATCAGTCCTCAAGTTTCCGTCGGGATCCACTGCACAGATTCCAAAGTGCAACACGCTCAGGAAAGATCATCCATGATGAACAGCCCCTCAGAGGTGACCCCCACAAGCCGATGACGAAACTTTACGTCAGGTTTAAGACGCCGAGGCTGACATCACTAATTGAAAACAGCGATAACTCAAGAGTGCAGCTGAAGGAGATCGAGCGTCTGCGCATGACATGCACATTACCGACCGGCATACCGACATCAGGCACGGAGCATGCGTGAAATCAAAACGCGAAGCGGCGCGCAAGTGAGAGAAGAGATCGGGAACAATAAATGCGCCTGTCATCAGGACACGTGCCATCAGACAGCCAGGCCACACACACACACACAATAAAAATTCTCTTATTACGAAATTTGCGTAAACGAGCACAGGCCCTCCCACTCGGAGAAATGCAAGCACATAAGTGTGGACCTGTCCTGTCATTAGCGGGTCCCAATTTTTCCATTTTGTCTCATATGTTTCAAATGGATGACCCTCGTTATTAATAATTCGAGTGTGATCGCTGATCCTCTACCGCGATGTAACGAGTATGCTGAGCTACGAAGCCCCGTCACCCCGCCATGGCTCACATGAACACACAACTCCAAAACGGCGATGCGTTTATTTAAACATAAATCGTTTGTTTTTCTATGCATGCAATGGGCTTAAATGTGTAAAATAATGTTATGCAACTTTGTGATTTGTTGACACAGTGGAGTTTTCTACCACACATCACTTACTTTAAATAACGCAGGGCTAGGAAACAAGCCAGGATTAACAAGCGCATATGTTTGAATAAAGACAATCCGGCGACATTTCATTTTTCACATCCATTTGACAATAAATAAGAACTCCGGCCCAGTATTAATAATGTTGTGTTTACAAGAACTTTGATTTGGGGATTCGAAATTCATTTACAATAAAGCCAAACCTTCGACTCCCCTGTTAAATAAACTGATAGACTCCTGATGTCCTCCACGCTGTTAACTTTACCTAAAATGAATTCCTAACGGCGGGAGAAACTGACTTCGGGCGAAACAGTCAGCATTTACTCGTTTATACATTGGCACCTGTGAACGAACTCAAACCCATATTCTTTTAGGCTTACAAATAAATCTTACCTTATATTCAAAGTGTTTAATGCCAATTCGGGTAAAACATCCGCTGTATTCTAGAACACAGGTGTCAAACTCCAGGCCTGGAGGGCCGCAGTGGGTGCAGGTTTTCTTTCTAACCCTTTTCCTAATCAGTGTCCAGTTTTCACTGCTAATTAACTCCGTTCCCCTGTATTTTAATAGCCCTGTTTTTAGGATTAAGTCTTCTGAATTGATTCTTTTCTTCATTAAATGACAGTCAAACAGAAATGAGACATGAAACGAGCCAACAGATGACCAGCTAAATTGGGACTTCAAACTCCAACCAGTTCCTTAATGAGAAGCTAATTCTTGCTGTTAATTAAACCCGTTATTCAATTCCATGGCTTGTTGCTGCTCTCTTTTTGCCACAGCAGACATTTCCAAAACAGCTGATATTCTGTTTTTTTCTAAGAACTCCTAAAATGTTTTGGTAACCTGAGGGATCAACCTTACGGAGACCTTCATCTTTATTTTCAGATTTTGTTTGATGGGTACAGGTGAGCTGGTCATGTCCTGCTTGTTTTATGTCTCATTACTGTCTGGCTGCTAATTAAGGAAAAAACAATTAAGGGGCTGGAGTCAAGCTAATTAAAACTAAGGCTAAAGAAGTTAATTAGCATCAAAAACTGGTCACTAATTAAGAAGATGGTTAGAATGAAAACCTGTAGCCACTGCGGCCCTCCAGGACTGGAGTTCGACACCCCTGTTCTAGAAGTTTCATTAACACGTCCTCCTGCATTCTCAAGTTTCAGCAAGTGAGTGAGGCGCATGTGCAGGCGAGTGTTACGTTTCCGAGCAACTTTAACTTGACTTCTGCGTGATGAAGTTTTTTGTTAAATTATTCTACTATATTGTATGAACTATTTTAAATAACATGTAATACAATCTTATAAACTGCATTTATGAATTTTACCCAAAATTGGATATTTCGCATTAAAAGTAAATTACTGAAAGTGCATTTTATTCATTTTATATCTACTATATTTAGTACCCCAAAAGTCATTTTTATCAGTGTGGATTTTCGACTGGCTTGGAAACATTTTGGGAATTTTCCAACAAGAGCGGACATCTGTGGTGTCGGAGAAGTCAGGGCTGAGCTGCTTGTTCGTCCGCCGCCTCACTCAGTTTGAGGTGATGAGACGCGGTCGTTTCTCTCAGTTGTGGTTTACAACACTTACTGTCTGTGTCGCTGAGGACATCCTCACAATACACAGAACAGACATGAGAGCAGACAAGAGCAACGTCAAGTCTGTGCTGCTGTACGGGACAAAATGCTGGCGTATCGTCAAGAGTGACACATAGAAGACTGAGGTATTCAACAATAACTGACTCCACAGAATTTTCCATATTTTCAGGCCAGAGAAGATCTCAGATGTTGAGTTATATAAGAAGACCAACTCGCATAGTGTGGTGACGGAGATCAGGCGCCAAATGGCCTTGTCATGTCCTCTGGATCGATCAGAAACACATCCCGAAAGTAGCCATGAATTGGACACCACCTGGGAAAAGGACCGAAAACAACCTGGAGGAGGACTGTGGAAACTGACCTGAAAGAATTACACCTTCAGTGGGGCGAAACACAACGCGCTGCCAAAGACAGAACAAGATGAAAGCGGACTGTCACCTCGAGCGGCCTTGTGTTCCGTTGGGAACTTGGAGACATAAGAATAAGGAAGGAGGTGCCTCTGTGGAGAAGATGGAGCGAACTGAACAAGGACCGTCATGAGCAGAACTTCTGAACGCTAGATGGCGGTGTTTAGCTTTACACTTACAAGCTGCAACATTCCTTGGATATTTTCCGTTTTTTTTAGGGAGGAAACTTTTTCTGTGAAACCGAAAGTATCTTCAGCAAAAGAAAGCGCATCTGCCATTTGCCGTAGTCTCTTTGGCTAACTGATTTATGAAGTTTCCTTACTTCTGCTTTTATTTATTCTATTTTGAGATTCACCGGTGTCTCCTGCAGTCTTTTAGATAATCTGCCAATTTTCTTTGTCGACGTGGGTTATTGGCACGGATCCATTATGAAAGGCATCAGAGCGATTCAAACTGAAGGTCCGGATAGCCCATTATTTATTTATTTATTTATCTATTTATATATTTAATCTTCCTCCGGTGTCTCGGTCCGTTTATTGTTCTACATTTACATCCCCTTATATGTCTAACATCTTTATTAGATAAGGTTAGATAATAAGCATAGGTTACGATATAATTGGTTAATATATATATATATATATTTATATATATATATATATATATATATTGTATATATATATATATATATATTGTGATCGAAAAGAAAGTCACAAATACAAAATAAAGATTTGGGGACCATCCCCGTATATTGTCGTGCAGACAATATTGGAAAAATGCAGTGATTCAAAGTCCTGAAAGTACAATGAACAACTTTACTGAAACAAAATGGCGGTTTTATAGAACAAAAAACAGGTGACAGGAAATGGTTGGCAAAATGGTGACGTGGCAACAGGAACCGGAAGTGACATCATTTTGAGGAGCTGGAAGTGAGGTGGTTTGTGGGAGCCGGAAGTGACATCATCAATATTGCCCGGAAGTGACGTCATCGCGGCCATTTTGAAAACCCGGAAGTTGCATGATTAGTTCTCTTGTTGTTTCCTGCTGGCAAAAGAGAGTTCAGGTAAGTACCACGTGACATCCCCTTATCTCGCGATGTTTTACTCACCTTTAGGCTCTTTGACTGCCTCCTAATCGTACATGTGTATTATATATTTATCTATACTAATAAACGGCAAAGCCCTCACTGACTCACTCACTCACTCACTGACTGACTGACTGACTGACTCATCACTAATTCTCCAACTTCCCGTGTAGGTAGAAGGCTGAAATTTGGCAGGCTTATTCCTTTCAGCTTCCTTACAAAAGTTGGGCAGGTTTCATTTCGAAATTCTACGCGTAATGGTCATAACTGGAAGCTGTTTTTCTCCATTTACTGTAATGGAGATGAGCTTGAAACCCGTGGGGGCGGAGTTTCGTGTGACATCATCACGCCTCCCACGTAATCACGCAGTACGTAGAAAACCAGGAAGAGGCCCAAAAAGCGCTGAAGAAAACATGCATTATATAATTGAGAAGGCAGCGAAACAATAAGAAGCGAGCGAGTGACATATACAACCATATTCATGAGTTCTGCTACTTCGGAAACAAAGCACGATGTAAACCTAAACTTTAAATTAAGTTCATAGACAGGCTGCCGCTGGCGTTTGTAATTTAGTGCCTGCCCATATAAGGCCGTC
>JANRMT010062791.1:190173834-190197402 GCA_026402145.1 Polypterus bichir lapradei
TGTTTCCTGCCTTGTGCCCTGTATTGGCTGGGATTGGCTCCAGCAGACCCCCGTGACCCTGTGTTCGGATTCAGCAGGTTGGAAAATGGATGAATGGATGTTGCAAACCAACTTCATCTTTCCAGTCCATTGTCTCAGATCTGCACATCTTGGTGTTATGTATTAAAATATTTTTTCATAAAGCAGGGCAAGGCAATTTTTATTTTTAAAGCACATTTACAACAGCAGCCAGAACTGAACGAAAGTGCTGTACAAGGAAGAGAAAAAGAAGCAGTTCAAATATACTGTATGTACACATCACAATACTGTAAGAATAACAAACCATTACATAAAAGATAAACCCACACCCGTACATACACATTGATAGTCATGAATGTACAGGAGCCAACCTATACACACAATGTCAACCTCTTGCAGAGTCAAATGGCAGCAAGAAGAAATAAGACTTTAATGATGACTTAAAAATGGCCGGTGTTGGAGCAAACCTAATATAATAAGGGGAGCCATTCCAAAAAAAAGGAGCAGCCACCACAAATGCCTGATTCCTCCTTTGCTTCAGCCTCGACCTCGGCACAACTGAGAGCCTCTGGCTAGTAGACTGCAGGGCTCTTGTTGGCACATACAAGTGAAGAAGTTCCGAGAGGCAAGATGGGGCTGATCCATTCAAACATTTGCACACAAGAAATAGAATTTTAAAATCAATTCTGAAACGGACTAAAAACCAATGAAGCAACGTCAGTATTGGTGAAATATGGCCACACTTGTGAGAGCCATTGAATAAGTGAAGAGCAACGTTGTGGAATAGTTGCAGGTGTCGTAACAGGGCCTGACCAACACCTACATACAAAGAACTGCAATAGTCCAAATGAGATGTTGTAAAAGCTCAGTTGGCCTTTTCAAGACCACTGAAAGAAAGAAAAGCCTTTACCTTAAAGTCTCAGCTGGTAAAAGCTTCATTTAACCTCACAATTGATCTGTTTGTCGAGTTTGAATGAGCTGTCACAGATCACACCTGGACTAACTGAAGCTTTATGATACATACTGTATATGGCAAGGGGTCCAAGAGCAACATCTTTCTTAACTTTTGGACACCATGATCCCAGTTTTCTTATCATTTATTTTAAGAAGATGCATTGCCATCCAGGTTTTAATATCATTCAAGCACGTATGGAGGGTCTGTATTTTCTCGCTTTGATTTTAGTGGTAAATATATTTGAATGTCATCAGCATAGAGAAGCCATACTTGTTAACAATGGAGCCTAAAGATAACATGCCTATCAAAAAGTGAACTGGTCCAAGGATGGAACCCACAAGTAAGAGGAGCTACAGAGGATGAGAACTCACCCAAATGAATAGAAACGCTCTTATTTCTTAGATAGGATTTAAACCATTTCAGGGCATTACCTTGGATGCCTACATACTATTCAAGGCAGGATATAAGAATTGTAAGATCCAAAATATCAAAAGCTGAGGTAAGATCTAGTAGTACAAGAATGTTAGAATCACCAGCAGTAGTAGTTGGGAAGAATTTTTCCAGAATACTATTTTCATCCAGAAATGTTTGTGTTAGGACATTTTTTTTCTAAGACTTTACATAGAAAAGACAGTTTAGAAATTTGCCTGAAATTTGACACATTAGAGGGTCCTTATTTTGTTTTTTTAATACGTTTCTGCACCACAGCGTGTTTCAAGACAGCAGGGACACAACCAGAAATCAAGCTAGCATTTATTAAGGTAACAATACTTGGTGTGACAGAATCAAAAAACTCCTTAACTAATCGAGAGGGGACACTGCTGTCCAGGGGGCAATTTGTAGGATTCAGGTGTTGCACCAAATCAAACAACAGTGACGATGAGACACGCAGGCTCAAAGTGGTCAAAGACAGCTGAACACACTGTGGGAAGAGATGAATCTGAGCAGGCAGTGAGACTGATGACCTAATAACGGTAATCTTATTTACAAGAAAGTACATCTCCGTTTGGAGAGTAAGTCGGGGTATGCGACAAATGACAAATTCCTAATGCAGTACAAGAAATTGTATATGGCGAATAAAGGATTTAAAATCACTAAAAATGGATTTGTAATTATTGCATTGACCCAAACAAAACATTTTTAAAGTTAAGTTTAAAATCTGTTAGTTCAGTTCCAAAATAAATAAAAAAGACGGTTTACGGAAGTGCAACTTTCAATAATGCAAATTTTTGCATTTCTTTAGAAAAACAAACGATATAATGTCTATTAAGCAATTTAAGGGATTTGCTTCTCTTTTTTTGATAAGTACATACTTATAAGTTTGGGTCCCAGGGAGAACAATTATGCATTAAAATTAAAAACCAGGTAAACATTTGAAAGTTTAATAACTCCACTTGAAATTTATCAACATTATAGCAGCAGCGTAGAACAAAATTAAGAAAACACAATTCAAGACAGACAATGGAAATGAAGGTATGAACCGGATAGTAAGCTGAATCATTTAAAAAATTGTTCAGTATAAACAATTTTAAAAGTTTCTTTTACTGAGAACTCGAAAGTTTAGACCTTCATTTTCATGCCTGTTGATTGCTTTGTTGTGTTATTGATCTTCATTTATTTTGTAACATAATAAATTAATGTCATTAATTGAATTTTTCTTTATTGAATGAGGTTCCAGAAATAATGTCAGACATGCCGTTTAGTACAAAAGTACCATAAAAATAATTTCAAATATTTTGAATGATAGAATTCACAATAATAGCAGTTAGAGCAACCACATTAAAAATTAGTATGGTGTTTCCTTAATCTAAAAATATTTTATGCCCTGACTCATAAATTATAAAACTGTTTTTTTTTTTTTTTTTTTTTTTTTAAAGTAAATACGACAGTAATACCATAAGGAGAGACTCGGATTCTTGCCTCGTGATTGGAGGAATTCATATTAATATCGTCTTTTAGGATTACAGGGTAAATCAACATTACTAGATTTTCAACGAAAGTGATGTGACAGAAGACAGACGCGAATGCTGGGGGCGTGGCGGATACCTGCAGCCGGATACAATTTGGCTCGCCTGTCGCTACCCGATCTGCAGTGCCTACCCGATTTGCGCGCACATGCGCACAAAGACAACCCGAGCCGCGCGCACCTGCTCACACATGCGCAGAGCTTTACTATAACTACCCTGCCGATCTGCGGTTTTTTACTTTGCGACACGAGTCCCCTTCCGATTTGTCTCGCGCACGTGCTCTCTGCTAAATTAAAATTGATTAAAATTGATTTCACGACGCTGCCCGATTTGTTCTGCGCATGTCTAATGTTTTACAACACACGTCATTCGTCAGGTTTGACTTGTACTTGCGAGTCATTTTTGTGTTGCCGTTTATCTCCGTCTGTAAGTGGACTTCTTACTGGAAAAAGATGGCAACTTTTGAATTTTATAACGCCTTGGAAGAAGATGTGTCGCCTAAAAAAATTAACTCCAGTCGAATGAAGAGGGAGCGAAATTAAAAGCGACATGTGTCTGTGAACTTTATAGTGAATATGTACAGCTTTTGTAAGTACATCATTTTGATGGAAAAGGCAATAAGGGTTTTCATTTTCAGTTGCAATACTTAGTAATCTTGTGGTTTAAACATAAAAATCACAGCATTTTCCGTGTTTGGGTTAATAGATTAATGGATGTATGTCATTTATTTCGTAACACCCTATTAGCATTTGGTGGTGTGTATCTTTTAACATTTGTCCACATTTGTTATCTTAAAGAGCGAACGGCATGCTAATAATTAAGCAAAACAATAATAATAATAAATTACATTTATATAGCGCTTTTCTCAGTACTCAAAGCGCTATCCACACAGGGAGGAACCGGGAAGCGAACCCACAATCTCCTCACTGCAAAGCAGCAGCAGCACTACCACTGCGCCACCTGTGAGGACAATGTAATCGAGGTGTTGAATTAGGAATAGAATTAGGGATGCACGACTGACACTCGACGGGTGTAAAGTGTGCCCTCCAAAGCCATCAATATTTTTTTATTATGGTTATATATATATATATTATTATTATTTTTTATCAGATGCCATCAATGCAATAGTTTCTCCATAATAAAGTTAGATAGATACTTTATTAATCCCAAGGGGAAATTCACATACTCCAGAAGCAGCATACTGATAAAGAAAATATTAAAGAGTGATAACAATGCAGGTATACAGACAGACAATATCTTTGTATAATGTTAACGTTTATCCCCGGGTGGAATTGAAGAGTTGCATAGTGTGGGGGAGGAACGATTCAGTCTGTCAGTGGAGCAGGACGGTGACAGCAGTGTGTCGCTGAAGCTGCTCCTCTGTCTGGAGATGATCCTGTGCAGTGAATTCTCCATGATTGACAGGAGCCTGCTCAGCGCCCGTTGTCCACAGATGTCAAACTGTCCAACTTTACTCCTAAATTAGAGCCTGCCTTCCTCACCAGTTTGTCCAGGTGTGAGGCGTCTGTCTTCTTTATGCTGCCTTCCCAGCACACCACCGCTTAGAAGAGGGCGCTCACCACAACCATCTGATAGAACATCTGCAGCATCTTATTAGTTAACAAAATATAATGATGAAGGCTAAATTACATACAAGAGTAGCAACAGCTAAGTTATCACAAGAAAGCAGCATGCAGATAATAGCATTACAAATTGTTAACGGATTTCTTTAACCTTACTTAGTAGAAAAAAATTCCATGGTTGAAAACAGGCAATTTTAAAATTTATATCCAAAGCCATCAGAGAAGTGTGGTGTGCGTCTGATGTGGCACAGTGACAGGCTGGGCACCTGCTGTTGTCACGTGTTATAAGCTTATAGAAGTTCACATACAAACATTTAACTGAATATAATAGAGAAGGCTTGCTCCTTAGAAATAACTTAATTCTTATTGCTGCAGTTAGAAATACAATGCCCCTTTATTGTTTTTTTGTTTTTTTTTTGTTTTTTTTTGTTGACCCTACAGGATGCCCAGTGGTAAGCAGCCTTCCATGTCACTGAACAGATGCCAGTGTACCCGAATTCTGAGACACAACTGGATGTTGTTTTCTTCTGGTTTTAAGATTCCCAATTCAAGATGATGTGCAGTTCATGTTAGATTTTCTGTTTCTACAGGTAAGACTACTGAGGCTTCCAGTTTCAGTAGTAATTTGTGCACAATTGCTGCAAAGCCTCCCCATATTTATTACTTGATCTGTAATATTTTGCTGGCTTGAATACTGTACTGTATGTCTCCTCACTCTGTCTAGTCAGGCCCGTCGCGACAAGGCAGGCAAACCAAGCAATTGCTTGGGGCCCCGAGCTGGCCTGGGGCCCCAAGACAACGACTGGTTAAGAATAAAATGCAGCGACAAACTGTGTGAGCGCCCCATTGATAGTGAATGCAGTAAAGTGCAATGACACTGTTATCGGGATCCCCCTCAAGGGGGCCCCCCTCGCTGACAGCAGCCAGCCAACCACGCGATCTCTGCTGCCGGCAAAATACAAAACTTCCTCGGCAGTCATGAAGCGAAATTATGCTTCAGGAAGCCAAAAAAGGAAGAGGAGGATAAGAAAAAACAAGACAGTGGTAAGTGATAAATTACACACATAAAATAGCTCTACTTGTCTTGTACAAATGGTGCAATTTTGTCAATTGAGCGGGATGTTCGCCAGTCTTTGGACATGGAGGACATTGTGATTGCCTTTGCAGAAAACAAGGCTCGCAAACAGCAGTTTTAGATAATTTGCACATGTTTGAGAGAACTGAAAAATGTTAATGTGAGTATGTATGTGTGTGTTTTTAAGTATTGTAGCGTTCTGTTCTTTATTGTAGAGTTCTGTTCTGCAGTTTGTGTTCTGTGATTTGCATCCCTCTCAGTTATTTATTCTGTTGTCCCTGTTATTTCTGATGGACTGTAATAGAGTGGAAGGTAAAGGAGATGGGGGGTGGAGCCGAGGCGGGGGGAGCGCTGTGGAAAAAAGAGAGTGTGAGAGAGAGTGCTGGAGGTCGGGCATGTCGCTCTTGCTCGGAGTTTTTTTTAGTTCTGTCTGTTCGGCGTGGTTGCGGCCAACAGCAACCATTTTTTTGTGATTAATAAAGAAGGAACTAACCAAGTGACCGTCTCGGATCGTCATTACGTCTGGGGAGACGCTACAGTATGTTGGATTTAGTTATTGTGCACTTTTTTAATGTATATTTGATTTTATGGTACAGTGGTGTTTTTTGCAAATGTTCAATTGTTGAAAATGTTCAAATTTTATGCACTTTATATGCAACAGCAGTATTTGCACTCTAAACATTTTTTTATTTATGCACAGTATATGCAACAGCAGTATTTGCACTGTAAACCTTTTTTATTTATATAAAGTGTGAGTGAATTTAAACTGTATGGCTATGCTGTGGTTCCTTTGCGTGCATGCGTGCGTGCGGGGGGCCTCCATGTCCATTTTGCTTGGGGCCCCCAAATTCCTTCAAACGGCCCTGTGTCCAGTAACTAACACAGCTTTTTATTTTAGACAGGAAAGCTTCAGAGTGTGAATCCTCACAAACACAGAGGCTGAGGAGTACCAGTACCAGCAGTCACTAAACAGGGATGTTGTTCTTGTTTGCAAAATAACATTTATTTTCTTAAGTTACTGTGCTTTTGTTGTTGGAAATTTAAAAGAGCTGAGACTTAATTTTAACTTAAAACAAAACTAAGGCAGGAGAGAAAAACAAAGATATTTTCATGTAAGTGATGACACCAGGCGGCACGGTGGCGCAGTGGTAGCACTGCTGCCTCGCAGTTTGTAGACCTGGGTTTGCTTCCCAGGTCCTCCCTGCGTTGAGTTTGCATGTTCTCCCTGTGTCTGCATGGGTTTTCTCCGGGTGCTCTGGTTTCCTCCCACAGTCCAAAGACATGCAGTTTAGGTGGATTGGCGATTCTAAATTGGCCCTAGTGTGGGTTTGTGTGTGCCCGGGATTGGATCCTGCCTTGTGCCCTGTGTTGGCTGGGATTGGCTCCAGCAGACCCCCGTGATCGGGGGATTCAGCGGGTTGGAAAATGGATGGAAGTAATGACACCTGAGCACATCACATTAGAAGTTCAGACATACAGAGATTGTAACACAATGTCTACTGTATGTGTAATATAAAAGGAAAAAAAAATGATGCTACATATAATGACAGTTAAGTTGTGTTTCTTTCAAAATCCAACAAAAAACCACAGTAATTAAAAAAAATATTATTAGTTGGACTTTACTCTAAGCAGACCTTTATCTATTGTGATGGTTTACTTTGGTAATAATTGATCTACAGGTGAACCAAGAAAAGAGGAAGAACAAGAAGTAAGGGTACACTTTATTAATGTTTGAACTCTGTGAGTGAACATCGTGTATCTACTGTGTTTTGTTTTTAACTGTTACATTGAAGTAGAAGAGTCCGGTCGTGTTATGGGGCAGCAGTTAACGAAGAAGGACGGAGAGATGTGTGCCATGTTGAAGCAGCGGCTGGCCCTCCTGCCTGGCACTTCTAGAATCCTCCATCTCAATCCCTGCTCTGATCTGCTGTGCCTTTGCCAAGTGATCACGAGGTATTGGCCTTTTTGTTTTGTTTTTTTTTTCTTCTGAAAACTGTCTCAGTCTCATTACACTGGCCGCCTGTCTCACATAGAATTGATTTCAAGGTTCTATTAAATAATTAGAAGGCTTTGAGAATTTTAGAACCTGCCTGTACTTTGGATTGTCTGCTCCCAACATTTCTTTTCTTAAATGTTGCTTTGCTTTTTATTCCAAGATCAACCATAAAAACCGGCAGCTTTCTGTACTCGTTCAACAAAATCTGGAATGCTTTGCTAAGAGAGAAGTGCCAGGCTACAAATGTCAAGCATTTCCAAAAACTTCAGCAAGCCCACTTTTCTAATTTGGCTTTTTCTTAATTTACTTGCATTGGTTGTAATAGATTATAAATGGTACTGTGTACATTTTGTAAGCTCTGCACTGGGCACTAACTTCTGCTGTTTTTCTCTGTTGTTTTTTTCCAGTTTATTGCAATGGTGCCTCCCTGCGTCTCCACCGTCTGTTAAATCAACTCCAACTTTCTGTGATAGAAGAAAAGTTCACAAGACGTCCTGAAATGGAATTGTGATTGGACTGAGACGGCCACAATCATCTATTCTGGGATGTGCAGAGGGGGCTGTGTGTGCTTTGGCTTGGGACCCCCAGAGGTTTATTATCTCCAGTATCCTTGAAGCCTGCAAGTTTGTCTTTGTCCCCAGCAATTTGACCAGGCAGTGTATTTATTACAAAGGACAAGGACCCCTCCATTTGCTTCTTATTTACTTTTATAATGCCTTGTTTGTAACTGTATATTTTTGTAGAGCAATTTGAGCAACACTTGTAAGCAAAGGTGATATAAAAATATTATTAGTGAACAAATGTTAAGGGACATATCAAGAAAAACATCAGTTTAAATAGAACACATTTTTATGGAATATTGCTGGATAACAACACTTTGACTCTGAGTAGCATCTTGTTCATAAAGCTAAAATAGCATTTTTCCTTTTTTGACAAATTTA
Organism: Polypterus bichir lapradei; assembly: GCA_026402145.1. Lineage (NCBI taxonomy): Eukaryota > Metazoa > Chordata > Cladistia > Polypteriformes > Polypteridae > Polypterus > Polypterus bichir. The sequence continues at coordinate 190,182,370 of JANRMT010062791.1, forward strand.
ATGATTCACTTTTATTGTGTTCAAAACCTTTGCTAACATGTTTTTCAAATACTAAGGTAAAAATCTGTAAATATATTTGTGTTCTCCTTCCTTAATAATTTTTAACAGCTCCCTTTGTTGGCCATTTTCATTGTAGATGTGTTCTAGTTAAATGCATTTACCATTTATACATCTTTATGATTACTGAATTTTCTACTCATAATATATATACAGTTTATATACATATAAATGGGTGTGTGTATAATTTTTTTTTGAGAAACATTGTTCACAGATCTTTCACTTTTGTTATTTATAAACATACCATTTATTTCTTCAATAAAAAAAAAAGAATAAGTGTCTTGTATTTCCTTTTTTTAAAGTTATAAAAATGAACTGGCTCTGTGTCAATATGGATGAATAAAACCACTGACATGAGACGAGTCTGCACACAAACAGTGGTGTGTCATGTTGATTAAACTTGTAAGAATGAATATCACTGCCCGCTGTCCACGTGGTGTTCATCATAAACTGAACTACGTCATGCTGTTTAAATTCTGCTCAGTTAGTGAAGAATATTTTATTTTACGGCTGTTAAATTCAGTTCAGCTTTATTATATTAAAAGGTAAGTTGGTTTTTTCAGGGGTTTTACAGAGACACCTTGAAATAATATTAAAAACACATCACTAAGAACAACTATATTACAAATATGAACTATAGCAACAAGCACTTACTGTAAAAAAAAAAAAAAAAAAAAGATCAAATAGATTGATTCAAGTGATAACAGCTCACTTCCTTAATTTTAGTCTGTGGATATAAAGTTAAACTTCTCTGTAAGATTAATAGCCATTGGAATAAATGAGTATTTGAACCAGTGGCTTTATGCTCTTCATTTCTTCAGCATCTAACCTGATTGCACAACTGGGAACGAATTCAAGAATTTTAACAAGTGGACAGTCACAGGTAATACTAAGGGGGACAGTCAGCACAATGCAATGCAACACAGTGGTAATTCTTTTCTTTTTTTGAAAAAGGATCATATATTTCTATAAAACTGGTTGGATACATTAGGTTTTGTAAACCTCATGCCTTAAGACAAATGGCAATTTTATTAATAATAACTGATGTCTAAAGATATTTTAAAACAAACACAATGTGCTGATAAGAGGGAAATTGCAACAATAGATCAAAATGGAAAGGAAGCTTTATATGATTTATTACGTGAGTGGGAAAATATATATATATATTGTAATATCCCTTCCCAGACGGGCAAATAAATCCCGTAGGCAAGTGGCGGCAATTAATTGTTTTTATTCACTCTCCTTCCTACTTTTTTAACAAACTAAGTAACAACAATGTAGTCAGGACAAGAAAACAGAAAAAAAAAACAGCAAAACACACCCCACAACAAAAAAACCCAACCCACATACAAGCACCCCACCCTTCCCAGCACCCCAGAGGCTCTTTTATTAAGAGTGGCAGTTGTTTCTGCCCGCCCCCCCTTTTTTTTTTTCTTTTACCTATTTATAATTAAACACTTGGCCCAGTGGCACTTTCTTTCCCAGATCGTTACACTGCCCCCCCCACTAGCTCCTCGCCCCCGAGGACACTTCAAAATGTTGATAACGAGCTGGTAATTGGATGACTCGTATGGGCCTCTCAGGACGCGTGACGTCGTCTGTAGAAGGCATTTCTGTTCCCACCGTCTCCAGCGCTGAATCGGGCTGTTCTTGGTTTACATCCCGGTCGGCTGGTGCTTCGATCCTTTCATCAGCACGAACCCTTCCCCGGTAAGGCGCCAACCGATCCTGATGCAGAAACACCCAACGTCCCCTTGGTGACATCTGCACCCAGTACACTACTTCGCCCACACGCTCGAGCACTTGGCAAGGGCCCACCCATGCACTGTCAAGTTTGGGGAAGAGACCTTTCTTCCGTCGGGGACTATACACCCACACTCGGTCGCCGGAGGAGTCCGGGTGTTCTCTCGCTCTGATGTCATAATGCCGCTTTTGGGTAAGGCCAGCCTTGTGCAGATGGTCCCGTGCGAACGCGTGAGCCCTGTCGATTCGGTCCTGAAGACAGTGGGCATAGTCTGGTCCAGACTGATGTTCTTCCCTTTCTAGTGGCAAACCATACTCGAGAGAGGCTGGTGTTCTCAATTCCCGGCCCAGCACTAACATAGCAGTGGTGCACTGCGTAGACTCCTGGACCACTGTCCGGTATGCCAGGAGAACCAAAGGTAGTTGCTGATCCCAGTCGCGTTGGTCCTTGTTTACCACCATAGCCAACTTAGCCGATAAAGTACGGATGAATCGATCGGCCAAACCGTCTCTCTGGGGGTGAAGCGGGGTGGTGCGCGTTTTCCGAATGTGTAGCAAATCGCACACATGATGAAAAACGTTACTTTCAAAATTACGCCCCTGGTCTGAATGGAGTTCTAGCGGCATGCCAAACCTACTAAACATGCCTTCAACTAGGGCAGTAGCCACGGTTTCCGTATCTTGGCTAGGAATAGGGTACGCCTCCGGCCACTTGGAGAAATAGTCTACCCCAACAAGGATGTACCTTTTTCCCTGACGTGAACGGGGAAAAGGCCCCAATATGTCTATTCCAACCCGCTCCATAGGCAGACCAACTTGATATTGTTGAAGGGGGGCAACTGATTGTTCAAGGGGCCCTTTTCGCGCGGTGCACACATCGCAACGGTGGCAGTGATCTTCAACATCTCGTTGGCACCGCCCCCAGTAAAACATCTGTCGGAGCCACTTCAGCGTCTTACTAACCCCAAAGTGGCCAGACCCCACACCCCCATGCACCGACTTAAGAACATCATCCTGTTTCCCCTTTGGCACTATCACCTGCCAAGTGATCTCTCCAGTGACAGGGGCTAGCCATCTTCTCATCAGCACCCCATCCCGAATGGTCAAATTGTCCCACTGGGCCCAGAGACCCTTAACAGTCATATCCTCTGGGGCTACCTTCTCCCAACTAGGTCGGTGATTGTCTGTCACCCAGGTTCTAACTTTCTTTATCTCTGGATCCTGGTTCTGCCAAAACCCCCAATCGCATTGTCTCTTAGACAGCGCTAACACTGAGCAACTGTGTCTCACCTCCCCTGTTCGCTCTCGGTCCTCCTGACGGCGGCAGTAGTCACAGTTTGTCTGAGCACATGGCCTGCGGGATAGCGCATCTGCGTTGTGATGTTGACCCCCCCGGCGATGTTGGATTTCAAACTGAAACGACTGTAGCCATTCCAGCCACCTTGCCACTTGCCCCTCTGGCTCCCTAAAAGACATTAGCCATTGTAAGGATGCATGATCGCTGCGCAGTGTAAATGCAGTCCCTTGTAAGTAGTGTGAAAATGCCGGATTGCTTCCACTACTGCCAGGAGCTCTCTCCGTGTGACACAGTAGTTTCTTTATTCTCTGCTTAGGGCTCGGCTGAAATAAGCAACTACTCTTTCTCCCTGGGAGTATGGTTGTGAAAAGACGGCACCTAGACCTACATTGCTGGCATCCGTGTCTAAAACAAAAGGCAGGGCAGGGTCAGGTGGGGCTAAGATGGGAGCCTGGCATAAGGTATCTTTCAGAGCTTGGAAAGCGGACTGTTCCTCTGCTCCCCAGTGGAAATACGGACCCTTGTTTGTTAGCCGGTGAAGGGGAGCAGCCACCGTAGCGAACCCAGGAACAAAACGCCGATAGTAGGATGCCAATCCGAGGAACCCCCGGATTTGCCCTACATTAACTGGAGTCGGCCAGTCACGGATCGCTCGAGTCTTGCTGTCTTCTGTGGCCACCCCCCTTCCACTTACTCGGTGTCCCAAGTAGGTGACTTCTCGGCGCAGCAATTGGCACTTATCAGGGTGTAGCTTAAGTCCTGCTTCTCGCAATTTCGCTAGTATGGTTCTAAGGGAGTGCACAGCAGTTTCAAACATGGGTCCATGTGCCATCACATGGTCCAAATATACCAGGCATCTGGAACGAGGGATGCCCGAGAGGACACGGTCCATTAGCCGTTCAAAAGTTGCTGGCGCATTGCACAATCCGAAAGGGAGCACTCGAAACTGCCAAAACCCACCCCCGGTTGAAAATGCAGTTTTTTTCTTGGCTTCCGGGGCTAACTGCACCTGCCAGTAGCCACTTCTCAAATCTAGCGTGGAGAACCAACGCGATCCAGACACCAGATCAAGGGCCTCGTCGATTCTAGGAAGCGGATACGAATCTTTTGATTTCTTTTTAACTAAAACAACAGGGGAGCACCAAGGAGAATCTGATGGTTCAATAATGCCAGAATTCAACATCTCAAGTACCAACCAATCTGCCTCGATCTGTCGTGCCAGGGGAATGCGTCGTGGATGTTGTTTGATCGGGTGTGCATCTCCCGTGTCGATGTGATGGTGGACGAGGTGAGTTCGCCCGATGTCCTTAGAAGAGGTGGCGAAACAGTCTCCAGATTCCTCCAATACATCCTTAAGTCGTTGTCGCTGAGGTTCCTTTAATCCCTGGCAGCTTCTTTCCCCAAAGGTCTTCCAGGATATCGTTCCATTGCCCACCGTTATTGCTCACAGGGGTGGGGGAGGCTCCCAGTTGATTGACAAAGTGGGGAGGTGGTCCCGACTGAAACTGACAGCCCATCAATTTACAGGGTGCACTGCCAGGTATTAATAGAGTCCCGTGGCCAAAGTCAATCTGTGCCTGGGTTTTAGTCAAAAAGTCTACACCCAAGAAGCAAGCGTCTTTAATTTTTGCTACCCAAACAGGGAATGTCCAAACATGTCCTCCTATTCTTAGAAGAGCGGTGGTCCGGCCCTCCATCACAGCATGCTCCCCCGTGGCAGTAACAAATTGGCCGGGAATGGCTTGTAGGGAACAGTTTTTAGGTAGCAGATCACATCGCACTACAGTAGACGTAGCCCCGGTATCTATCAAAGCCTTCACATCAGTGTCCCAAATTCGAATAGGCAAATGACAATAATCTCCACAGCCCAGCTGTCCCACCGGGATCACCGAGTCGTCCTAGCCCGCATTTGTTGTCGGTTGCAGCGGGACTACTAAAGGGTCCGGAAATGTCCCGCTTACTCCGAACCCTGGCCGTTTCCCGACATTTCTCTGGAGCCCAGAATAGTTGCTGGACGGAAAGGACAAAATCGACGAAGATGCACGGGTTGGCCACAGCGCCAGCAAGTAGGTGGTGTAGCGGCCGTAGCTGATGTTCTCATAAGGTTTGGTCCCACCGGGGGAGTTCCTCCTGACGGTTCCTCTCCCAGACACAACACATAGTCGCGCGGTGGCTGGCAGCACATCCTTTCCCGCTCCCTCTCCCGACCCTCTGTACAAGTCGATTCCCCCTCACATACCAATTCAAATTCTACAGCCCGCTCGAGGGCCGCTTCTAGAGTTGCTGGTCGGGCAAGTTGAGCGTGGTGGCGCAACACTTTAGGTTCAAGTCCACGGAGAAATGCGTCACGTGCCAATTCGTCCCGGACCCTGTGGGGGAAATGTGCATAGGCTCGCCCCACCAGTCCCTGCACTTCTGCGGCAAATGTTCCTAGACGTTCTCCAAACCTCCGAGTTCGTTCGTGCAGTTGCCTTTGCAGTCCTAATATGGTTTCCGTCCTCCCGAAACGATGCTCAATGGCCTTTAAAAGCAGCCCTAAGTCTGTTAAATCCTCCCGCGGAACATCCTCAAGGATTTTCAAAGCCTCCCCTTCCAACGCCGCCACCAACTGCACTGCTCTATCCTTGACTCCCCACTTATTCGCCTCTGCAACAACTTCAAACCTGTTCCAAAAGGCTTCCCAGCTGCCCGTCCCGTCGTAGCGTCCCGGTTTCAACCTTGGTAAATCATGCCTTTCCCTTGCGCCTCTCGGTTCTTCATGTTTGACCTCGGGTTCTTCTTTGCACTGCAGTAACCACCAAGGTGGAGGGGGAAATTCTTCGTCCGCCATTTTCACGTCCTCTGTTTCTTGCAACAGCCGTCTCAATGGGATGCCTCGTCCCGCTTCTGAGACCAGTGTAATATCCCTTCCCAGACGGGCAAATAAATCCCGCAGGCAAGTGACGGCAATTAATTGTTTTTATTAACTCTCCTTCCTACTTTTTTAACAAACCGAGCAACAACAACGTAGTCAGGACAAGAAAACAGAAAAAAAAAACAGCAAAACACACCCCACAACAAAAAAACCCAACCCACATACAAGCACCCCACCCTTCCCAGCACCCTATTGGCTCTTTTATTAAGAGTGGCAGTTGTTTCTGCCCGCCCCCCCCTTTTTTTTTCTTTTAACTATTTATAATTAAACACTCTGCCCAGTGGCACTTTCTTTCCCAGATCGTTACAATATATATACAGTATATAGTACCTGCCAAATAATACAAAGAGTACACCGCATGTGTTTCGCCCTAATTGGGGCTTATCAGGTGTGCACACAAGATTCATCTTACGGTGATCGAACCTTGGACATCAACGTTACGCCACAAAGGCTGATTCGTTTATTTTGCAGGATGAATATTTTCATTATGGTCAACGAATGTGGAACTAAAATAAATAAACCATAATGTCAAGTTGTACTGCATGCACAGTTCCTATTGAGCCATGCAGAAAAATTGATTTTTTTTGTTTTTAATGTTTTTTTTTTATTTAGCGCATGCAGTGTGTGTCACTACCTGGTCCGCGTAGACATAGAATTAGTAGATGCCACATGACCAGCAGCATCGCATGTCAATGTCACCACCATATTGCGAGTGGCACTGCTGTGGAGTGAAGTAATGGATAAAGATGCCTCTCGCATGTGCTGTTTGGGATTGTACAAACCGCTGTACGCTCCAAACAAGATCACAGGGGATTACATTTCATAGATAAGGCTGAACAATTGTTTTGGTTATATTTGGCCATTAGAAAATCCCATTTCATAATCTTAACTTTAGCTACGCCAGGCTAAGCTAGCAAAGCTATGCATTTATGTGTTCAAGTGAGCATCCAAACAATGTTTTGGTTAAATGTATTTAGTCACTAACTATGTAGATTGTTGTTAGCTGTTAACATTTCTCAAACTGTGAAGGTTTCCCAAAGAAATCCACCTCACGAAGCAGTGGGAGGTCAGGTAGCCCTTAGACGGGATTTTCAGAAAGCTGTCCTGTGATGTGTGCCATGCTAGTTTGGTAACAGATGCTGTACCGGCATCATATGATCAAAGCTACCACTCGCTCATATTAAAAAACAAAGGAGGTTTGATGATTCCTTCTGAGGGTCCAGTCAAGGTGGTCAAAGTAGCTGAGCGTGTTACCTGACAGTCAACATTAGGGCAAGCTGTCAGTGTATCTTTGATCAATCAGTTTGTTTGGGCTGAGATTGGTTCAGATGTGTTTATTCTCAAGGAGCACATTGAGGAAACACAGTTTGAAATTGACAACCATCATTTTATGCTCATGTCTTTAGTGGTGTCTGTCTTCCACAAGCTAAGGCTGCACCATATTGCCAGACTGAATACTCTCAAATTACAGAGCGGCAACACATGGAAAAAGCTATGGAAGACAGTTCTGTTTCAAGGATTTTAGATCCTATCCTGTATATATTTAAGTAACCACATTTTGTGTGTGTTTGAGACAGAGAGAGAGATTGAGAGAGGAATTAGTGAAATGTTTTCAGAAATTATTAAGCCAATTTGTATACAATAAAATTGTTTATTTTTGTTATTGAGTTTATCATTTCACTGTTAAAAGTGCCAGTTGCAGCCTTACTATTTTGACTTTCAGACATTGGTCAAGTTTTTGTCTCAATAATAATAATAATACATTTTATTTAATAGGCACTTTTCTTAGCACTCAAGGTCACCTTACAATTAAATTAAACAACATAAGTAAAATTAAAACAACAGAATGATAAATCAAAAAGCAATAGTTAGCAAACAAACAAAGATAACTGGCAGTAACAGTGCAAAATTCACAATTGGTTTGCCAGTTTGAAAAGATAAGATTTGAGGACAGTTTGAAAATGTGTTATTGAATTGAGCTGACGAATATGAGATGGAAGAGAATTCCCGAGTTGAGGAGCACTATGAGAGACGCTCAAGCTCCCATAGCACTGACTCTGACGTGTGGTGCAGAAAGTCGAGCTGCAGATGAGGATCTGAGTGAGCGAGAGGAGTGTCAGTCTGGAGGAGATCAGTGAGGTTGTGGAGAGCTTGAAATGTTAAGAACGGTATTTAGTATTGTATTCTGTAATTAACAGGGAGCCAGTGAATTTGAGAGAGAAGAGGTGTAATATGTTCAGTGGATTTAGAACAGCAGGTTATTATCCTGGCAGCAGAATTTTGAAGAAGTTGTAAGCGATGAATACGTTTTTGTGGGATGACAGATAGAATAGCATTACAGTAATCTATATGTGACATGATTCGGGCATTAACCAATAATTCAGTACTGTGTTGCGTAAGAACAGGACAAAGTCTAGAAATGTCTCAGAGATGGAAGACGGCAGTCCGAGAAATGTTACTTATATGGGAGGAATTATATAATAATAATAATTATTATTATTTAAATTTTGCAATATTAGTGTATAAATTCTCCAACATCTGTTGCATGTAAATGATATTGTTTTAAACGTTATTGTTTTTTCATCAGAAAACCCGGTTTCCACATCTACCTGTATTAGTTTAAAAGTCACTTTTGACACTCGCAATATGGCGGACGCACTGACGTATCGTGTCGACTGGGAAACACAGTGAATGTGGCGTCTATCTATATATGTCTATGGTGATAGTCATTGATTTTGAATTGATTACCCCACAAACACAAGCCAAATCTTTCCTGCTACTGCAGCTGAGTTTTGTTTAAATCAAATGTTTCATTTTTAATCATACTGCAAGTGCCTCATTAAACACATGATGGGGCTTAGCTGGCTACAAACAGACAGGTGATGTTCATACTCCCCAAATATACTGAGGCTGAACTTGCAGCTTGGGGGGCCCTTAGTGGCTTCGATTGCCTTCTGCTTCTGTAGAAACTTCATAGAGCAAGAAATGGCACTGTATATTGTACACAATTTTTATGATTTTCATCATTTGTAATGGTTCTAAATTATGTGTTTGCATGAGGAAACCTGATTAAAAATTCAATTGCAATTAATCTTTCAGTTCAAATTTGTAATGGAAAGTCGCTATGTATTAAATGCAATTTGTCATATTTCCTTCAAGCAAATTCATATTTTTCTTTAAAGCAGAAATAACTCAGGGATTACTTTCTAATACAAAACAGTTTTAATAATCAGTTGCCTATGTATATTAAATTATTTTGGTTTCTTTATTGAACAGTTTTGTGTAACAGAAACAAATGAACAAACAGTACAACACTAATTAGTGAAAGGCTCAAAGTAGGATTAATTAATTAATACTTTTGAGCCACACAACAGTGCAAAGTAGTTGGAACTTTGATTGGTTATGTCAATAATTCTGTCTTTAAAATGATATGAAGATGAAAAATAAAACATTATTACATTTCTTTTTTTTTTCCCCTTTTATTTATCAGTTTTCCATTTAACAGCAACATAAATACACATCTCTTCAAATACATAAAAATGCCAAAGGTATCGATAAACATTTTAGTGTTGACTATCAGATACGAACAATAAACCTATGATGCCTAAACCCCATATCACACCCATAGGCCCACAAAAAAGATAAATAGATAAAATAGATAATGATTAATTAAATAATTAAACAACAAGAAAGTAATAAAAAAAAAAAACCCTAATACACAGGATGTTACAAAAACTAAGTAGATAAATAACTAACAATTAAAACAAACAAAAAAAAAAAAATAGTAATAAAATAGGAAATAAAGTTCAATCAGGTGCAATTGTTTCCAAGGATCTAAAATAAAAAACAAAAGGTTGCCAGACCTTCAAAAACCCATCAGCCCTCCCTCTCAGACTAAACTTGATTTTTTCAAGTTTTAAAAAGAACATAAGATCCTTCAGCCAGCGGGCCATGGTCGGGGGATGCGGAGCCTTCCAGGAAAATAATATTCTACGTCGTGCTAACAGTGAAGTGAAAGCGATTGCATTTAATTGTGTACTATTAAAAGACGTATCATGATCGCCAGGAACCCCAAATATAGCGATCAAAGGACAGGGTTCCAGTCGGATTCCAAAAACATGAGAAATAATGTCAAAATAGGAGGTCCAGTATAACTGGATTTTGGGGCAAAGAAAAAACATGTGGCTCAAATTGCAGGGAGAGGAGTTACATCGGTCACATAGGTCAGGAACATTGGGATAAATTTTAGATAGATTAGACTTTGACCAATGTAGCCTATGTACTACTTTAAACTGAATAAGAGAAAGCCTTGTACAAGATGAGGAAGTACGAATCCCCTTAACTACACTATCCCAGTAGCCTTATCTGAAGTCCAGACTCCTCTTCCCAATTTGAAATAGTTTTACTGTCAGAGCAACTGTCCATTGAAAGAACAGTATTATATATTTGCGAGGTAAGAGATTTCTTATGTGAAGAAAGTTCGAATAAGTCTTCCCGAGACTGTTTAGGTGGGCGAATGGGAAACTCAGAAAAAATAGTGGAAGCACAGTGTCTAACCTGAAAATAACGAAATAAATGAAATGAGGGCAAACCATATAGGGACGACATATCCGTAAAGTTAAGAAAGATATTATCCTTATAAAGATTGGAAAAACATGTAATGCCCTTTTTATCCCATAAATTAAACGCAGAGTCTAAAAGGAAAGGGGGAAAAAGGTGATTATTACATAGTGGGGCCAGAGCAGAAGCAGAAACAGATTTGAAGTGGCGTCGAAATTGATGCCATATCTTAAGAGAGTTAAGTACAACAGGGTTATCTGTATATTGAGTAAGGGATACAGGGAGGGATGAAAATAATAAAGCGGGGAGAGAGGTCGAAAAACATGATTGAGCTTCTAGCTGACACCAAAATGCCTGAGGATCTTTTACCAATAAATGTATTTTTGGATGTTAGCTGCCCAATAATAAAACATCAAATTGGGTAAAGACAGACCTCCACTGAGTCGGCACTTTTGGGAGACTTACCTCTCCATATGAATGAGGAGATCATTTGATCAATAGAATACATTATTACATTTCTGCCTATTTATTTAACCAGTTGCTTAAGCAGACTTCAGTTTATTTCCATCAATTGTTTAAGTGCTGATATCCCAGATACAAAAACAAAACTTCACAAGCGACCAGTGCTGGGAAACGTTACTTAAATTAAATTCATTACATTGCTCATTACTTACAAAATCCTAATCTCCTCCAGTTCAGCGCATTTCTTTTCTTCACTTGTCTCGATGGGGGAAAAAACAAAGGGTCGGAGTAAAGCTATACACACACTGCATGTGTTGCTGCCATGATGTGATTTAACTGATCGGTTACTTCACTGCATTTCTCAGTTTGCTATCTGCGCTTTGCTTGGAGCTCGTGATGGACAACACGTTACCTCTGTAAGGACAGTATCTCACATCCCAGTCCAAACGGTGAGATGGAATCCTCATCTCTCAGCAGCCTCGGCCGAGCACTTCAAGCTTAGTGCACTGAGCCCGTTGTCTGAAAGGCGGTAGCAGCGCCCACGGATGGGTTTTCTGCAGTGTGTGAGTTGGGGTTTGGCTTAATGTGGAGATGTCGGCTCAGATGTTCTCTTCTACATCGATGGCACACACTGCCTTCTCAATTTTGCTCTTGGGTTGGTCAGTTTAGCTTTCGGCTCAAAAGACCATGTAAAAGAGGGGTTTCACAGACCTCTGGAAAATGTGCTAACTCGCAGGGTTTGGCCAACAGAAAGCAGAGTGCAGGAGTCACCGTCAGATGACAGGAGATGACAGACAGGTGATTGTAATTAATTCAACGGAGCAAATAAAATACAACAATAAAGTAAGCACACTGTAGGTAAACCAAGATAGTGGAATGCAAAGTCTCTTGGGAACAAGAAACCCCTTCTGGTTCAAAGGCGTGACTTTACTAAACTTTTTGACAATAATAATAATAATAATATCTTCTGACGCTGAGGAGACTTACAACATTTGAGACACAATTTCTGGCATTTCTTTTGCTTTTCCAGTATTAGCACAGACAGCTGAAGTGACCTCCTCATGGCGACACACTGCCAGTGCCTATCAGTCCTAACATATCAAATCCTTTTGAAATTCATTCTAAAACATGTCTTTGACAGGTTAACATTGCTAGTACCTTATAAAAGATCTCTGAAAGAACATTTTTCTTGGTGAAAAAAGAAATGCCACCTTTAATTTAACATAACAACAATTCAGTAATTAACAATTTAACACCAAAATAAAATGCAGGTATTTTATAACAATTATATTTTTGGGGGTGGTATACCATGACAAAGCGTTGATAGCCCTCGCTGTAGATCTTCTCCAACGAAGTCCACTTCTGGAGGTGGCACCCAGTCTGAGTTCTTTGTGGCCCAGAAGATTCCGATTTGTGAGAATTGTTGGCCACATCCACTACTGCAATTTGTGTAGCAAAGTGTATTCTGTCTTTTTAATTTTTTTGTATCTTTCATTTATGAATTTTCCAAAAAGCAATTGTTTGTGTAAACTTAGTGTCATATTTGGAGTACGGATGCTAATTAATGTGACGCCCCACAGACGGCAGGCACCCTCAGGCGATGGTGGATGCTGTACAGGTAAGTCTGCTCTCTAAAAGTCTTTTCTTATTTTATTCTATTTATTTGACATGTATATTATTTGGTAATTCTCAAGTGTTAAATAAGTTATGTGTCACCTCCCCCCCTCCCGAAGTTCTTATATACAGTTTTGTATGTTTTATTATCAAAAGCAAACAAACAAAAACAAAATAAAATTTAAAAAAGCATTTGTTCTTTTAGTGCATTGCCACAGAGTTAAAACATAATTCGGCATGGTGTACAGCATGATCATGTGTATATTTTGGATTTTAATTTTTATTTTACATTTTTTTTAATTGATTTTGTATTAATAGTTTGTGTTTATAATTATTAGTAATTGATTTGATTTATTATTTAATGGCGAGAAGCTGTTTGTTCTTTTTTTTTGTCAAGGTATGTTTTTTTATTTTTTGTTATATTAAAATAGCAAAATATATAATATTATAAAGCTGAACTATTTATTGTGTGAGACTATGTACAGGGTGACACAGAAAAACAGGAACTTTTAAAAAACCCAATAATAATAAAAGAAATCCAACAAAAAAATTGTATTGACAGCAATTGAACCACTACAACTTGCCTTTTAAGAGACAGTAATCCAAATTATCAATGTCTGAAAATTACATCCTGTAGATGACGTCCTCCTGTACGTATGCATTCTTCCAATCTGCTGTCGAGGTTCCCCACTGATTGCTGCAACATCTCAGCTGGGATACCACGAATTTCGTCTTGAATTCTTTATTTCAATTCATTCAGTGTCCTTGGCCGAGTCGTGTAGACCTGACTCTTTAGGTAGCCCCACAAGAAAAAAAAAATCACAAAAGGACAAATCCGGTGATCTTGAGGGCGAGGGAATGTCACTGAATCTTGAGATGACACGGTTACCGAACAATTCTCGCACAGCTGCCATTGATTGCCTTGCAATTGATTACTAAATTACTAAATGGCGAGATTGTTTACAGCTCAAGGTCCCTGTTCCGCAGTGCTACCAACTGTACATGGCTGCCACTACGCATTTCAAAAATTCCCGTTTTTCTGTGTCACCCTATATATTGTAAAGTGTTTTTTTTATCTTTTTTCTGATGAAATGTGTATAATATATTGTAAATAGTTCTATATGTAATACGTATGTTATAAAAACAAAATTAGGCGCATGGTGGAGGCTGTAGGGGCTTTGGTGAGAAGCCGTTTGTATGACGCCCTGTTCTTTCTTTTGTTTGTGGAAAAGGAGAAAGGATGTAAACTTCTATGTCTCCTACATGTTGATTTTTTTTTTACACAACACTAAGTAGGATGGATTTGAGTCGTTACATGTGCTTACTGTCCAGGCAGGAGTGAACCTCACTCTTTAGTCAGGACAGTTCAGTTGTACTTCTCTTCGGTGGGAATTCTGGTGCGTCTCTGAAGTGTACTGCTGTGAAAGATTTGTTTGCCACGTTCCAAACAGCAATATGTCTTCTCTTTGAGATTCATTTCTTAACAATAGTTTAGTTTGCTTACTTTTCAGGACATGACTGAACCTCATTCTTAAGTCCTGAAGGGTTCTTGGTTTTTCTGGACTGATTTTTGAACTGCTACTGTTTTTATTCTGTTGTGAACTCTTGTGTGTCTCTGAAGAATGGTGTTCTGTGAAAACTGTTTACCACATTGATTACAGCAATATGGCTTCTCTCTGCTGTGAACTCTTTTGTGTCTCTGAAGATTGCGCATGTCTGAAAACTGTTTACCACATTCATTACAGCAATATGGCTTCTCTCCAGTGTGAACTCTCGTGTGTATCTGTAGATGGCCTTTTTGTGCAAACTGTTTACCACATTCATTACAACAATATGTCTTCTCTCCAGTGTGAACTCTCGTGTGTCTCTGAAGACGGTCTTTTTGTGAAAACTGTTTACCACATTCATTACAACAATATGTCTTCTCTCCAGTGTGAACTCTCGTGTGTCTCTGAAGACGGCGTTTTTGTGAAAACTGTTTACCACATTCATTACAGCAATATGGCTTCTCTCCGGTGTGAATTCTAGTGTGGTCCTTCAGATTGCTCATATGTGAAAACTGTTTACCACATTCATTACAGCAATATGGCTTCTCTCCAGTGTGAACTCTAGTGTGGTCCTTCAGTTTGCTCATATGTGAAAACTGTTTACCACATTCATTACAGCAATATGGCTTCTCTCCGGTGTGAACTCTAGAGTGGTCCTTCAGATAGCTTATACGTGAAAACTGTTTACCACATTCTTTACAGCAATATGGCTTCTCTCCGGTGTGAACTCTAGTGTGTCTCTGTAGACTACTCATATATGAAAACTGTTTACCACATTCATTACAGCAATATGGCTTCTCTCCGGTGTGAACTCTAGTGTGGTACTTCAGACTGTTCAT
>JANRMT010062791.1:190197412-190220443 GCA_026402145.1 Polypterus bichir lapradei
GGCTTCTCTCCGGTGTGAACTCTAGTGTGGTACTTCAGACTGTTCATCTCTGAAAACTGTTTGCCACATTCATTACAGCAATACAGCTTCTCTCCGGTGTGAACTCTTGTGTGTTTCTGTAGACTGCCTGTGTCTGAAAACTGTTTGCCACATTCACTACAGCAATATGGCTTCTCTCCGGTGTGAACTCTTGTGTGTCTCTGTAGACTGCAAATCTCTGAAAACGGTTTGCCACATTCACTACAGCAATATGGCTTCTCTCCGGTGTGAACTCTAGTGTGTCTCTGAAGATGGCCTTTTTGTGAAAACTGTTTACCACATTCATTACAGCAATAGGGCTTCTCTCCGGTGTGAACTCTCGTGTGTGTCTGAAGAGCACTCATTTTAGGGAATTCTCTGCCACATTCCACACAGCTGTGATCTTTCTTTCCTGTGTAAAATTTTAAACAAAAATGAAAAAAAAAATGTGCTTATTTTCAATTCACTGCCTTATTATCAACATTAACTCACATTAAATACATGATAGCTGAAATCAGGAACAACCTTTGATCAGCATAAGCAATTATAAAACTTTTGTTGTACTTGGAAAACACACTTAATTTGTTAATTTTGTCCTTTATTACAACTGCTCAGTACAGCCACATGTATAAAACTTCCTTATGCTCGGCCACATAAATGAAAGCTGTTTCTTATGCAAAAGTTAGGATTTATAAAACTAGAACTTGCCATTTAAATTGGCTCAAAGTTACCTCAAGTTTTGAGCATTTGTAAGTCCCATGCAGACTTTATTTATTTGTGGTGGCAATTTAGCAACTCCAGGTGGAAAAACGAAGAACTGAATAGAAAATCTCTTTTCATTACACATTTCACATTCTGATGTTTGACAGGCTACACATGGAGTGAGTTTTGATGTATCACAATGACATTTTGGCCAATAATTATGACTGAATTCTAAGCTGATTTAAACTCCCTACTGTCATCCTCTTTGAAGTGTGTGCTGAACTGCAGCCTTCCTTACAGAGACCACCATACAGAAATCACACAATCCCTTTTCTCTTACAGGTCTTAACAGCTGTGGGTTATTCGGCGATGGCGGCTTTTCAGTGTGAACTGCCTGACTGGTGAGGAATCTCTTAGTCACCCTGAGCCACGTAATGCCATCTGTATTGGATGGTATACTTAAGATGGTAGAGTGTGTCACAAACTCGACACAGAGTCATAGAAAGGTTTGGGGCAGCCACCCGTATAATTGATTTCCTGGCGGCAAAAGTCATTTTAAATGAATACTGCACTGATGTGCACACAACCGAGTCCAAGACAGAACTGAGGGAATACAGAAAAGGTACAGACTTTTAAAGGGGAAAACAGGAAGTGAGATCATAGGGGTCAGGCTCATGGTCTTCAGCCATTGGTTCGAGCCCGGACGTGACATCACAGGGGCCGGAGCCGGCAAGGTCTCCATCCATAGGCTCGGTCCCGGAAGTGACGTCAAGAGAGCCAGGTGGAATCTCCCGTGAATGGTCTACAGGAAAGGGAGAGAAAGAGTCTGTGCACTCTACCACATCCCGGCATGCCTCGGAACTGCTCTTACTCAAGCCTTTTAGCTGCCTCCCATGCGCATGTGTGTGACAAGAGATACATGCAATATCGTTACCATCAGGCTGTGCAAGTCGTGATCAAAATGAAATCTGCAGCAACGTCTTTGGTCTTCAGCAGTGGTGGTCTTACTTGGCCTACAAGTCCCTTTGTGATTACTGAGCTCACCAGTGTGTTCTCTCTTGTTATCGATATCCCAGACAGTTGAATTGGGTAATCTTAAGGTTTTCCAATGTCTCTAATGATTTCATTATTATTTTCCAGCTTCTTTGACTTTCATTGGCACAGCTCTTGCCCTCATGTTGAACAATGACAACTATAGAGACCAAAGGTAGTCTGTAGGTAAGAGTAAACTGAGGTGTCTTAGGCCTGCAAGACTAAAGCAATGAAACACACCTGAGGAATCACAAACACCTCTGGCACCAATTGTCCCAAACATTAAGGTGCCCTGAAATGGGAGGACGATTCAGAAAAAGTGCTGTCATTTCTACAAGGTGTGACTGAAATGTTTGCAAATCCCCTTAAATGTAAATCAGTAATTTGTACTTTAATTACATCTGAATTATTTAATTTGTAATTTTAAATGGTGGATTAAAGGAGTAAATGCAAGAAGAATGTTTCATTGTCTCAGCCATTGTGAAGGTTACTATGTAAAACAGAATGCCATATCAAGCATGAAAAGTGCACCTTCAGTAATTAGAATGTGTCCTGACATTCATCCACACTTGAACTAAAACCACTTGACATCAAAACAAACAACAAAATGTCTTCTTTCATTCACCAAAGCAAAAAAGAGCAATGGATGAGTGATGCCTCAGTGCATAGGCCTACAGAAGCTGCAGTGACATCGGAGAAAAAACAGAAGATGAGAAAACCGAGGAAGAGTGCAGCTGTTAGTGTTTCAGCTCTATAGGGGAGTGACAGGTGACACCAGGACTGGCAACCTTTGTGACACGCTGGTGACATTTATACTCACCATTACAATGTTAAAGGGTATCTACTGTCAGGACTTATTTATGTTGAGTAAGCTAAAATTTCCCAGGTTTTGCTGTCAATTTGATCCAATGTGTGTGTTCATGTATGTAATTATTATCTCTGTTATGGCTGCAAACATCAAGCAGTCCAAGCCTGCACTCAATGAACAGTGTTATAAAGAAGAAATACAACTGAATTAAACAGTAGTGTTACACAAATTAATCAGTCTTGAATTAAAAATACCCAGTTTTTGCTGTTTATTGTGAAATCGGCTTGTAGTTGGTTGACTGGTCTACCGATTTCATGACATGGAATATGTTAAGCTGAGGACACGCGCAGCACTGACAGTGTGCACAGATGCAGAAAAATAACTACTGTTTGGAAATATCTTAAAAAAGACAACACACAATCAAATGCATTTCTGGATACATTACAGATACCACAAATAGATACTCTCAGTGCAGAGGAACTGGATAAACCTCTGGCGCTACCAGAAATACTAGATGCTATAAAGTCACTTCAGAGCGGGAAAGCAGCAGGCCCTGATGGCTGTCCTGTAGAATTTTATAAGAAATTCTCCACTCAGCTAACTACCCTCTTAATAGCAACATTTACTGAAGCTAGAGACAATCAAATTCTACCTCAAACGTTTCACCAAGCATTAATCACCGTCTTACCTAAGCAAGATAAGGACTTATTACAGTGTGCATCGTACAGGCCAATTTCACTTATGAATAATGATGTTAAGATACTCTCAAAAATCATAGCAAGAAGGATGGAGAAAGTGCAACCTTCGGTAATATCACAAGAACAAACTGGATTTATTAAAGGTCGACATTTAGCTTCCAATCTTCGACTTCTGCTTAATGTAATATATTCACCAGCAAAGTCAAACACCCCAGAGATGATATTATCGTTGGATGCAGAAAAAGCATTTGACATGATTGAATGGAACTACCTTTTCACTACATTACAGATATTTGGGTTTGGCCCCAACATTTGTGCATGGATCAAACTACTATATAACAATCCAGAAGCTTCAGTTTGTATTAACAACATTTGTTCAGACTACTTTAGACTAGAACGTGGTACCAGATAAGGATGCCCCTTGTCACCATTGCTATTTGCAATTGCCATTGAGCCACTGGCAGTTCACTGTCGAAATGCTTACCAGATAAAGGGAATTATCAGAGAAGGACTGGAAGAGAAAATTTCTCTATATGCAGATGATATGGTACTGTATATATCAGACCCACAAAATACTGTGCCTGCAGTCTTAACAACACTTACAGAATTTCATAAGATCTCTGGTCTCAGAATTAATTTAAATAAAAGTGTACTCTTTCCAGTGAATTCTCAAGCATACAATATTAGATTGGACACCTTCCCTTTTATCATTGCAGATCAGTTTAAATACCTAGGGGTAAATATCACAAGTAAACATAAAGCTCTTTATCAACAAAATTTTGCCATTTGTATGGAAACAATTAAGCAAGACTTGCATAGATGGTCAACTCTTCATCTCACTCTAGCTGGAAGAATTAATGTTGTTAAGATGAATATCCTTCCTAAGCTTCTATTTTTATATCAAAATATTCCAATATACATCAATAAATCATTTTTAAGCAATCAGATTCAACCATAACCTCATTTATTTGGAACTCAAAACATCCATGCATCCAAAGAGCGACCCTACAAAGACCTAAGGCAGAAGGTGGCATGGATCTACCTAACTTTCAGTTTTACTACTGGGCAGCAAACATACAAGCTATTAAAACCCGAACATGGACACAAATGGATGAACATACACAGGCTTGGCCCGCAATATAAATAAAATCCCGCAGTACTTCTTTATATTCCTTGCTTTGTGTCCTAATAAATGCAAGTTAGTGCTTCACTCACTCAGAATATGGAACCAATGTAGGAAGCATTTTAAGATGGAGAATCTTTTATCTGTGGCACCTCTGCATGAGAACCACCTTTTTCAACCCTCACAAACAAATGCAGTTTTTAATATCTGGAAAACATTTGGGATTAAATCACTTAGAGATCTTTATATATCCAACATCTTTGCCTCCTATGAATAATTACATTCCAAATGTAATTTCCAGCAACACATTTCTTTCACTATCTTCAAATTAGAAACTTTGTTAAACAGCACCTGTACAATTTTCCTCATCTCGCACCCTCCGCTATGCTGGAAAAAATATTGGTTAATTTCGAGGACTCAGACAGTATTTCTGCAATATATAGAATTATTTTACAGTCCCTCCCTTTCAAAGATCCAAGAGGACAATGGAAAAAAAGATCTCTCACTCAACATATCAGAAAAGGAGTGGAAGGTAGCAATGCAGAGAATCCACTCGAGCTCCAAATTCGCAAAGCATACAATTAGTCAACTCAAAATTATATATCGAGCACATCTGTCTTGTTTAAAACTGTACAAAATGTTTCCAGGGCAAGATCCAACCTGCGAATGCTACACTCAAGTCCCAGCCTCACTGGGTCACATGTTTTGGGCCGGCACCAAATTAAAATCCTTCTGGACAAAAAATTTGTAAGTTCCTTTCAGACAGCCTTGGTGTCACAATCCCTCCTAATCCACTAATAGCTGGGTGTGGTGGGCTCACAGAGGGGCTTAAAGTGAAGAAGGACAAACTGATTGCCGGTGCATGAACGAGCGAAGGTGCTCATAGTAGAGAACACCTACAGCTGAGCAGTGAGCCTGGGCGTTTGGCCAGCACCCCAGAAGCAGGCAGTAGTGGTCGCTCCAGCTGAGCATTACTGAGGAGCGGGAATGACCGGAAGGAGGATGGCTCGGCACATAAGGCCGGAATGGCAGTGGGAGTCGGGACGTGGGATGTAAAAGCCCCACCGTGAACGCCCATGTCACAGTCAGGTGAAGCCCACCGGATCCAGGGATCAGCGAGGTGAACAGACCAACAGGAGAAGGCAGAAAGAAGGTCAGCTGCAAGTAGGGTGGCTCCCCTGGTGCACAGCCTGGACGGGAGAAGCAGTGGAGTCACCAGTAGAAAGGCATTGTTTTAACCTCGTTTTTTAAGGATTTATTTATTGTTTTTAACCTCCACAATTCACAGCGTTTTATTGGATTATTTATTTGAAGATTTTTGAGAAACGCTGAGCCAATTTATTTGAACACTGTTTTGATTTTGATTGTTGTTTTAATAAAGCACTTTGCACTTTTTGCACCATTCCCTTTTTACATTGTTGTGCCTCACTCTCCAGCTCATCGGTGACATTACCGACGGTGTTGGGTCCAAGAGCTCCCGAAAGACAGATGGGAGCATGGAGCAGAACCCGGATTGTCACAATAACTCATACCTTGACATCCCTAGAATTAGCCTAGTCACTCTTCACTGGACTTGTCTACCTCTGCTAGGTCTGTTTTGTAGCCTGGAGACTAAAACTGCACACAGTACTCCAGATGAGGCCTGTGGTGTTTAATAAAATCTCTGCATAACCTACTGTGACTTGTACTCCACACATCAGGGCGCTAAATAACCTGACATTCTCTTAGCCTTCTTAATGACTTCTGAACTCTCTAGGAGTTGGTGGTGATGACTTCACTAAAACTCATAAATCCTTCTCATAAGACCTTCCATTGTGTATACAAACCATACATTTTTAGTTACTACATGTAATACTTTGCATTTACTGAAATTAAATTTCATCTTCAACAAATCTGCCCAAGCCTGTGCACTGTCCAAATCCCTCTATTGTGATGAATCAACAGATTCTCGATTATCTGCCATATCCACCTACCTTGGCATCATCTAAAAACTTAACCACCTATCCAAATTATTTATATATTATGCTGCTCGATATCGAGAGGCTGTTCCCTTGCGCTCAGCCACGTCTTAAGCTATCACACAGGAAATTGTAGGGGTCTTTGTGTGTGTAGGCATCCCTAAAGAAGTCCTTACAGACCAAGAGTTGCGTTTCACATCAGAAAACATTTAGGGAAATGGCCAAGTTACTTAAAAAAAAGCATTTAAAGTCCGAGGTGTATCATCCACAAACCGATGGTCTAGTAGAGAGATTTAATCAGACTCTCAAATAAATGCTTTGCAAGGTGGTCAGCAGGGACAGGGTTCTCTCCTTTTGAATTGTTATAAGGATGACAACCTCGGGGAATATTGGATATTTTATAAGAAGGATGGGAAGAAGAGGCTCTTCCCTCTACCAATATATAGAATATATCGCGCAGTTTCAAGACAGATTTGGGAAAATTTGACCGATATTAAAAAGCTACTGTCACAAAGATGAGTCGCAGACATCATAAAGGTTTGGGGCAGCCACCCATATATTGTTTCCCGGCTGCAAAATTGAAATAAATTGAAAAGAGATGTTCACAGGCTTGAGTCCAAAATAGTTTGGATATTATGGAGTTAAGATGGCAGCTTTAAAGGCAGGTAAGGGAAATGACATCATCAGACCCGGAACTGGAAGTTTTGTCATCATTGGTGCCAGTACCCTGCAGGATTTTCCATGCAGAGCCATTGAGAGAGACAGTCAGCACACCCTGCTGCCCCCTGGTCTGGCGTGGTATTTCTATCATTTAGGTCATTCATCCAACCATCCATTATCCAACCCGCTATATCCAAACTACAGGGTCGGGGGATTGCTGGAGCCAATCCCAGCCAACACAGGGTGCAAGGCAGGAAACAAACCTTGGGCAGGGTGCCAGCCCACTGTAGTTAGGCCATTCAGCTCTCTCCCAATCATTCAGCTGTCTCCCAATCACACGTGTCTGACAATTTATTTATATGGCAGTGGCCCTCACACTGGCCCTTGTAGGACACCACTCTTATAATCACCCAGTTCGGATAGGGTTCCTCGCACCATAACCCTCTGCTTCCTGTGTTTAGCCAATTTGGCACACCACACTGTGAACTTTCACTTCTTTTAGTTTAGTGGCACCTTATCAGATACTTTCTGAAAGTCCAGATAAATAATATCATCTGTTCCACTTTGATCATATCCTTTGGTTGGTTCCCCTTAGATTTCCAGCATGTTAGTAAAACACAACCTCCCTCATCTGAATCCATGCTGACTGTTTAGTAAAACTCCTGTTCTTGCCCTGTGTCACTCAATCTTTTCCTTAAAAATTCTTTTCATTTATTTTCCTGTGATGCAAGTTAAGCTTAATGACCTGTTGATACTTCAGTTTTCCCAATCACCCTTTCTATATTAATGGGATTACATTTTTCAGTTCATAAAAATTGTCCCACTGTGCAGTGACTACTATAAACTATCCATCAAAGGATTATATATACAGTATATTTACTAAACTCTGTAAGCATTTGATTATAAATAACATCTGGTCCTGGTGATTTGTTTGATTTCAACCAATTCAATCTTCGTAGCACTTCTCTCTCTACAATTTCCAAATCCCTCAGTACTTCCTGTGGTATTACAGTTCACGTCAAGAG
Source organism: Polypterus bichir lapradei (assembly GCA_026402145.1). NCBI lineage: Eukaryota > Metazoa > Chordata > Cladistia > Polypteriformes > Polypteridae > Polypterus > Polypterus bichir. Next base: position 190,205,437 of record JANRMT010062791.1, read on the forward strand.
GCCATTTTTAAAATAAATAATCGCTGCACTCGCGGCTTAGCAAGGGAGCGTGGTGGTGTGTGGCCGAAGCAGTTCCTGGGGAATTTGTGATGTGGCCGTTTCTCACCTAAGTGCACAGGTCAGAAACCATCCGCATCCATAATTGTTCCTGGGAGCTGCTGATTGCCACAGCTGCCACGTCCTCATCATAAATAGAAGCGTGAGGTGGCTAGGCTAGGAGAGGGAAGAGAAATGAAAGAAAGAAATGGAGGTTGCAGGAGTATGGAAGAAAAGCAGGAAGCAGTGAAGAGAAAGCCAGTGTGTGTTATAGAGAGAGAGCGAACGAGTGAGCACTCACAGGCAGCTGGACAGTGAGCCCTAGCAGGGTGTTTGGCTGACACCCGAGGGCCAAATGTAGTGGTCACTTCTGCTGAGCATTTTATGAAGAGCGGGAGTAACCGGAAGAAGGATGGCTGGCCGCGTAAGGCCGAGAAGACCGCGGGAGTCAGGAGGCTTGGAAGATGAATTTCGTGGTGTGAGCATCCTGGTTGTTAGGGAAGCCAAGTCTCGGTCTGGAGGGAGCGGAACCAAAGCAAGGGATTGGGAAGCCTCCAGATCAGTAGTGGAAAGAAGGTCAGCTGCAGGTAGGGTGACTCTCCTGTTGCGGGGCCATATGGGAGAAGCAGGGGAGCTGCCAGGTAAAAGAAGACACGGGGCTTAGGAGCAAAAGTCATATTTAATGCACACTCACACAGAAGGATCACAGACTAGCATAGAACACACAGACTTTGTCACTTTATGATTTAAGAATGATGTCAACATGTCAGTCTAAGTTGTTTCTCCAATCCACTACTTCAATTGTAAATTCAAAGGTTTGACATTTCATCCAAATACTTCTGTAAGGATGTCACAAGAACCTTAGAAGAACTGAAGAGATGTGTAAAGCTGGCAAATGTGATAAAAGAATTTTTGAAGACCTGGATGTCCATCAATGCATAGAGAGCCATACTGTCTATAAATATGGAGGAAACTCACTACTGGAAAGGGCAACCCACAAAGATCACAGCATGAAAGCAGAGATGAATAGGAACCCAGACTGGCAGAGCAAAGGGCCTGCAGAAGTCTCCAGGACTTGAGAAAGTCTCTGTCCTTGTGTTCTTATGGAGAAAAGCATAAGAATGTAGTTTACAGAAGGGCAACACCAAGGAGATCAACGCAATCTAGCAAAACCATCACTGCACATCTGAAAACTTGTAAAAGATCATCACAATGTTCCAGAACAGACACTGTTCTATGAATGAATGAGCCAAAAGTTGAAGTCTTTGGTCAAAACATGCAACACCATGTTTGGAGGTAAGACAAAAGTGGACATTGATACTAAAGACTCAAGGTGAATGGAGCATCATGGTTTGGCATGCTTGTTTCTTCATGGCCTGGAACACTTGACATGATCATCAGTCACTGAATTGAAAATGTCATCAAGAAATCTGACAGAAAAATATCATGAAAGCAGAAGCTTAACAAAAATTGAGTGATGACACAGGACAATGAGCCCAAACACAGGAAGAAATCAAAAACAGTGTGGTCTCCGGCTGGGGCTGGAGCCCGGCCGGGACGCCCAGGAGGACTGGAGGAGGGCTTGTGCCTCCTCCAGACTGCGAGGGGGTGTCCGTCCTGGTTATGTTGGGGGCCTCGGGTAAAGGGCTTGGAAGCCCAGCCCTGTAGGGACCCGTGGCCACCGCCAGGAGGCGCCCCGGTGCCTGAATATCCCGTGTGGTACCCGGCCGGGGCTGGAGCCCAGCTGGGACGCCCAGGAGGACCGGAGGAGGGCTTGTGCCTCCTCCAGACCGCGAGGGGGCGATCGCCCTGGTTGTATTGGGGGCCACGGGTAGAGGGCTTGGAAGCCCAACCCTGTAGGGGCCCGTGGCCACCGCCAGGCGGCGCCCCGGTGCCTGAGGAACCCTGGAGCCCAGCACTTCCGCCACACCAGGAAGTGCTGGGGGGAAGACGACAGGAGACACCCGGACGGCTTCCGGGTGCACAGCCGGCACTTCCGCCACACAAGGGTGCGTCCAAGGGGGAGTGCCGGGAAGCAGCTGGAGCCTATCCGGGTTCCCATATAAGGGGCCGCCTCCCTCCAGTCAGTAGTGGATGTCGGGTGGAAGAGGACGGAGCTGGAGGGAGGACTAGAGGCGGCCAGGAGAAAGGCACTGGAAGAGTGTGGCCTGGACATTGGGGGAATCGGTGCTGGAGGCACTGGGGTGTGCGAGTGCACAAAAACTTGTATATAGTATTGTAAATAAACGGTGTGTGGTGGAACCATGTTGTCCGTCTGCCTGTGTCCGGGTCCCAGTCCACAACAGAAAGGGTTAAACATACGGTAATTGGTGTTCTGGAATGGCCAGTAAGAGACACGAGATGCTGTGGCCTGACCTAAAGAGAACTGATCAGAAAAGGGAGCTCAGGGATGAAGGAACTGAAAAGGATTGGAATGAAGGAATGGGTTAAAATTCATTGCTGATCAGTAGCTACAAAATGTTGTGGAGGTCATTACTGTTAAAGAAGGGTCAACCAGTCTGTAAAGATAGGAGGGTCAGGGAGTGGACTGTGAATGTTTAAACGATGTGTTCAGGACTGACAAGAAGCCATCCAATTGTTTGTGTTATTACAGTGATTTAGGACAACTGAGGCTGTCTGAAATCAGAGCTTAGTTGAAGATCAGACTACATTGTTAAGAGGAATTAATATGGATACCCAGGAAATTCCAGAGGGATCAATACCTTTGTCTTGCTCTTGGACATTTGTATAGCACTCTTTATCGAGGATAGGCTGAGGACTTCTGCATAAAGTCACTATAATGGAAGAATAGCAAACTGCTAAACCTTACATAACAATAGATAAAATCCCAAACTACAGTATATTTAAACACACAATAAAATAAAGTATTTTCAGTCTATTTCTAAGTTTCTACTAAGAATCACAAGATCCAACTTTTCAAGCTCATAAACCCCAACCCTAAATCTTACACATTTTTATTTTGCACTTACTTTTTCCAGACTTCTTTGAAGGTGGTCGCTTATTTTTCTGAGCTCTAACAGATGTAGTTTCCACAGCCCTCTTTGGTTCAGACTCTAATGATTCAGACTTCACATTGATAGAAGGCTCTGGAGATGAACAGTGTCTGCTCTGAGAAGAGTCTAACCTGGTCACCACTCCATCTTGACACCCATCATGACGGTTGTCTTCTTTTACACTGTCCAGCTTTGTATGGTTATGTGTCTCAATACTGACAGATTTCTCTTCATGTTCTTCTTTAATGCCCACTGGCTGCAGTTTACTGTCCTCCTCCTTGATGCTCAGACTTTCCTGTTTAAGGTAGATGGACTCCCAGTCACAGTCCTCCTCCTTAATATTCACAGTTTTCTCCATGATATTTGCGTCCACATCACAGGTGTCCTGTTTCACATCTACTGAGATGTTCCAGCAAACAGAAGCTTTTTCTTTTTCTCTGTGAAAAGAACAAGAATCAACTTCATTAAAACTTCATCACTTATGTCTAAAGACACTTGACTATCATTTTAGAACAGGCTCTATGTTATGGTTTATGTAAAGTTAGACAGTTTGTAACATGCTGACAGTAACTCATTGCTGTTCGTTTCAGATTATCAGAATCTTGGGAGTGGCGTGAAGGTCCAACAGACTATGAAACAAGAAGACCATCTTACACAGTTGTGGGTCAGCAGTATTCATTACTTGAATTAAACATACAGTGCTGCTGGGGTCCCAGAATTGTCTTATCAGTTTATATTAATAACAATAACACATTTTATTTAATAGGCTCCTTTCTTAGCACTCAAGGTTACCTTACAATAAAGTTAAACAACATTAGTAAAATTAAAACAAGAGAATGATAAATCAAAAAGAAATAATTAGCAAACAAACAAAGATAACTGGCAGTAACAGTGCAAAACTCACAATTGGTATGCCAGTTTGAAAAGATCAGTTTTGAGGGTAGTTTTAAAATGTGTTATTGAATCGAGCTGACACTTATGAGAGGGAAGAAAATTCCTGAGTTGAGGAGCACAATGAGAGACGTTCGAGCTCCCATAGCACTGAGTCTGACGTGTGGTACAGAAAGTTGAGCTGCAGATGAGGATCTGAGTGAGCGAGAGGAGTGTCAGTCTGTAGGAGATCAGTGAGGTGTGAAGAGCTTTCAACGTTAAGAGCAGTGTTTAGTATTGTATTCTGTAGTTAACAGGGAGCCAGTGAAGTTGAGAGAGAAGAGGTGTAATATGTTCAGTGGATTTAGAACAGCAGCTTATTATCCTGGAAGCAGAATTTTGAATAAGTTGTAAGCAATGGATACATTTTTGTGGTATGCCAGATAGAATAGCATTACAGTAATCTATACGCGAGGTGACTCGGGCATAAACTAATACTTTAGTACTGTGTTGCGCAAGAACAGGACAAAGTCTACAAATGTTTCAGAGATGGAAGAAGGCAGTCCGAGAAATGTTACTTTTATGGGTGGAATTATTTAATAAAAATAATAATAATAATTATTATTATGTAATAATTGTCAATAATAGTTTATAAATGGCTATAAATAATTGCATTTAAATGATTCACCAAAATCTATTCTATGTAAATGATATTGATGAAGGTTTGTACAAGTAGGCGCACAGGATTGTGTTAAGAAACAGAAAAGTCTGAAGGGAGGAGATGAAAGAGGAACCTAACTTCGCTGAAATGCGCAGCTGCAACAGGAGAAGACAAGCAAGTAAAATAAGGGGTTTGTTAGCTTAGGCTGACAGGTGTAACTGATGGTGCGGAAATTCTATTTCTGTCAGTAGGTTTGACAAACCGTTTCAATTCATTAAAGGCCACCAGAACCCTCTTTAGCCACTGAATCAATCATAACTTTTGATTGTGCTATCAGATTTAATAAAACCACCTTGTTGTCACTAAATGTTTTCAAGTGCATTGCTCTGTTAAACTGTGACCATCCCTTCTCCATTAGTAAATAGCTGATTGACCTGACTTATGCTCCTTAACTGCACCGCCATAACAGGGATGGATGTGTGTCGTGTTAAAAGGAAAAAATGTTTTAACTCCATAAGAAAGGGCAGAGCAGGCTCTTTTCAATTAGGAAGCAGCATTCCTTCAATGTGGGAGGTGACATAATTCACATCTTCTATCACATTCTGATGACCAGTGTGATTTTCTACATTGCGGTGTGCTGAGCTGAGCTGTGCACATCACGTCAAGAGAGGCCGACTGAATGAACAGGCTATTTAAAAGGGCAAGATCAGTCATGGGACGCACCCTGGACCCCATAGAGTTCATAGCTGAGGAGAGGATTAAAACAAAACTGAGAGTCATTATGAACAATGCAGCACATCCTCTCTTTCACACAGTAAAATGGAGTTCTTTCAAATCATTGTGCAGGAGTGTGTCAAGAAACACTATGGGGCTCCTTTATCCCAACAGTAATACGTCTGCTAATGTCTCACGCTGACTGTGACTGCCAATTCAGAACATTTCTTTCCTTTTATTTTTCTTCCTTCATAGTCATTCTGGTGTGTGTTCAGACCAAAGTGTGTGTGTATGTTTATTTACTTTTTTATCTACCTTTTTTTCTGTAACTTCTACCTTGTGACAAATAAAGTTCCACTGAGTCAATTCTATCTATTACTGATCACAGGATTTGCTTAATCTGTTTGTTTAAATTGATGCAAATGTTTTTAATTTTATTGGGTACAACTTCAGAATAGTGACTTTGATACAACACGTATGTCACTTGAGCCAGTTAGTGAGGGAGGTCGTGGTGGTCAGCTTAATAATTAGGGAGTTTGGTCACAGGTGGACACACAGGCGACATCGCCGAGTGGAGGTGAGACTTGTGCTGGTATTTCTTAAGAGGGCAGCATTTCGTGTGTGAGGTGATTACTGTGCTGTGAGAAAGACACCCACCATGTGGACTGACTGAGGGGGCAGGAGAGGCAAACATTTGAGCTGCTGGTGGTTTTTAAATTGATTTTATGATCTTGAGTTTACTTTGTTTTGGGGGGTAGATCTTGCTGATTGAGATCAAAAGCTGGTGCTGTGATCGTCTCAGTGAGCACTGAAGAGGTAAATCTTAGCCCTACTTAATAATTAATCCACGAATCGATTAGCGAAAATCGATATTTTTTTATCTATGAATCTCACTCTGCTTTCTACTCTGTACATATGCCTTCCCTTACTGTCAGTGTCCCAAATAATTTGCCACATCTCATCGATTTTTATTTGCGTCAGTCTGTTAGCTTCTGATTTATTGAATGCCAATTCTAATTCAATAATAGAAGATGTTTAGCTGCTTTTATTGCCAAATCATCAACAATTTTGTTTCCTTTGACTCCTTTATGTGCTGGGACCCATAAAAAACTAGCATATCAACTCAAATGCTCTAACTGATATAATATTTGAAGTACTGTGACAGACCAGTTTGAATTTGCTCTGCTATACAGTTTAAGCAAAAGAAGATTAAGAGGTGACATAATTGAAGTGTTTAAAACTATGAAGGGAATTAGCCCAGTGGATCGAGACTGTTATTTTAAAATGAGTTCATCAAGAATACGGGGACACAGATGGAAACTTGTTAAGGGTAAATTTCGCATAAACATTCGGAAGTTTTTCTTTACACAAAGAACGATAGACACTTGGAATAAGCTACCAAGTAGTGTGGAAGACAGTAAGATGTCGGGGACTTTCAAAACTCGACTTGATGTTATTTTTGAAGAAATAAGTGGACAGGACTGGCGCTTTGTTGGGCTGAATGGCCTGTTCTCGTCTAGAGTGTTCTAATGTTCTGCACAGCAAATTTCAAAGATGTCCACCCGCAGCACATCAGAGAGGCTAAGAGACACTGCGCAGATCAGTCACCGGCACACAGACACACACACACGGGAGACTCCAAGGTGAGCGCTGTTAGTATTCATTGATCCAAACTCTGTAGCTGAAATACTGTACTGTGTATGTAAAGTGTAATGTGACTAAAAGTATGTGCTGCACAACTAAATACAGCTGTCATTCAACATGAAACAGCGCCTGGACATCACTTTACATGCCTTGTGGTGAAAAGAAAACCCGGCGAGTTTTACGGAGTTTGACATTAAAGGTTCACTTGAGAGCTAAAGAGCAGTGCAGATTAACACAGCTCTCTATGTGAGTACAAGGTGGTGCAACTCTGGACATGTAAACGTCAAAATCTTCACTTGCTGCAGGGACATCAAACTGTTGGTCGTAAGTCTGCATCCCTATTAGCCCATCATTGTTGTTATTGTTTACATCCCTCCTCGAACGTACATGGAGATAGCGGGTGATATCATCCATTCCGATGTGGCTAAATTACAAACATAACACCCTGAGGCATTTGAGCTAATCTCTGGAGATTTTAACCATGTGACACTGGACAAAACATTACCTGCCTTCTCCCTGTATGTCGATTGTAACACCTGAGGAAATAGGACTATTGACCTACTGTATGCAAATGTTAAAGACGCATACAGAGCCACCCCGCTGCCTGCGCTTGGGAAAGCAGATCATAACCTGGTCCTGCTTCAGCCTCACTACAAACCAAGAGTGAGGGAGCTACCAACAACCTCACACTCATTCAGGAAGTGGTCCCCTGAGGCAGAGCAGGATCTGAGAGACTGCTTTGGAATTACGGACTGGGATATTCTGCAGGGATCACATAGTGAGAACATTGAGGAGGTTGTTGACTGCACTACTGACTACATCAACTTCTGTATGAACATTGTGGTTCCAGTAAGAACAGTACGCTGCTATGCTAACAACAAGCCATGGATTATAAGTGACATTAAGGGCCTTTTGAACCAGAAGAAAAGGGCTTTTAAAGGCGGTGATCAGCATGAGCTCAAGCGTGTGCAGAAGGAACTCCGAGTCCAGCTCAGGGCGACGAAGGAGCAGTACAGGAGAAAGCTGGAGCAGAAGTTGCAGAATAACAGCATGAAGTGTGGGATGGGATGAAGATCATCAATGGCTGCAGCTCGAAGCGGGGTGCCACCATCGAGAGAGACATGGAGAGAGCAAATCAGATGAACAACTTCTTTAACAGGTTTGACCACCATAACTCACTCTCACCTCAGAGTACTGCACCCTCCACCCATCCTTTCTACTGATACCAGCATAGGAGAGAGTTTCCCCCCCACCCACAATTACAGCAGCCCAGGTAAGCAGAGAGATGAGGAAACTTTGTGCCAGCAAAGCAATGGGTCCAGATGGAGTATCGCCACAACTGCTGAAGGCATGTGCATTGGAGCTGGGGAGTCCTCTACAGCGCATCTTTATCTTGAGCCTGGAACAGGGGAGAGTCCCGAGGCTTTGGAAAACATCTTGCATCACCCCAGTCCCAAAGGTATCATGTCCTGCTGAGCTGAATGACTTCTGTCCTGTCGCTCTGACGTCACGTGATGAAGACCATGGAGCAGCTGCTGCTTCACCACCTGAGGCCACAGGTCCGCCACACCCTCGACCCTCTGCAGTTCGCATACCAGGAGAATGTGGGAGTGGAGGATGCCATCATCTACATGCTACACCGATTCCTCTCCCACTTGGACAGAGGCAGTGGTGCTGTAAGAATTATGTTTCTGGACTTCTCTAGCTCCTTCAACACCATCCAACCTCTGCTCCTCAGGGACAAACTGACAGAGATGGGAGTAGAGTCATACCTGGTGGCATGGATCGTGGACTATCTTACAGACAGACCTCAGTATGTGCGCCTCAGGAACTGCAGGTCTGACATTGTGGTCAGCAGCACAGGAGCGCCGCAAGGGACTGTAATTTCTCCAGTCCTGTTAAACCTATATACATCAGACTTCCAATACAACTCGGAGTCCGGCCACATGCAAAAGTTCGCAGACGACACTGCTATCGTGGGCTGTATCAGGAGTGGGCAGGAGGAAGAGTATAGGAACCTAATCAAGGACTTTGTTAAATGATGCTACTCAAACCACCTACAACTGAACACCAGCAAAACCAAGTAACTGGTGGTGGATTTTAGGAGGCCCAGGCCCCACCCGGACCCCGTGATCATCAGAGGTGACTGTGTGCAGAAGGTGCAGACCTATAAATACCTGGGAGTGCAGCTGGATGACAAATTGGACTGGATTGCCAATACTGATGCTCTGTGCAAGAGAGGACAGAGCCGACTATACTTCCTTAGATGGCTGGTGTCCTTCAACATCTGCAATAAGATGCTCAGATGTTCTATCAGACGGTTGTGGTGAGCGCCCTCTTCTACGTGGTGGTGTGCTGGGGAGGCAGCATGGACGCCAGGACAAACTGATGAGGAAGGCAGGCTCTATTGTAGACACGGAGCTGGACAGTTTGACATCTGTCCTGCAGGCTCCTGTCAATCATGAAGAATCCACTGCGTCCACTGAACAGGATCATCTCCAGACAGAGGAGCAGCTTCAGCGTCCTGCTCCACTGACAGAATGAGGAGATCGTTCCTCACCCACACTATGTGATTCTTCATTTCCACCGGGGGAGGGGGGGCAAACGCTAACATTATACAAAGTTATTGTCTGTTATACCTGCATTTTTATCACTCTTTAATTTAATATTGTTTTTTATCAGTATGCTCCTGCTGGAGTATGTGAATTTCCCCTTGGGGATTAATAAAGTATCTATCAATCAATCTATATATCTGGACTTCCTTTAAAAGCCTCTGACTGTCAGTAACATCCCTCCCTCGTGAACACATCGTTAAAGTCAGAATAGGCGATCAGTAAAAGTCGTCTTATTCACAGCACAGTATAATAACAAAACATTTCCTTCAATAAAAATGATGGTTCTCCTGTCTCTATCATTCCTAATCAATCTTCCTGTTACAGGAGCACAATCCCAGTCACCAACACAATTACTGTGTACCCCCCCCCTCGCCTCAAACAATCAATGAAAGAACAAATTCAAAGTGATTACTTTAATATTTAATCATTTAAACCCATCAACCTGCAATCAATAGCCATAGCAACAATTGAAAATGTCAGTCAAATGTTTTGATTTGTTACTCATGTTAAACAAGAGGCGTTTACTTTTGATAAATCTTTACAAATCAATGAAAAGAGGCAAAGGGATGAGGGGGGTATTTATGAGAAGAGAGCATTATAGTGAGGGAGGAGTCGTGACCCGTAATACTAAAGCTCTTCTTTCCAGTATTAAGCATTCTACCAGTCAGCATTAATAAGAGGTATAATTTAGAATTGTGTGTCTTGACCCTAATTATTATTCAGACACAATCATTTAAAATGTACTGATGACCTACAAACATTCATTTCACCTGACATTTCCTTCATGCAAATGAAGCTCAATGGATAAGGATTTGAAACGTCAAGTGGACAAGCGCAGTGGAAATTAGCACCTCGTGGTTTGAAGCACTGAGCAGACATGTGCAGTTCAAAGGACGCTTTATGAAGCTGCGACCCATTCAAAGCCATATAGTGCCGTACAGTACTTTATTACAAGTCTACCAAACATTTTATATTTAACCCTGTTGTGATATTTTCTAATTTGTATTGATATTACACACTTCGGTTGAGTTCACCGACAGACTGAAATGACAATTTAGGTAGTTGCTGGCAATTAATATTTGTTACAGGTTTGCAGTAATTTAGTTTATCTGATACTTTAGGTCAAATATATATTATTTTATTTTACATTACAGTATATATTATACATATTACGAATTTCACAGTGAAATGTATTAAATTTTGTATCTGAGTAGTTGGAGACACTAATGACACTGGTGTCATTATAAATGAGGACTGGCCTTGGTACGACAGGCTGGTGTAAGAAATACGGGTGAGAAAATCCAAACGACAGTAGACACGATCAGATGTCTGGCCACGGGAGGTACCGCTATTAACTCCACAGTGGTACAACTTTGCTTTTGTAAACTCTCCTTTCCAAATATTGAAGTAAGGATTAACTTCAAATGTAATCTGTATTTAGAAAGTACTTTAATTCATTTTGCTGTGGTTTGTAAACTACAGTGACCAGATTTTTCTGGGGGCAACCTGGGACACCAGGCGGGGGGCCGGAGTCCCCCAGAAGCCAGATAGACTTTAATAATGGAAATGCCTATTTTCTTGTTTCTTGCATCTTATTCTGTACGAGTTTCTTCCATTTGAAACAATCATATTATTAAACACAAACATATACCCATTTCCAAAGTAGGGTTCTATGCCATTGAATGCTATTTTTTGTGAAGTTACAGGCTAGATCTTGCCAAAAGCAGTTCATGAAAATTGACTGAAAAACATGCTTTCATGAAGAGCAAATAAACTCATTAGTGTACATTATTAGGTCAGTTACACTTGCAGGATAAACGTGCTATATTCACAATATTGCATCCCACATACATGTGCTACTGCTAGTGCGTGTCCTGACTTCAAAAGAAGAAACAGTAAACCAAATTCCAAAGAGGCAAGGGAAGAAGCAATGTCACTCTGCACTCTAAACTAAAGGAAAACAAAGTAAAATACAGCTGTAAGTGTAAGGAACAGGCAAGCATCCGCAAATGTTGTTGCGACTTGTGTTAAATATTCATTCATTATTAATGTATAAATTAATATTATCAGATTCACAACTATGATGAAATTTACAGAGAGTACAGTCTGCAGACTTGAGACTATACAGTAAAGTGTGTACAGCAGTAATTACTTAAAGAATAAAGAGCTAAAATGAAAGTAAAAAAAAATAAACTTTGTCAGCACTTTCAATTTTGTCCTGCAAAATAAATTGTCAAGTTTAACTCTTTTAAGTTTAGGCTTTAACTTCAGTGAAAACGGCTCACCTCGAACGCCGTATTGACGAGTGAATGACTGAATCAGGCATCAGCTCTTATATCAGGCTCAGAGCAGGAATAATAAGATAATTCTTGGCTCAGAGCATAGCATAGCCAAAACGTGTCGTATCACAAGGCATGGCCAATACCATCCAACGATGTGTCCCCTTCTGCCTTCTCGCCCTCCGTGCATTTCCATTCTGCAAACAATGGCCACCAGCAGGTGTCAGACTCAGAAGAAGGTTGACTAACCGTCTGACGTCATGATGGGTAGAAAGTATGATATGGAATCAGAAAGACTGAATAGGGTCTAGGTCTCTAGGGAAAAGTACGCATTTTGTCGGAAAACACCACAGGCCGGGACATTTCCTGATCTTTCGGGGACGCCGGGACGGGTGATCCAAAAATAGGGACTGTCCCGGGTAAACCGGGATGTCTGGTCACTGTATGGAAACAAAATTAAATACATACACTACGTCACAACATTACATACAAATACACCTTTTAAATACTCTGCATGTGTAAGTTTAACAAACATTTGAACCTCTTTATATCAAATTATCTATAATAGACTTACTTTTCTGCAAGGACGCACAGCATTAATGCCTCAAGTGATAAGAGAAAAGGACAAACTATTCTCACAACGTGCAGCAAGTAAACAAAGGAATGAATAACATACAAAGCCTGAACTATCGCCCGGAAATATATGAAAGAAAAGTTCTACAAGTATTTCTAAAGATTCTGCCACTGGAGGTCGCAATTTAACCTGACAAAGTTACTTTCGGACAGTCATACTGAATTTATATCTATACTAATAAAAGGCAAAGCACTCACTGACTGACTGACTCACTCACTAACTGACTCATCACTAATTCTCCAACTTCCCGTGTGGGTGGAAGGCTGAATTTTGGCAGGCTCATTCCTTACAGCTTCCTTACAAAAGATGGACAGGTTTCATTCTACGCGTAATGGTCATAACTGGAAGCTATTTTTCTGCATATACTGTAATGGAGTTGAGCTGGATGGCTGTGGGGGGGCGGAGTTTCGTGTGACATCATCACGCCTCCCACGTAATCACGTGAACTGTCAACGCGGTACATAGAAAACAAGGAAGAGCTCCAAAAAGCGCTGAAGAAAACATGCATTATATAATTGAGAAGGCAGCGAAACAATAAGAAGCGAGCGAGTGACATACACAACCATATTCATGAGTGCAGCTACTTCGGAAACAAAACACGGTGTAAACCTAAAGTTTAAATTAAGATCATAGACAGGCTGCCGCTGGCGCTTGTCATGCCCACAGCTAATGCGGGATACAAGTTTAATGAGAGGACGCAGGATATAAATGAGAGTTTTGATCACTTTGTAACTGAGTTAATTCTGCAGGTGAAGGGCTGTGCTTATGCAAATTCCGAGAGACGGTCTTTGTGGGGGGATTGACAGTTAAGGCGGGTGGGGGAGTAATGTCATCATCTACCCTCCCATTCATCTCATTTCGCTCTGAGCTGAGCTCTGCAGCTAACACAGTCTTGCGGAAGCAACTTTGTGATGCTGCCACCAAACACTCACAGAAAAATCCACAAGTTAATACACACGCTGTCTCTACAGTTTCTCCACACTCTGAATCCTCCAGGCACTACTTACAAAAAGTTACATTGACAATCGTGTTACGTTATTTTTAAAATGTTTCCTTTTCTTAGCACAAGCACAGCTGAGAAGCTTCGATGCATGCTGTCCATAGAGCGTTAAAAAATAACGCATTCAATCACACTTTGCATTCCAAGCAAAGTGGGACTTCTGTCAGGGCATGATTTCCTTGTACACCGATTACATTGATGCACACATCAGAGCTACAAAAATGTTAGAGTCGGAAGAGAGCGCGTTGCTAGGACTGATTTGAGGAAAATTTCGTTTCAAAAGACTACCCTACGGAAGCCTTGATAAAAGCGTGGTTTTCTGCAAACTGTGCAAAAAGGAGTTTCCATACCACCCAAGCACTTCAACCTTACGGTACCATCTAAATGCAAAACATGTTACAGCGAACGCAGAAACTGTGTATGCTGTTAGCACTAGCAGTAGCAGTTCGCGTACCAACAAAAGGTGTCGGCAGCCAAAACCTGACGAAATGACTGGCTTCAGGACCAAAATTAGTAAGTCAACATCGGTCAAACACATACATGCATATTCATGAGTGCGGCTACTTCAAAAACAAAGCACGGTGTAAACCTAAAGTTTAAATTAAGATCATAGACAGGCTGCTGCTGGCGTTTGTCATGCCCACGGCTAATGCGGGATACAAGTTTAATGAAAGGATGCAGGATATAAACGAGAGTTTTGATCACTTTGTAACTGAGTTAACATTGATGGTGAAGGGCTGTGCTTATGCAAATTCCGAGAGGCTGTCTTTGTGGAGGGATTGACAGTTAAGGCGGGTGGGGGAGTCACATCATCATCTCCCCTCCCATTCACCTCATTTCGCTCTGAGCTGAGCTTCGCAGCTAACGCAGTCTTGCGTAAGCAACTTTGTGACGCTGCCACCAAATACTCACAGAAAAATCCACAAGTTAATACACACGCTGCCTCTAGAGTTTCTACACACTCTGAATCCTCCAGGCACTACTTACAAAAGGTTACATTGACAATCGTGTTACGTTATTTTTAAAATCTTTCCTTTTCTTAGCACAAGCACAGCTGAGAAGCTTCGATGCATGTGCTCCATAACGCGTTACAAAATAACGCATTTAATCACACTTTGCATTCCAAGCAAAGGGGAACTTCTGTCAATGCATGATTTCCTGGTACACCGATTACATTGATGCACACATCAGAGCTACAAAAATGAAACAGTCAGAAGAAAGCGCGTTGCTACGACTGATTGGAGGAAAATTTCATTTCAAAAGACTATCCAACGGAAGCCTTGATAAAAGCGTGGTTTTGTGCACACATATATATATATATGTATATATGTGGATGTATATGTACACATACTGTATATATGTGTGTATATGTATTGTCACGCATGCGCGAGTGGGAGACCGCGGACGGATCCGAAACCATCGCGCAGGACGTTTGCCGGTAGGGAATGGCGGAGTACTAACCTTTCTGCTCTTTCTTCCAGGAAAAAGGATCCTCCACCATCATAACCTGACCGCACTACGTCCACTTCCGCCCTTCCTC
>JANRMT010062791.1:190230272-190261979 GCA_026402145.1 Polypterus bichir lapradei
TCACGAAGTGGGCGTGGTTAAAATGCAGTGAAGTGGGCGTGGTTAAAATGCAGCGGAGCTCACAAGAATATCTAACAGAGAGACACAAGAGCGCAGTGCAGTAAGTCAAGTTGTGGATAACGTCAGGTACGCTTTATGTACATATGTATGTATTTTCTCATTTGATTTACTATTACAAATGCTATTTGCTACAAGATGCTTTTCGATTCCTATGGCCTGCTTATAATCACTCCACTCACAAATAGTTAAAGTGTTCTCACCAGCTTTAAGTCAAAGTCAAAGTGAACTTTATTGTCATCTCAACCAGATACAAGAATACAGACAGATGAAATTGCGAAGCTCAGGGTCCACAGTGAAAAAACATGAAGTGCAAATTATATATTAAAAATAGAATTAAAATTAAAACACAAACAAGACAAGACATTGTGTAAAGACAAGACAAAGAAGTAGCAGCAATAATGACGTGTAGTTAGCAATATGAACATTGATGCAATGTATGGTATTTGCAATCTAGATTCATAAATATAGTTGATAGATATGTAATATAATAAATAAATAATAGATATAGATAATACAGAAATTATCAGTGTATGATAATAGTTGTTTAATAGTTGCGTAAATAATGACAGGTCAGAATGTTTCACAGCAGAAGGATATCAAAAGTGTCAAAATCCTTAAAGGTCAGTATGAGATTTTCAGTTCTTTTCTCCATGCACATTAGTCTTTGCAGGAAAGTGGCTGGCATATATAAAAGTTCTGTTTTTAGAGGTGGTTGAAGCAGTGTGGTAGATCCCAGATGGCGGCATAATGTTAAGAAGTCTGACAGCTTGGGGTTAAAAACTGTCCTGCAGCCTGAGGCTGAGGTATCATCTCTTGTATGGCAGAAATGTGAAAAATCCATGTGAGGGGTGTAAGGGGTCCTGCACAATGCTGCAGGCCTTGCGGACACTGAGTTTGTAAAATATGTCCTGTAGTTTCACTTGAACATTTGCGATATTTTCAATTAACAGCTCACTAAACGAACATGCCAGTACTGTTTGAACTGTCATCGGCGCATTAACATGACTCGGGGTATTTGCTGCAGCTACTTAATTTATTTGTGTTTTCATGCTGTGAACTTGCAATCAAAGCCCTACTTGCTTGGATATAGTTGAAAGCTTCACGCATGCATATAAAGTACAAGTCTTTTAACTGTCCGCCCATCCCTAAGTATTTGCAATCAAAACGTTGTGAATATGCATAGTATTCCTAGACTAAACTCCTCAACAGATGGCATTGTCACTACCCGATCTGCATGCCTGCCAAATCCGCTAGCGCATACACATAAAGACAAACCAAGTCATGTGCGCACATGCCCATAAGTTTTCTATTCCGACTGTGCCTGATCAGTGTTTTTTTATTTTGCAACAATGAGTCCCCATCCGATTTGTCTCACATACACACTCTTTGCTTAATAAAAATTGATTTCATGATGCTGCCCAATTTGTACTGCGCATGTCTAATGTTTTACAACACGCGTCACTCGTCAGCTTTGAATTGTAGTTGTGAGTCATTTTTGTGTTGCTGTTTATAGCCGTCTATAAGTGGACTTCTTACTGCAAAAGATGACAACTTTTTGATGTTATAATGTATTGGAAGAATATTTGTTGCCTGAAAAATTTAACTCCAGTCGAATGAAGGTGTGAAATGAAATGTGATGTGTGTCTGTGAACTATATAATGGATATGTACAGCTTTTTGTAAGTATATCATATTGATGAAAAAGGCAATAAGAATTTTAATTTTCATTTGCAATACGACCTTTGTAATCTTGTGGTTTAAACGTAAAAGTCACAGCATTTCCCATATTAGGGTTAATGGATTAATGAATGTATGTCATTCTTTTTGTAATGCCTGTCACACACGTGCACATGGGAGCCAGCCACAGGCACCAAAAGTAGGGAATTCCATGCCCAGCCAGAGGGTGCTGGGGTGCATTCAACCCTCTTATTTTGTCCCTGAAGACCAGACACGGGAAATCCTAACTGAATATGAAGACATCACTTCCACCTCGGCTCTGAGGACGTCACTTCCTGTCACGGCCCCAAGGATGACATCACTTCCACAAACCTCCCTATAAAACTCACTCCCTTCCTCTGTAGACCATTTATGTACTCTGTTGTGCTGAACACTTTGCCTTATTTTGCAGCCAAGATCAATTACATGGGTGGCTGCCCCAAACCTTTGTTTTATTTCGAAGCTCTTTATTTCACACACCCTATTGTCATTTGGTGGTGTGTTTCTTTTAACATTTGGCCACATTTTTTTTTTATCTTTAAGAGTGAACAGCATGTTTATAATTAAGCAAAACAATGTAATTGAGGTGTCGAATTAGGAATAGAAGTAGGAGAGCACGTCTGACACTCGACTGGTGTAAAGTGTGCATTCCAAATCCATCAGTATTTTTTATTATTATGTTGGTATCAGAGTACATCAATACAAGTTTTTCCGTAGTAAAGTTAACAAATATATAATGATGAAGGCTAAATTAAACACAAGAGTAGCAACAGCTAAGTTATTACAAGAAAGCGGGATGCAGATAATAGCATTACAAATTGTTAATGAAGCAGCTCAGAATCTTACACGATTCAATTACTTTAGTGTTTTTTCTATTTTTTAAAGCTATTTCTAGCATATTAATGTCCACACAAAAAGATATAATAGAGGGTCTAACATTCTTATTATGTATAGGAAGTTTATGAAGCGAGGAAATCACAGTTACTACATTTTTCTAACATTTAGTCTTCAAAATTGTATACAAAAGAAGAACAAGAATTAAACAGTGAGATATTGTTTTGTCATACAAGACAGTAACAGAAATAAATCTTTATAAAACATTTTGGAATGGGAGCAGAAGTGAAAGAAATGTGAAAGGGGATTTGTCTTCATTTGTACAAAAACTACATTTTGGAGATATATTAATGTCATACTTATGCATAATTAATTTATTAGCTGGCTACTATTTATTCATAATTTAAAAATTGATTTTTTAAGCTTGTTTGGTAGAAAAGCATTCTATGGCACAAAACAGGCAATTTATATCCAAAGCCATCAGAGTATCGTGGTGTGCGTCTGATGTGGCACAGTGACAGGCTGGGCACCTGCTGTTGTCACGTGTCATTAGCTTATCGTTTAAGCTGTTGGTTTAGGAGAAGTACACAAACATACATTTAACTGAATATAATGGAGGAGGCTTGCTCCTTAAAAATAACTTATTTCTCATTGCTGCAGTTAGAAAAACAATGTCCCTTTATTGTATTTTTTTTCTTGACCCTACAGGATGCCCGGTGGTAACCAGCCTTCCATGTGGCTGAACAGATGCCAGTGTACCTGAATTCTGAGACACAACTGGATGTTCTTTTCATCTGATTTTAAGATTCCCAATTCGGGGTGATGTGCAGTTCATGTTAGATCTGCTGTTTCTACAGGTAAGACTACTGAGGCTTTCAGTTTCAGAAGTAATTTGTGCATAATTCCTGCAAAGCCTCCCCATATTTATTACTTGATCTGTAATATTTTGCTGCCTTAAATACTGTACAGTGGAACCTCGGTTTACGAGTAACTTGGTTTGCGAGTGTTTTGCAAGACGAGCAAAAAATTTTAATAAATCTTGCCTTGATAAATGAGCGACGTCTTGCAGTACGAGCAGTACGCATACACTTTGTCTGCAGAGCCTCACGTGATCACAACTTCTCTCTCTCTCTCTCTCTCACTCACTACGGGATTGTGGCTCACTCGTATAAGTCAACACCTTTGCTAGTATATAGCATTATTGTGTGTGTGAAAATGCCCCCCATAAAGAAAAAAGTTGAAAAGGAAGGTGGTAAGAAGAAGGAGATGATTACGGTGGAAATTAAGAAGGAAATCATTGAGAAGCATGAACGAGTGGCCGACATTGCAAGATTTTATAAAAAGTCTACTTCTACGATTTGCACGATATTAAAGAAGGGAGAAGAAACAAGGGGGCTAGATGCAGCAAAAGGAGTCACGAGAGTATCAAAGCAACGGCCACATATTCTGGAAGATGTAGAAAAGTTGCTTCTCATGTGGATAAATGAGAAGCAACTAGCAGGCAATACTGTGACCAAGAACTTGATCTGCGAGAAGGCAAAGGGCTTGTACGCCGACCTCATAAGTAAACTGCCAGGTACGTCAACAGAAAATGAAGAAGGCTTTAAGGCCAGCAGGGGATGGTTTGATAACTTTAAAAGGAGAACTCGCATCCATAGTATTGTGAGGCATGGAGAGGCTGCAAGTTCGGACGCTAAGGCAGTGGAGGCATTCGCTGCAGGGTTCCAGAGGCTCATGGTTTCCGAGCGTTACCTGCCACAGCAAGTTTTTAACTGCGATGAGACAAGGCTTTTTTGGAAAAAGCTGCCAAAGAGGACTAACATTACAGCAGAGGAGAATGCAATGCCCGGTCACAAGCCCATGAAAGACTGTCTCACCCTCTTGTTATGTGCTAATTCAAGCAAGGATTTCAAAGTCAAGCCCCTGCTCATGTATCATTCTGAGAATCCACGAGCTTTCAAGAAATGCAAGGTGCAAAAGAGCCAGTTAAATATTATGTGGAGGTCCAACAGCAAGGCTTGGGTCACTCGTATCTTGTTCGTTGAGTGGATCAATGAGGTCTTCGTTCCTGCAGTGAAGA
Organism: Polypterus bichir lapradei; assembly: GCA_026402145.1. Taxonomy (NCBI): domain Eukaryota; kingdom Metazoa; phylum Chordata; class Cladistia; order Polypteriformes; family Polypteridae; genus Polypterus; species Polypterus bichir. Next base: position 190,234,962 of record JANRMT010062791.1, read on the forward strand.
GATACCTTTTAGAAAATAATCTGCCACTCAAAGTCTTGCTGCTTATGGATAATGCTCCAGCTCACCCTCCAGGCCTTGAGGATGACCTACTGGAGGAATTCGACTCATTAAGGTCAAGTTCCTTCCTCCCAACACCACTCCCATACTCCAGCCCATGGATCAGCAGGTCATTTCGAACTTTAAAAAGCTTTACACCAAAGCACTATTTCAGCGATTCTTCGAGGTGACTGAAGAAACAAACCTTACACTGCAAGAGTTTTGGAAAAATCATTTCCACATCGTGAGCTGCCTCAAGATCATTGATAAAGCCTGGGAAGGAATCACCAAGAGAACCCTCAATTCTGCTTGGAGAAAACTGTGGCCCGATTGCATTTTTCGACATGACTCTGAGGGGTTTGCTCATGAACAGGAGACGCCAGATATTGATGAAATTGTGTCCTTAGGGAAGACCATGGGACTGGAGGTAAATGAGGACGAAATTTAAGAGCTGGTGGAGGAACGTGACCAGGAGTTGACCACCGACGAACTGATGGATCTGCATCGCGAGCAACAGCAAGAGGTTATAGAGGACATCTCGTCTGAGGAGGAGGAGAAAAAGACAGAGGAATCCCTCACTTTAAATGAGATCAGGGAGATGTGAAAAATGTGGGAAAGAGTGCAAAACTTTGTAGAAAATCACCACCCAAATAAGGCGGTAGCAGTGCAAGCGATTAATCTGTTTAATGACAATGCAATGTCGCATTTCCGCGAAATCCTCAAAAGGAGGCAAAGGCAGCTATCATTGGACTATTCCTTGTTAAAGTTGGACGAAAAGAAAAAAATTCCAATGCGCCTAAAGATTGCAGTGATTCCGTGAGTAATGATAGTCATCCTACACAATAACCCTCGTCCTGCTCCTCTCTCGTCTCCATCACACCAGCCACGATTCTTTTGAAAGGTAAAGTGCAGGTTATTTTGTTTTATGTATTTTTACTTTATACAAGTATTTTGTTTAAATTGTTATTATATAAATATTTGTGGGTTGTGAAACGAATCATCTGAGTTTCCATTATTTCTTATGGGGAAATTCGCTTTGATATACGAGTGCTTTGGATTGTGAGCACGTTTCCGGAATGAATTATGCTCGCAAACCAAGGTTCCACTGTATTGTATGTCTGTTCACTCTGTATAGTAACTAACACGGGCTTTTTAATTTTAGACAGAAAGCCTCAGAGCGTGAATCCTCAAACACAGAGACTGAGGCACATCAGTACCAGTAGTCACTAAACAGGGATGCTGTTCCATGTTGCAAAATAACATTTATTTTCTTAAGTCACTGTGCTTTGTTGTTGGATTTTGAAAGAGCAGAGACTTAATTTTAAACTAAAGCAAAACTAAGGCAGGAGAAAAACACAAAGATGTCTGCATGTGTGTAACGACACCTGAGCACATTAGAAGTCAAAAAAGACAAAAAAATTATGCTACATATAATGACAATTAAGTCTAAGTTCTTTCAAAATCCAACAAAAAAAAAAAACCACAGTAATTAAAAAAAATAATCAGACTTTACTCTAAGCAGACCTTAATCTATTGTGATGGTTTACTTTGGTAAAGAAGTTAGGGTACACTGGGTGGCATGGTGGCACAGTGGTAGTGCTGCTGCCTCGCAGTTAGGAGACCCGGGTTCGCTTCCCGGATCCTCCCTGCGTGGAGTTTGCATGTTCTTCCCGTGTCTGCGTGGGTTTCCTCCGGGCGCTCCGGTTTCCTTCCAAAGACATGCAGGCTAGGTGGATTGGCGATTCTAAATTAGCCCTATTGTGTGCTTGGTTTGTGTGTGTCCTGCGGTGGGTTGGCACCCTGCCTGGGATTGGTTCCTGCCTTGTGCCCTGTGTTGGCTGAGATTGGCTCCACCAGACCCCCGTGACCCTTTGTTCGGATTCAGCGGGTTGGAAAATTGATAGATGGATGGGTGGGTATACTTTATTAATGTTTCAACTCAGTGAGTGAACACTGTTTATGTGTTTAACAGTTAGAGAGAGGTGGAAGAGCCCAGCCGTGTTATGGGGAGCAGTTAAACAAGAAGGAAGGAGAAATGTGTGCATGTTGAAGTAGTGGCTGTCCCTCCTGCCTGGCACTTCTAGAATCCTCCATCTCAGTCTCTGATCTGATCTGCTGTGCCTTTGCCAAGTGATCACGAGGTATTGACCTGTATTTTCCCCCCTCAACTTCAGAAAACTGTCTCAGTCTCATTGCACTGACTGTCTGTCTCACGTAGAATTGATTTCAAGGTTCTATTAAATATATAGCAGGTTTTGAGTATTTTAGACCCTGCCTGTAGTTTGGAGTGTGTGCTCCCAACATTTCTTTTCTTAAACGTTGCTTTTCTTTTTATTCCAAAATCAACCACAAAAACTGTCAGCTTTCTGTACTCATGCAACAAAATCTGGAATGATTTTCCAATAGAGAAGTTCCAGGCTACAAATGTCGAGCATTTCAAAAAATTTCACCAAACCCACTTTTCTAATTTGGCTTTTTCTTAATTACTTGCATTGGTTGTAATAGATAAGAAATGGTACAGTATACAGTTTGTAAGCACTGCACTGGGCGCTAACTTCTGCTGTTTTTCTCATTTTGTATTTCAAGTTTATTGCAGAGGAGCCCGCCATGCGTCTACACTGTCTGTTACATCACCTCAAACTACCTGTGATGCCAGAGAAAACAAAGTTCATAAGATGTTCAGAAATGGAATTGTGATTGAACTGAGACGGCCACAATTATGTATGCTGGGATGTGCAGAGGGGGTTTGTGCGGGCATTGGCTTGGGACCACCAGGGGTTTATTATCTCCAACATTCTTGACAAACTTTCAGCCTTCTCTGTCCCCAACCATTTGACCAGGCAGTGTATTTATTACAAAGTACAAGTACCCATCCATTTGCTTATTTACTTTTATAATGCCTTCAGTTTTCTTTGTAACTGTATATTTCTGTAGAGCAATTTGAGCTACACTTGTAAGCAAAGGTGATATAGAAATATTATTAGTGAACAAATGTTAAGGGACAGATCAGGAAAAACGTCAATTTAAATAGAACACATTTTTTATGGAATATTGCTGGATAATAACTCTGACTCTGAGTAGCATCTTGTTCAAAAAGCTAAAATAGCATTTTTCTTTTTTGACAAGTTTAATGATTCACTTTTATTGTGTTCAAAACTTTGGCTAACATTTTTTTAAAGATCTGGAAATATGTTTTTTTTTCCTTTTCTCTAATAGTTTTTAAAACCTCCACATTGTTGGCCATTTTCATTGTATTTGTGTCCTAGTTAAATGCATTTATACATCTTTATTATTACTGAATTTTCAACTCATAATAAATAATAAATATATAATACAGTTAGGTCCATAAATATTTGGACAGAGACAACTTTTTTCTAATTTTGGTTGTGTACATTAGCACAATGCATTTTAAATGAAACAACTCAGATACTGTTGAAGTGCAGACTTTCAGCTTTAATTCAGTGGGGTAAACAAAACAATTGCATAAAAATGTGAGGCAACTAAAGCATTTTTTAACACAATCCCTTCATTTCAAGGGCTCAAAAGTAATTGGACAATTGACTCAAAGGCTATTTCATGGGCAAGTGTGGGCAAATTTGTCATTATGTCATTATCAATTAAGCAGATAAAAGGCCTGGAGTTGATTTGAGGTGTGGTGCTTGCAAGTGGAAGATTATGCTGTGAACAGACAACATGCAATCAAACGAGAAGGAGGAAACCCAGCATCTGGTGATGTCCATGAGCTCAAGACTTCAGGCTGTCATTGCCAGCAAAGGGTTTTCAACCAGGTATTAGAAATGAACATTTTATTTCCAGTTATTTAATTTGTCCAATTACTTTTGAGCCCCTGAAATGAAGGGATTGTGTTTAAAAAATGCTTTAGTTGCCTCACATTTTTATGCAATCTTTTTGTTCAACCAACTGAATTAAAGCTGAAAGTCTGCACTTCAACTGCATCTGAGTTGTTTCATTTAAAATTCATTGTGGTAATGTACAGAACCACAATTAGAAAAAAGTTGTCTTTGTCCAAATATTTATGGACTTAATTGTGTGTGTGTGTGTATATATATATATAATTTCCACCATAGTATTGTAAGTAAATACAATTAATCCGTTCCAGACCGTACAAACTGTATGTAAATATGTATTTTTTTACTTTTTAAGCACAAATATAGTTAATTACACCATAGAATGCACAGCATAATAGTAAACTAAATGTAAAAACAGAGAAAACTAACACTGCAATAGTTTGTGCTATAGTGCTTGGAACCGCTCGCTAAAAACACTTTTTTTTTTTTAATGAGTTTTAAGCACAGGAAAAAAAATTAACATTTGAAAAATCCATAATTTAATAAACCACCCTGGAGCGCCTGTGTGTGTCTCTCTCTAGCGCGCTTTCTTCCACGTCTGGCCTAAAATACAAATGGAAGTCTTTCTGGGAGGTAGATTGTTACAGTGTTTGTACTGGGATGTACAGAAAATGTACTTGATTGATGTTACTGGTAAAACAAAGAGCGCGTTTCTTTTTTTTTCCTTTTTTTGAAGTAAATGACACACCTCATCTTTCTTTGCTTTAAGAGTCATTTATCTAAATAAAGAAATGACTTGTGGCTCTGGAGGATGAGCTCTTCCTTGGTGACACACTATAAAGAAGGACAAGGTGAGCCAGTCGTGCTGGACATGCAGTAGGACAGTGCAGGGAATTTGTATGCTGCTGTTATTAATGATTTTTAAATATAACACGTATTAGTATGTGGCAGAATCACAACTGAAATTTGTTGCAAACCTCAGAAAATTTAAGAAACCAGTAATTCATTTTACAAGAAAAAGAGACATTTTTACTTGTGTTTCATTATTTCTGAATATGAATTCTAGTAACAAACTATTGCAACGCTTTAAGCTAAGAGTCTGAATTTAATTATTGAGCCTGCTGAACAAGGGAGATATTAAGTATTTTGAGCAATAACCTAAATTGCATTTACTGTGAAAGTGTAAAATGTATCCTTTAACATATTGGACAATACTTTACTAAACATTACTTAGTTTTTTTTAAATTATGATCCTAAAAGTTTTTTTTTCATATATCTAAAGTAACTGTTTTGTTTTTTTGTGATAACAGTACATAATTGCATTTTTGGTGACCGAAAAGGGACAGACTTTGTATTTTTACAAGATGTATTGTGTTTTTAAGATCAGTGACTAGTTCTGGACTGCAGAAATGTGATTAGAAGCAAAGGTTTATTGGCTTCCAACCATTCTGCTCCTTTCAGATACCACTTGGGTTTATCTGTTACTGTAGATATTTGATATAATTTCACTTACACGTATTTAGTTTGCCTTATTCTAAAAAAATCAGGATATATTGGCTCAGGTGTTACCTAAGTTTTGCACAGAAATCTTGACATCTCTGTGAACATGTGTATAATTTATTAAACTTGTTCACTCTTTGATTTTCAGAAATACATTTCTGAATATTTCTTCACTGTGCCGCCGTTACGTAAAGATGTGGCTGTTTTTAGCAAGAACTTTCCTTTTTGTTTCAAATTGTAAAGCCTCTCTCCAAGCTTTTATCAGCATGACAATGTGAACCTGCAGCTCTCACATATTCTGTGTCTCTACACCGCTGGGCTGTCGTTTCATGTCACATAACATCTCCTGGACCACACAGCACCACCTTAAGTATGCTAAGGACCTGATCATTGAATAATAAAATGTAATGACTTTAAGGATTCTCCTTCATGGTTTGATTGTCTTTTTACAGTGCACATCCAGTACCTAAGGTTCAGGGGACTCTGTCAGTGACCCATCAACTCTCAAAAAGCCAGCAATGCACACTCCGAGCTGCTCAGCAGGCAGGACTTGAGGGTCTCTCAGTGTGAGGTGGACTTACTGGCACACTGTGTTACAGTTTAATGGAGAGAGAGTTGTTAGTTTGGATTTTTGATGATCATTACAGTTGTATTTCCTTCTGAAGTCTGTATGACAGGATGCGACTTATAGGACGGAACGTATTTAGAGGGACATGTTGGGTGACTGATTTGTGTTGCTCTGAGAATAGCAATCTGTGTGTGCTGGTAAAATATTGTGGTTTATGAAGACACTTGAGTTGAGAGGACTACATTATGTCAGGTTAAGCATCTCCCACATTTCACACAACCTTAACAAATATTGTATGGATGTTATGTGGGATTATCTGATTTATTGTTACATATTTAAGCACATCTTTCTTTGATATGTACGATAGTAATAAATCAATATATCTTGCTTTGAATACATATAAGAGACAAGGTTAAGACAGTAAAATCTAGTACAGAAGTAATAAAAGCTGGCTTGTTCTTTTTATTTTAATTTTATTTTTAACCAAAAGATTTTTAAGAATTGTAACTGTTCTTGAAACAGCAAAGACTTTATTTAGTGATTGAAACCTCATATAACTTTATTTAATTATTTGTTTATTTGTTTGTGTGTTTCAATCATATTTGTTGTAAATTAGTGTTTGGAAAATTACTTGACACTTTAATATAGAAATAATTTTCAACAATTCTCTTTTTAGGAAAAAGAAAGCTGCCAAACTAGATAACCGAAGATGAAGACGGACTATCTTATGGTATGCTTAAATGGTAAAGATACCAAAATTCATTTTTTGATTGGCTACCGTTTAACCGTTTATTTCTTTCTTATAGAGGAACATATAAATTTTCTTGAAGAAAGGTTTAAGACCGTGGTCAAAGAAGGGCATATCTGCTCTCCTGAAACACTTCAACATTTTCTTTATTTTAGTGAAAAAAAAAATGTAAAAGATATTTTATTGTAAAATATTTGCAGATTTGAATATGTGTGGTTATTTGTGCTTTTCCTAACTACAGTATTCTTAAAGACTATACAGCAGTAGCGAGAGTTCATACTTTATCATATATAACCATATTTTTTCTCATGTACAGTGAAATTCTTGCTTCCATGTCTGAGTAATACGCAACATGCCACTGCTGAAACTCTGTGTTTGTCTGTATATGTATGTATGTAATAAATATTTCAAAGCAAATGTTACCAAAAGAGATTTGTTGTAAAAGTTATTCATTAAATCCAGACTGATTATCTTATTTAGAGGTTGTCTCTTTACACTTAGTCAAATAGTGGTTATTTTAATAGCTTCATTGTCTTAGGTTTTAAAAACATTTACAAGTATAGTTGATTTCTATAATATTTTCAATTAGTTTAAGAGAATGCACTAAAAATTCCTATGGCCTAATCAAAGGTTTTCTTAAAGCAGATCTTGAACAATGGGAAACAAGAATAATGTATTTCTTTCATTAAATAATTCAATGTTAGAACAATTTTTTAGTGAACAGGTCGTTAAACTCAACCAAGTACTTCAATCTTAATCTTAAATTAGGAATTCATTTGCTATATTGCAATCATGTATAATGCCTCAGGACAATTTATTTGTAGTCTGAGGCCTCACATGACTTGGCAGGCCCAAAAAGACACGTATGTCAATAGCGAATATAATGAAGTTTAGGTATAAAGCTATGTTTATCACATTCTATATATAATTGTGAATTTAGGGATTCATTTGCTATACTGCAATTATATACAATGTTCTAGAGTCATTTATTTGTCCTTTCAGGTTTCATTTCATTTGAGAGGCCAAAAAAAGACTCATACGTCCATAGTGAATGTACAGAATTGTACGTAAAAAATTCTGTTCATCATATCCTATGTATGATGGTGAATTTAGGTGTTCATTTGCTATATTGCAAACATGTATAATGCCCTAGGACACTCTGCTTGTAGTCTGAGGCCTCACATGACTTGCAAGTCCCAAAAAGACACGTACGTCAACAGCGAATGTAATGGAGTTTAGGTAAAAAGCTGTGTTTATCATACTCTGTGTTTGATTGTGAATTTAGGTATTCATTTGCTATACTGCAATCATGCATAATGGCCTGGCACAATTTATTTGTAGTCTGAGGCCTCACATGACTTGGCAGGCCCAAAATGACACACATGTCAATAGCGAATATAATGAAATTTAGGAAAAAGCTGTGTTTATCATATCCTGTATATGATGGTGAATTTAGGGATTCATTTGCTATACTGCAATTATACACAATGTTCTAGAGTTATTCATTTGTCCTTTCAGGCTTCATTTGGTTTGACAGGCCAAAAAAGATTCATACGTCCATAGTGAATATACAGAATTGTAGGTAAAAAATTCTGTTTATTCTATGCCATGTATGACAGTCAATTTAGGTATTATTTTCCTATTTGTTTTATTTGTAGTTTTAGTCCACATCTGAATTGAAAGGCTCAGAAAGGACACGTTAGCTAATAATGAATTTATTGCAAGTTATATAAAAATTTTATCTTTATTTTGCTCTTTATTTAACTGTGAAATTAGAGTTTCATTTGTAATTATATATATTGTAATTGTGCACAATGCTCTAGGGCAATGAAATCATGTATTGTTTACTGCATTAGTCGTAAACTTAATCTTAATATATCTTAGTGTGTTTGTGGTACATTTTTTGTTGGTGTGCTGTAGTAAAATTTTGATAAATGTTTCCCTTGTTTTGTGTGCTTTTATCAATGCTTTACTTAAAACCCCAAGTTTCTTATGACTTCTATTTTTAATGACAATTTACTGTTTCTTTGCTAATGATATATGAAATGAGTGTAACTTAAAATCGGGTGTAGGTTAGTTAGGAGCATGTGCTGACAGTGCATTGGCAAACCCAACAATTGACAACAATAACTGGCAATTAATTAAACTGAACCTTTACATTCATTCATGCAATCAGACTACAGCATAACTGAGAATCTAGAAACCATGTTTGCAGTCTACATAATTCCAATTATTTCAAATCCTAATATATTATATTAACAACAAAGGTTTTTATCAGTAGCTTTTTCATAAATGATATTTGGATTTTTTATTTTTATTTAAAAAAAAAACTATTAAAAGCATAATTTTTAATAAATTTAAGTCTCTAATATTTGACTTTCTAGAAGCAATTATTAAGCAGTCATTTCTAGTCCTCACAAATATTTTGGTCCCTTTAATGTAGTGTGTGATTATGAATTTCTGTGTGAAGTAAATGTCCTCATAAACAATAAAAAATGAATGTCCCCATATGCCTGTAAAAAGTCAGGTCAAGAAATATCAGTCATATCAGGAAATTCAAGTGGAATGTATCTTAATTAAGTCATAAATATAATTTATATGAACTTTTTTAATGATAACATTAAAGGAAAGCGATGTCCTCATAATGCAGGATTGGTTCAGGTGACCCTCATAAACCACATTTACCAATATGTGTGTGTGTGTGTGTGCCTCTCCTTCAGCATCTGACCTGATTGCACAATTGAGAATGAATTAAAAAATTTTAACAAGTGGACTGTCACAGTTAACACTAAGGACTGGGACAGTCAGCACCATGTCATGCAAAACAGTGTTAATTCTTTTCTTTTGTTGAAAATGGCCCATTTATTTATGTAAAACTGGTTGGCTACATTAGGTTTTGTATATGGAGGAATATTTCGGACAAAATTAAATAAATAAATGCGTAAATAAATAAAAGTACTGTGAAATGTGAGCATAAATAAATAAATGTGTCATGAAATGAGAGCCTAAATAAATAAATATGTCATGAAATGAGAGCATAAATAAATAAATGTGTCACGAAATATGTTTTTCGTTGCTTATTTATTTATTTCATTTTGTCCGTAACATTCCTGCAAACCGTCATGAAATACGACTTGAAATAAAACTGTCACTTTCACTCGTCAAAGTTGAGAGGGTGGGCTCTAACACGCCCTCTAGTTACTGATTGGTGAATCGATAGTACAAGAATTGATTAGAAAAATGCTTGCTACTGCCGATGAAATGGATTCTGCCGAAGATATTACGTATTTCAGAGAGAGAATTGAAGATTTATCAGAAGAAATTACAATGTTGGCGGCCCTTTTAGACTCCGATATAGATGAAACTATTTTTGAAATTATCGAAGAACGGGTGGAACGGACTCGACTGCACTCCAGTTCAGGTGATGCAGTACCCTCCTCTGGATGTCCATCCTTTGACATTCCAGCTGAGTCAATAGAACACCTTCTGTTATGCAGTTTAAAAGTACGACAGATTGCAGATCTATATGGTGTATCGAAGAAGACGATCACAAGGCGAATGAGCCAGTTTGATATACGGTAAGCTGCAACGGCTGTATTATTTTAGGTACTTTGACATGGAATGCCCAAAGCAGCTCCAACTAATATTTTGAACTGAGTATTTGATCCTTGTTTTACGAGTATACGAGTATAAAGTTTGGTGCATATTCGCAGCTACTTTTTCAAACAACTCTACAGCTCTGATCAGTGGCAAAGTTGTTCAGTTCAAAATATTAGTTGGCGCTGCTTTGGGCATTCCATGTCTGAAGTACTGAAGTATCGGTTAATGCCCGAGTCACCTCACGTATAGATTACTGTAATGCTATTCTATCTGACATCCCACAAAAATGCTTACAACTTCTTCAAAATTCTGCTGCCAGGATAATAAGCTGCTGTTGTAAATCCACTGAACATATCACACCTATTCTCTCTCAACTTCACTGGCTCCCTGTTAATTACAGAATCCTTCTATATAAAAGCAGTCAGGATTGTCCCTCTGTCCCGTGAGTGCTACGCAGGCACGGAGTTTCACACACACCCCGTCCATTTTGCAATGCACGATGGGATTTGTAGTTTCGTTTTTCCAGGTAAAAGATGATTTTCTACTCCAGACTGTGCGATATCTTCTTCTTCTTTCTTACTATATAAAAGCGGTTGGGATTGTCCTTCCGTCCCGTGAGTGGAAAGCGTAGTGGTATTCCGCTTATCACAGACTTACTACTTGCAGCTTGCGGTACAAAGCGACATGATGTGAGCAGAGTTCTGGTGCTCCCATCGTTCCCTTGCTTTTGTGTGCGATGCGCTGAAAAAATAGACAAAATTATGTCTCTGGAAATAATTAATGTTGATGGAGTACAAATGCCTCACCGCGTAGTAAATATCAGGGGGGTTCAAAAGGGCGACCTCAATATAGAAAAAAGTTTAAATTTCATCACAAAAATAACAGAAACTATGAGTATTAAAGTAATACCGCTCAAATGCATATAACCAAATTAATGAGTTTGTATAAAATACCAAAATTGATCTACATATTGAATTGCCTTAAGAAGTGGTCAACTTAAAAGTCAGTTGCCTTAAAAGGCGGGGGAGCCTAGTACAGTACTAAATACCGCTCTTAACATTTAAAGCTCTTCACAGACTCACTGATCTCCTACAGACTGACACTCATCTCGCTCAATCAGATCCTCATCAACAGCTGTACTTTCTGCACCACACGTCAAACTCTGTTCTATTAAGGTTAAGGTAATTCGTCTCTCTTGATTGTCTATTTCTACTCTTAACCCCTTCCGTAATACAAAAACTTTCCTAGGACATAATAATTGCTTAACAAAGTCTTCCGTAAAGGTGTACTACATTAATACTCTAATAACTAATCTTAGTGCATGTAAAAAATCTAGGCAGTGTGGCATAAACACTAATAATTTAATTACAATTACTACTTTAGATGAACAATGTATTAAAACTATAAAAACAGATTATAGATCAAATAAAACATACACACAGAGCGGCGCTAAAAAAAAAAATATAACTTGGTTTCTTTTCCAAATACCAATAAAGCACATAGAATTCAGCTCTGCTCCTCCGAAACTTTAAATATGGCACTATTAAATGTTAGAGCATTAACCAACAAGATGTTTTTTTATCAACGATCTCCGGATTACACTTTTACTCGTGTGGATCGCCAGGGAAAGAAGGGTGGCGTCTTAGCAAACATTTACTCGAGCCGGCTAAACTGTAAAGATGTCAGTTTTGGCAAAGTCAAGTCCTTTGAGTATCTCGCCGTTGTTATTCATGGAGATTCTCACATTCTAGTGTTATCCATGTATAGACCACCTAAATTTAACACATCTTTCTTTGAGGAATTCTCAGACTTAATATAAATTATAATTACGAACTATGACACACTCTTAATAGTCGGCAACTTTAACTTTCATATCTATAATCAGTGTGACCAAAAAGTAAAAGAATTCATGAACCTCCTGGAATCTTTTGATTTGAAACAGCTCGTTAGTCAGCCTACACATAAAGCAGTTCATACGTTAGACTTAGTAATTACCAAAGGACTAAAAGTTGATGTAAAGCAGATCATTGATATTGGTCTATCAGACCATTTTCTTTAACTACTTAATAGAGAAGTATTGATAGAAAACATTCATGAGAAGCATATTGTTAAAAAACACTTCTTTGATTCATCAGCAGCTTTAAAACTTACAAACATTCTAAGTAATCAGTCCGTTTATACTGCTAACTATGATAGCGAGGTAATGTAAATAGAAAGGTGGAAAAATGTAATACTAAGGTGAGAGCTGCTGTTGACATAGTTGCACCTGAAAAGACAGTTAAAAAAATCTTCTAGCATTGTTATACCATGGAAGACCCAAAGAGTGTCTGATTTAAAGAGAACATGCCGTAGAGTGAAGCGTAAATGGAGAAAAACTAAACTAACTATCCACTGCGAGATATTGAAGGTTAAAATAACAGAATACAATAACACAGTCTGTTTTGAGAGGTGCTGCTATTTCTCTAAGATTATAAATAACAATGCTAGTAATCCCAGAGTCTTATTCTCTACGACTGATCATCTGCTAAACCCTGGTAACACAAAGGAATGCCTCCAAAATACTTCCAGTGAAACCTGTGAGGCTATTGCTGTATTTTTCAATCAAAAAATTAATGATATTAGAAATAATATAGTATATATTCCCAACACTGCAGATCCTCCTAAGCCTCAGTACTCCATTATAAACAAATTAAATTCTTTCAACAGGATAGATTTACCTGATTTACACAGAATAATTTCTCAACTGCGACCCTCCACCTGCGTCATTGACCCAATACCAACAAGTTTTTTCAAAGAAGTATTGGGCGTGCTAATTGATAATATTCTTGACATAGTAAATTCGTCATTAGATACGGGGGTCTTCCCAGACTATCTTAAGACTGTTGTAGTAAAACTCCTACTCAAGAAAAATAATCTTGACCCCTCTGCTCTTGAAAATTTTAGACCCATTTCTAACCTGCCTTTCTTAAGTAAAATTCTAGTGAAGGCAGTCATTATGCAGCTAAATGACCACCTCAATAAACCTGCTATTCTTGATAAATTTCAGTCAGGTTTTAGAACAAATCCCAGCACAGAAACTGCACTCATTAAAGTAGTAAATGACTTGCAGGTAAATGCAGACAGAGGCCATTTATCTGTTCTCATCCTCTTAGATCCGAGGGCCGCATTTGACACCATTGATCACAATATTTTTAGAAATCGCCTTAGTCAATGGGTGGGCCTCTCTGGCAGTCTTTAAAATTGGTCTGAATTCTACCTGGTAGGGAGAAAATTCTTTGTTAGTTATGGTAATTATACTTCAAAGACACATGATATTCTATATGGTGCTCCACAAGGCTCTATCCTGGGTCTGCTGCTCTTTTCAATCTACATGCTTCCGTTAGGTCAGGTTATCTCAAGGCACAACATGAGTTACCAAAGCTATGCGGATGACACACAACTGTATTTATCAATAGCACCTGATGACCCTGACGCTGTTGTTTCACTAACACAGTGTCTTACTTGTGTTTCTAAATGGATGAATAGTAATTTTCTGGAACTAAATAAAGAGAAAACAGAAATTTTAATGATTGCCAATAATGGATATAATGAGGTTATTAGAAATAAACTTGATGCATTAGGATTAAAAGTCAATATGAAGGTAAAGAACTTAGAGGTAACTGTTGACTGTAACTTGAATTTTAAATCGCATATTAATCAGACTACTAGGACAGCATTTTTTCACTTAAGAAACATAGCAAAAGTAAGACCTCTTATAACATTGAAAGATGATGAGAAATTAGTTCAAGCTTTTGTTTTCAGTCGACTAGATTACTGTAACTCACTCCCCTCAGGACTACCCAAAAAAGACATAAATCGTTTGCAACGAGTGCAGAATGCAGCTGCTAGAATCCTAACTAGGAAAAGCAAATCTGAGCACATTTCTCCAGTCTTGATGTCACTACACTGGTTACCTGTGTCATTCAGGATTGACTTTAAAATACTGCTTATGGTTTACAAAGCTTAAATAATCTCACTCCATCTTATATATCAGAGTGTCTGACACCATATATACCAAATCGTATCCTTACATCCTCAAATGAGTGTCTGATTAGAATTCCAAGAGCTAAACTTAAAAGAATTGGTGAGGCGGCCTTCTGCTGTTAAGCACCTAAAATCTGGAATAGCCTGTCAATAGGAATTCGCCAGGCTGATACGGTGGAGCACTTTAAAAAACTGCTAAAAACACATTACTGTAACATGGCCTTCTCATAACTTCATTTTAATTTAATCCTGATACTCTGTATATTCAATTTATTATCATAACTATTCATGATGGCTCTAAAATCCGTACTGACCCCTACTCTCTCTTCTGTTTCTTTTCCCGGTTTTCTGTGGTGGCAACGCCACCACCTAATCAAAGCACCATGATGAATTATAACATTGATGGATTAAAAGCCAGAAGTCCATGTGACCGTCACCATCAATCTTCCCAAGAGAACCCTAAATACAAAGAGGACTGTTTCATTTATGTGAGGTAGAACATGAGGCGGTCTCCTGGTCTGGAATCCCTGCCAATTTTATTTTTTCTCTCCAGCCATCTGGAGTATTTTTTTTTTGTTTTTTCTGTCCTCCCTTACCATTGGACCTTACTCATATTCTATGTTAATTAGTGTTGTCTTATTTTAATTCATACTTTGTCTTTTTTTTCCTTTTTCTTCATCATGTAAAGCACTGTGAGCTATATTTGTATGAAAATGTACTATATAAATAAATGTTGTTGTTGTTCTATGGGAGCTCAAGCATCTCTCCTGGAGCTCCTCAAATCGGGAATTCTCTTCTCTCTCATATTCGTCAGCTCAATTAAATAACACATTTTAAAACTACCCTCAAAACTTATCTTTTCAAACTGGCGTACCAATTGTGAATTTTGTAACTGCCAGTTATCTTTGTCTGTCTTTCTTTTAACAGTGAAATGATACCCTCAATGACAAAAATGAACAATTTTATTGTATACAAATTGGCTTAATAATTTCTGAAAACATTTCACTCATTCCTCTCTCAATCTCTCTCTCACACTCACACACACACACACACACACACAATGTGGTTACTTAAATATATATACAGGATAGGATCTAAAATCCTTGAAACAGAACTGTCTTACATAGCTTTTTCCATATGTTGCCGCTCTGTAATTTGAGAGTATTCAGTCTGGCAATATGGTGCAGCCTTAGTTTGTGGAAGACAGACACAACTAAAGACATGAGCATAAAATGATGGTTCTCAATTTCAAACTGTGTTTCCTCAATGTGCTCCTTGAAAAAAAACACATCAACTGAACCAATCTCAGCCCAAACAAAGTGATTGATCAAAGATCCACTGACAGGTAACATGCTCAGCTACTTTGACCACCTTGACTGTACCCTCAGAAGGAATCATCAAACCTCCTTTGTTTTTAATGTGAGTAAGTGGTAGCTTTGATCATATGATGCCGGTACAGCATCTGTTATCAAACTAGTACGGCACGCATCACATGACGGCTTTTTCAAACTCCCGTCTAAGGGCTACCTTCCCAATGCTCCCTGAGGTGGATTTCTTTAGGAAACCTTCAAAGTTTGAGAAATGTTAACAGCTAGTTACTGATTAAATACATTTAACCAAAACGTTGTTTGGAGGCTCACTTGAGCACATAAATGCACAGCTTTGCTAGCTTAGCCTGGCATAGCTAAAGTAAAGATTATAAAACTGGATTTTCTAATGGCCAAATAAAACCAAAACAATTGTTCAGCCTTACCTATGAAATATAATCCCCCGCGATCTGGTTTGGAGCGTACAGCGGTTTGTACAATCCCAAGCAGCCCATGCGTAAGGCATCTTTATCCATTACTTCACTCCACAGCAGTGCCACTCGTAATATGGCGGCGACGTTGACGTACGATGCTGCTGTTCATGCGGCGTCTAGTAATTCTCTCTCTACACCCGTTGCCGGCCCGATTCGCGCGCGCGTGCGTGCGTAGTAATAGACTACGTCATCGCACACTTTACGGTGCTGCCCAATCTGTTTAACGCATGCGTGAACACTTTACGGCATGTTAGGCTTTCAAAATGTCTGCGCGCACGAATCCAGCAGGCACGTGGATCGGGTAGCTGCGGGGTGAAAGGCTGAGTCTTCGACCTGCAGCCGGATACAATTGAGAAGTAACGCTGACTTTTCACCCTTAGTGTCAATAATAAGAAAGAGCAACCCAGTTAACCAGGAATGACGTGGCTCTCGACGATGCAAATGCAATTCATGTTTTTAAGTTGCGCAGTACTTTAATGAACGTTACATCTCATCATTGATTTCATTCAATATGTGTAACAAATCAACGGCTGCTTCGTGCTTCTCTCCAGATCATAACAGGGTCCGCAGGCGCGTGCAGGCACCACCGACCGGCTGGCAAAACAGAGAGACACGGGTGGTCAGACCGGGGCACGTGCACGGGGCCGCTGGGTGGGGTATTTTACATTCTTTCACTAACGAAAGGCTAAAGAAGGCACCGCGGATTAAAGAAACCCCGATCAGCAGCGAGCTTCCATTTTAAAAAAGCCGGCAGCGCACCGAGCCGCAGATGTGCAGCCATCAGGAGGACAATCAGGGAGTAGAAATGAGCAGCAGCGCGGAGTGTGCGGACATTAAAAAAGTTAAAACATGTGAAGAGCAGAGCGGGCACTCCGATGAGGGTCTCTTACGACTGGCTACTCAATGCACACTTCTTCTCGTATATGCCGCTAGTACGTACCTGTCCCGTGTGGCTCAAATGATGTCTTCCGCTCGACTGGCCAGCATGTCCGTATGGCCCCTTTGTTGGCCTCTGTCTCTGATCATAGGGGGGGTCACACATCAGCCTGACGGATTTAAACAGCTGTGTGGCTCGAGTCAGTGCTCTGCTCTCCAGGGGGGTTCATTTTCACCCCCACCTGTCTCTGTCTGTCAGTGTCAGATATCCACACGTCTTACCAAAGCAGAAACAGTAATAAAACTAACAAAACATAAGAATATAAAAATAAAAAGATAAACAGATGTGCAGAAGGGAACAATAATACAATACATAAATGTCCATCCAGTTACTAAATAAAGGCAGGTTTGTTGGGCTGCTGGAACCAATTCCAGCAGACATCGAGCACATAGGGCAGGACATGGTGTCACACACACACACAAGCCACTTTGACACCAATTCAACTCTCCGGCATATCTTTAGACTGTGAGAGAAAGCGGATCCATCAGGAAGAAACCCACAGTAACATGGGGAGAACATGCAAACTCCATGTAGAGAGAAATTAGAGCTCCAATCCGAGCCTTGTGTTGTGAGCTGCCCTTATACAGATATATAAATATTCACATATACATTAGCATAACTGTACAATTAACTATAGGTAAGTATAAATAACACACATGAGCAATCCATGTCATTTTACACCCATTTTGTTTCTTTCTCTTGCTTTCTGCATCAACTGCTCTCTCTGCCATCTGGTCTTCCTTTCTCACCAGAACGGCCAGTTTGATTTTGTCGTCCTGTGTTTGACTATCAACAAGACCATGCAGACATCCTGGTCAGTGGAGTGGATGACGTGGATTGAGCCACATGGCACAGGTATGCACTTGTGCCATATAGGAGAAGAAGAAGAGAGGGCTAGGCAGCCAGTCGTCAGAGACCCTCATCAGAGTACCTGCTCCGCTCTTCATATCTCCATATTTAACTTTTTTAATGTCATTTCTACCTTGTGACTGTCCGTGTGATGGCTGCACATCTGCGGCTCAGTGTGCTATCGGCTTTCTTGTGAATGCAGCTTGGGGTTTCTTTAATCCGCTGTGCCTTCCTTGGCTTTGTCTGTCATTTTCTCGGCCCTGGTATGGTGCTGTTAAGCCTGCGTGTCGTCTCCTGGTTCTTTTCCTGTTTGTCACAGTTATCCTCGGTCACTTATGTGTCTCATCCTACCCTGTTGTTCTTATTCTTAATTGTGCTTAACTTTTCATGAAACCCCTAGCTTGATGCCCACCACCTGAATCTGTTAGAACAATAAAATGCAAGAATCCATGACAGATTATTCGGAAATGTTATCTCGTAAACCACTAGCTAATAGTCATTAACTTTCTTTACATCCAAGTTAACTAACTGAACACTCAGTAGCTTGTATGTTAACTTTGTCTTCTTTTTCTAGATTTTGAGCACACTAAGCCATGTTTGATCTGAATTGGTTTGCCCCCTAAGCTTCTGCTGGTGTGCCAGGGTGGTTTCTTTTCTTAGATAGATAGATTGATACTTTATTAATCCCAAGTGGAAATTCACATACTCCAGCAGCAGCATACTGATAATAAACAATATTAAATTAAAGAGTGATAAAAATGCAGGTATAACAGACAATAACTTTGTATAACGTTAATGTTTACTCCCCTGGGTGGAATTGAAGAGACACATAGTGTGGGGTCTCCTCAGTCTGTCAGTGGAGCAGGATGGTGACAGCAGTCTGTTGCTGAAGCTGCTCCTCTGTCTGGAGATGATCCTGTTAACAGTTCTTGGCAGTTTTATTCTGCGGTCCCTTCATTCTCTTATCAGATCATTTCAAAACTGTGTGACAGCCACTCTGGGGTTTAGGGGGTCATTACTGTCACATGTTTAGAGTACAGTGAAACTCAAAACAGCTGAAACATATTGGTGTCAGTGTTGATCAAATCTGTAAGCTGCACATTTGTAGTTTGTGGTATTTCAGTCCACATCTGCAGATCATCGTAATTCAGATTTCGTCCCTCACTGTAGTCAGTGGTGTAGCTCTCTTGCTGAAGGCCCCCGTGCAGCGCCCTGAGGTGAGCCCCTCCTGTCTGGCATAACTGTTAGTAATTTATTCTCAACTTGATCCTAGGGGCTGGCTGGGCAGTGGTGTCCTCGACCGCGTCACTATCATAATCACACGCTGGTGACTAATAAACCAGCTCTCTAAATGAAATTTGTACTAACATTTTTAAATCACTTTATTACAGCTGCTGTAAGTTAGTAGAAATGAATTCAATTGTGGGAATGGAATATGGGAGGTGTGGGTAGCAGTAGTCATACATAAGTATATTTAAGATGTGGACCTGCTTGCTATTCCAAAACAACTTTGTGAAGGAAGATGTAACTTAAGCTAGAAAACAGAAACTGTTCTGTGCTATAAAATGAAGCCATTTCTATTTGTAACAAATTAAAATGACAAAAGCAGCTGACAGGATACGATTACACCATCGACCCATTTTACATGAGTTCATAAAGTAAGGTGTCAGTGGTTCCAAGAAATTTGCCGTGTCGATAGGAAATTGCTTGGTCATATATGTTCCTAGTTTGTCATTAGTAGTTTCTCCATTTTTAATGGTTTTAGCAGACAGCACCTGACCTGAAGCCATTGTATCACTATACTTACAGACTTGGTAGTTGCAACAATTTCACTCCCTGCACTGTCTGCATAACCTGCTTGTGCCTTTTGTGATGATTCACCAGCATCAGCATTCACAGTTCCCATTAGGACATGTTGTGCCTCTGAATAGGATCTGAGTCTCCAAACCCTAAATTTGTGTAGACTGTAGGCCTGCCGAATATGTAATATCATCATGGACCTGCCTGGTGGTGGTGAAAACATGCAAATAAAACTGTGAATTATTAAGTCAATGAACTGTGCAAGTGATTGGAGTTATTGAATTGTGTTTTAAATCTGTATGGCCCCGAGTGGACCCCCAAGCTCGTAGGCCCTTGCACTTTATACAATCTGCACGATCCATTGCTACAACACAGACTGTAGCATTAAAGTGCATTTAGCTTACTATGTGGGCTTCAGGGGCCTCATGCATAATGCTGTGCGTAGAATTCACACTATAACATGGCGTAAGCAAAAAAGCCGAAGTGTGCTTAAACACAGAAAAATCCAGATGCAGGAATCTGTGCGTACTCCAACTTCCGCGCTCTTACACTACATAAATCCCGGTCAGTGTGAAAAGTAACGCTCGTGCACGCACTTGCTGTCCCGCCCAAACTCCTCCCAGAATTACACCTCTTTGAATATGCAAATCAATATAAATAGCCCTTAAGCTCAGCGTTGTGTGAAAAGACAATGGGAAAAGCACAGGGAAGATATAAGAATTTCAGCGAATACCAAGTGGAGGCAAAGGAAAAACATACTATTTGTTGGTTTAAACAGTGGGATAAACAACAAAAAGAAGTTGATCGAGTGACAGCGTGTCAGAGAAACTTGAAAGCTCAAGTTCACAAAGTCGCACAGTGCTCGAAATAAAAAAGAAGTTGTCAGATTTCAAAGTTACCGTGAAAAGCCGAGTCATAGCCCACCGTCTGAGTGTCATATGAAAGCTTATTAGGGTACAGACAAAAAAAAAATAAGCACACAGTGGGGAAAAACGCACGAAATGTCAACTTTAATCTCGAAATCTCCACTTTAATTACGTAGTTTATTTTGTCATTAAAGCAGATCATCATAAACGTCATCTTAAAATCGTTTAATGTACTAGTTTCTCAAATTCCATCATAAGTAAAGTAGCATGTTAAATGCTTCGTTTTGTATTTGACCTTCTATGTGCTCTATGTGTGTGAATCAATATGTGCTTCCGCTTTCTCTTTCTCCGACTGGACACAGAATCCATTACATTCGTGATATTACAGCTCTCTGAATAATTAAAATACTGAGATGTATATGTGATATCTTTTTCATGATGATAGGAGTTAAAGCACGTTATTAAACAGGGGAACACGATGGCGCAGTGATTGTGTGCGACCTTTGATGAAATTATTGTCTCTTTCAAACGTACTAACCTCCAGTTCCTTTGCTTACTTTTCTTTCTCCAAATACCCAATCGCCACGCAATCAGCTCTGTAATAGACGTTAAGCCATCTGTAAGCTTACAATGACAATTCTTCAAAACTTTTAAGGAACATTGAAATATCTTCATAGTACATGTTTAATTATTCTATCCATCTATCCTTCCAGTGTCGCGTCAGCCCAAGAAAGAATACAGCACAAGGTAGGATCAACCCGTGAACTAGCTAGCACTGCGAAACCGTGTCCTCATACGTTTAATTATTAACAATACAGATTATTTAAATGAAGTTAAAGTTTTATCTATATAATATAATCAATATATTTTGCTGCTTTTCATCTTAAAAATGATATTGACATCATATGTAAATACGTGCTTTATAAAGTGGCTCAGGTTGTGCAATATTATAACTGTAGTGGGCCAGAAGGAGTTGGGAAGTGTGACAGTGGTGAGGTCTGCGGTAGGAGTGATGGATGCATTCAAGTTGGAGATGGGATTACATCAGGGATCGGCTCTGAGACATTTCTTATTTGCAATGGTGATGGACAGGTTGATAGATGAGATTAGACAGGAGTCCCCATCGACTATGATGTTTGCTGATGACATTGTGATCTGTAGCAATAGTAGGGAGCAGCTTGAGGAGACCCTGGAGAGGTGGAGATATGCTCTGGAGAGGAGAGAAATGAAGGTTAGTAGGAACAAGACAGAATACATGTGTGTAAATTAGAGGGAGGTCAATGGAATGGTGAGGATGCAGGGAATAGCGTTGGGGAAGATGGACGAGTTTAAATACTTGGGATCAATAGTACAGAGTAACGGTGATTGTAGAAGTGAAGTTGAGTGGGTAGAGAAGAGTATCAGGAGTGATTTGTCAGCAAGAATGAAAGGGAAGGTCTACAGGACAGTAGTGAGACCAGCAATGTTGTATGGGCAGGAGACGGTGGCACTGACCAGAAAGCAGGAGACAGAGCTGGAGGTGGCAGACTTAAAGAAGCTAAGATTTGCATTGGGTGTGATGAGGAAGGACAGCATTAGAAATGAGGACATTAGAGGTCAGCTCAAGTTGGACGGTTGGGAGACAAAGTCAGAGAGACGAGATTGCGTTGGTTTGGACATGTGCAGAGGAGAGACCAAGATTGCAGAAGAGTCCGAGTCCAAAGTTAATAGAATATCATTTGTTACCTTCAGCAGAGCCTATTCAGTACTATAAAGTTTTTTTAAAACCTGACTGAAACACATCACATACATTGTTATCCTCCAGATATGAAATTAACTGCAAAGAAACCTCTTTCTCCATAATTTTGGACAGAAATGGGAACTTAGAAATAGGCCTATAGTTTGAAAGAGGTGTAGGATCAGGTGTGGGCTTCTTCAGCAAAGGCTGAACAACAACAACATTTATTTATATAGCACATTTTCATACAAAAAATGTAGCTCAAAGTGCTTTACATAATGAAAAATAGAAAAATAAAAGACATAGCAAGAAAATAAAATAAGTCAACATTAATTAACATAGAATAAGAGTAAGGTCTGATGGCCAGGGAGGACAGAAAAAAAAAAACTCCAGACGGCTGGAGAAAAAAATAAAATCTGCAGGGATTCCAGACCATGAGACTGCCCAGTCCCGTCTGCGCAATTGCATGTTTAAAGTTGTCTGGCATTATACCAGATTTTAGACAGCTGTTAATAATAGCCAACACAATTGGACTAAACACTCTAAAAGTATCTTTAAATAGGCATGAGGGTAAGGTATCTAGTGGATAATTGGAAAGTTTCATATGCAGGATTATATCAGCTAGCTGAGAAGAGTCAATAGGGTGAAAGGAAGTAAACTGGCTGTGCACCGGCCTTAGAGTGACTGGTGTCTTCCCACAGTAATCAACACTTGGAAGAGTAATGCTGGAACGAATGGCTTGAATTTAACTTATAAAATAATTAAGAAAAAGCTCACAGGTCTCAGGCGTACTCTCAGGGAAGCCGCTGATAGGTGGGTTTAAAAGAGTGTTTATGGTGCTAAATAGCACCCTAAGTCTCGAGGCAGCATTCGCAATTAAACACGATAAAAAATGTGATTTTGCTGATCTCACAGCCTCTTTATAGGACTTCCAGCGAGTTCTAAGAATTTCATAAGAGACCTGCACTTTGTCCTTTTTCCACTTCTGTTGTAATATTTATGTATCAACAAAATATTAATACATATATGTGCAGTTTTGTTTTAAGATATGTCATTGAAATGTATTGTTATCAGGCATTGTTTAGGTACCTGTGTCATAAGGAAGGTGCCAGAAAAAAGGACCTCGATTTTTTTTTTTTTTTGAGTTAATATAGAGCATGGATGCCATGGCTGTAAGAGCTGTGATAAATAATGTTTCCTTGCATATTTTAAAAAACGTCTCACCATAATTTAATTTTGTACAATTTTTGAAAACATGATATGGTGTCAGAATAGAGGACAGTCGTGGATTTTTACCAGAGTTCCCTCACCATGAATTGACTGGGATTCTCTTAACCTGCCAGTAGAATGGAAAAAGTTCCGACAACACATGGAGCTGATGTTTTCTGGGGCGCTAAAAGGCAAAGACGAGAGTTAGAAATGCAAGCTACCTGCTCCTGTGGAAAAAGGAAGAGTCATTTTCAACACATGGACTGTCACCCAGGAGGAAGCCAAGGTACTGAAAACTTATTATGACCGCTTTGATGCGTATGTCATGCCTAAGAAGAATACGATATTCGCGAGATACAAGTTTAATGAGAAGACGCAGGGGATAAACGAGACTTTTGATCACTTTGTAACGGAGTTAAAATTGCTGGTGAAGGACTGTGCTTATGCAAACGAAGATGAGATGGTCAGGAAGAGAATAGTGTTTGGTGTAAATTCAACGAAAGTGCGAGAGAAACATTTAAGTGCTGGTTCTGAGCCAACATTAAACAAAGCCGTGGACATCGCAAGATCTCACGAGATAGCACAAGCACAGCTGAAAAGCTTTGATGCAGGCACCCCGAGCGGCTCACGTGAACCAACTGTGAACGCAGTATGTAGACAACAAGCAAAGACTCCAAAGAGCGCTGCACAAAAAACACATTACACAATTGAGAAGGCAGCAAAAGAATATGAAGAGAGAGACGCATACAAGCATATTCAAAAGAGCAGGTACTGCGGAAACAAAGCACACGGTGGAAAAAGTCAATGTCCAGCTAAAGGAAGACAGTGTGAAAAATGTGGTAAAGTGAACCACTTTGCTAAAGTTTGCAGGACTGGGAAAGGTAAACCCGTGCATGCAGTGTGTGATGCCTCAGATAAAGAGGAAGACGAGCTGTTTATTGATGCAGTAAGAAAGGAACAACCCTCTGAAGCTGAACAAGCCTTTTCAGACATGGCAATAGGAAAGCAAGGTGAAAAACTTAAATTTAGATTAGACACCGGTGTACAAGTTAATGTAATTCCTGTGAGTGAGTACAATAGTCTACTTAGTGAATGCAATGCAAACTGTGAGCAGCTTATAGTAAGAGGTACATGTACACTGCATTGTAAATACACGGAGCGCAGCATGGTTTTGGATTTCTATGTTATAGAGACGGGCAGCACGGTGGCACTGCTGCCTCACAGTAAGGAGACCTGGGTTCGCTTCCCAGGTCCTCCCTGCATGGAGTTTGCATGTTCTTCCCGTGTCTACGTGGGTTTCCTCCCACAGTCCAAAGACATGTAGGTTAGGCGCATTGGCGATCCTAAATCGGCAGTAGTGCATGTTTGGTGTGTGCCCAGGGATTTGTTCCTGCCTTGTGCCCTATGCTGGCTGGTAATGGCTCCGGCAGACCCCCGTGACCCTGTGTTAGGATATAGCGGGTTCGACAATGACTGACTGACTGTTATAGAGACACAGGCACCTCCAGTGTTAGGGCTAAAGGCATGTCTAGATTTAGATTTGATTAAGGTATTCCTAGCAGTGACCTCACCAGCTGACATACAGTCGATAAAAGAAGAGTTGGCTGACGTTTTTAAGGGCATTGGTCTGTTCCCTGGGGAGTGTAGTATTCACCTTGACCCCGCAGCAGTTCCAGTAGTGTACCTGCCAAGAAGGATTCCCCTTGCCTTGCAAAGTCGACTAAAGGAAGAGCTGCTGAATATGGAGAAATCAAGAATCATTTGCAAGGTGACAGAACCAACTGCATGGGTGAATGCATTGGTGGTCGTTGAAAAACCAAGAACAGGCAAGCTCAGAGTTTGTCTTGACCCTAGAGACTTGAAGAAGGTTATTAAATGGTCCCACTACCCTCTGCCAACACTAGAGGACATCACGCCCAGCTGACAGGAGCACACTACTTTAGCATAGTAGATGTTCGTTCGGGATACTGGGCTATAAAGCTCACAGAAGAATCTTCTCTGCCGACAACATTTAACACCCAGTTTGGATGCTATCGTTTTCTCCGCTTACCATTTTGCCTCATCTCTGCCCAGGATGAATTTCACAGGAAAACAGATGAGACATATCAAGGCCTCAATGGAGTAGTTGCCATCGTGGATGACATCCTCATCTATGGTGCAACCCGTGAAGAGCATGACCAGCACCTCCGTGCCATGCTACAATGTTCACGGGAGAAAGGCGTCCGTCTCAATATTGAGAAACTCACCATTGGAGCCACTGAGGCCAGCTACTTTGGTCATCGCTTCTCAGCTGATGGCATCAAACTATACCCAGTCAAAATCTCTGCTGTCAAGATGATGAAGCCACCAAAGAATCAGACAGAACTGGAGACAACAGCTATTCACAATGGATGGCCTAAGGAGAGGAGAAAGTGCCCCCAGAGCATCTTACAGTTCTGGAATCACCAAGATGAGCGGTCCGAAATCAATGGAATTGTCTTTAAGAGCAAAAAAAATGGTCATTCCTACATGTCTCAGAGAAAAAATGCTAATGAAGATCCATGCAAGTCACATGGGCATGGAAAAATGCAAACAAAGAACACGTGATATAATGTTCCGGCCTAGAATATCAAATCTGTCAGGAACGTCATCCATCGAATACCAGAGAACCCATGACACCTCACCACATCCCAGACAGGCCATGGCAAGTTGTAGGTACAGACATATTCACATGGAACAATGGAAAGTACCTCATAACTGTTGAGTACTATAGCAGATATTATGAATTAGACAAACTTCACACCACCACATCAGCAGCTGTGATACGCAAGCTCAAAGCAGCCTTCGCACATTGCAGCGACATTAATATCAGACAATGGACCCCAATACACGTCAAAAGGAGTTCAAATCATTTGCCGTCGTTGTGTTCGGGTCTGTGGGGAACCATTTAACATGTCGACAAAATGAAAATCATCAAGATCTGTGTTAATTGAAACAAAATATAAGTAAGTTCATGAAACAAAATTTACAATATAATTACAATGTTTGCACCACTTTAGAGTTTAGTAAAATGTTAATAATTAAAGTTATTACATTTTTTTAAATATACAATGCATGTGTACAATATCATTCTCAACCAATTTAGAATAAACATTTAAGCCAATCTAATATTTTTAAACATGTATGTGAAGAACACGGTAATACATATTCTACACTGAATTATGCTATATATTAATTGCCTTATATAGAACTACTCTCATTTTGTCATAAATGATGGGACATCAAAAGAAAAAAAATGAAAATACTAATAAGAAAACAATCTATATATATAATTCACTAAAGCAGCTGACCATGGGCAGGCAAGACGCAAGACAGAGCCTTGCCCGCCAACTCATGGGCAGGCAAGACGCAAGACAGAGCCCCGCCCGCCAACAATTCACTACGCACGACATGACAGAGCCCCACCTGCCAAATCTAACCCTCCTCCTGCCACACTCGCAAACTGTTTTACACGCTGCATACAGCGATTCCCAAACGCGACAAACTTTGATGGCTTGCCCGCCTGCCCGACTGTTA
>JANRMT010062791.1:190261989-190274417 GCA_026402145.1 Polypterus bichir lapradei
GTTCAATGTTCATTTTCCAAACACATCCTGAGTCGCTTTGGTCTGTGCTACAGTCTACATGCACCTCTGAGCCACGTTGACTGTTCATTTTCAAAACATGGCCACCGCTTCAGATGTATTTCATGGAAACAACACTTCTTTCAATGTAATACAAATTCCTGCATCAGGTAACTGTTTGTTTCTATCAGTCGGATATTTTTGGAAAAAATGTCATCGACGAAACTGTTGCTCTCGAACTTCGCAACGTGGCTGTAACCTTTGTTTGCCAGCATTGGGATAACTTCAGCGACGTGCTGGCCGTTGCTCTTAGTCAAGGCAGCATAGTCATACAGTCTGCTCAACAATATGCTGACTACATGAATACTTCTGGAGTTTACGGTGGTGAGCCAGAAATTGTGGCAATGTGTCAAATACTTACTTATACTTACTATCACCATTCACTTCAGAGAACGTCCTCATGCCTCTCCTTGAGTGTACAATCAGGGCCAACGTCTCTCCATAGCCCTGCTCTTTAACGGTCGTTTCGATCATGGGCATTACGAAGTTCTCTTGCCTCTCACAAACACACCTGCTGACCTACTGGTGCCATCTATTGACAATGTCGGTATGTGCACACAAAATACACACCCAGGTGATCTCCACACTGATGTGACGTCACCTTCCCACTATCCTCTTACTGAAAAACTTTTACAAACGCTTTTCGCACCGGAATTGCAATGCAACTTTTGCTCCAAAACCTTCACACTCCAGAAATATCTCTACGCACATTTAAAAACACAATCCACTAAACAAACGCATTCCACACTGGACTTTCAATGCACCATTTGTTCTAAAACCTTTCGACTGCAGAGGTATCTCTACGCACATTTAAAAACACACTCCACTAAACAAACGCATTCCACACTGGACTTTCAATGCACCATTTGTTCAAAAACCTTCTGATTGCAGAAATATCTCAACACACATTTAAAAACACACTCCACTGAATGAATGATGCAATGTGAACATTGCCAGGAATGCTTCAAAACAACTCGCACTCTCAAGAAGCACATACAAACTCATTCCACTCACACCTTCAATTGCACAATTTGTAATGAGGACTTCACGGCTGAGATGGATCTCCTCAACCATGTGCAAATCCATTCAACACAAACATTTGTTATGCAACATTTGCGACAAACAGTTTCACGCACAAAGATATCTTACTAACCATTTCAAAACACATTCTCTGATGAAATTCTTTCAGTGCCAACACTGCACTAAATCATTCGAAACTTAATTTCTTCTCAATAAACATACGAGAACACATTCCCATGACACATTCTTTAAATGTGTACATTGCAAAAGCTGTTTCACAAACTCACATCATCTCGCAAACCACATGCACAGTCATCGCATTCAATTATCTGCTGCTTTTCAAGAAGATACCGCCATTCCCGTCCAAGAACATAACATTGGCCTACCTAACGCACTATGTACTTCTTGCAGTGCTCTTTATTGGCCAGAAGAGGTCAACAAATCCGGACATTACACTAAGTGTTGTCATACCGGCAAGGTGTCTTTGCCACCGCTATCCCAACCTCCTCTTTTATTACAAAACCTCTTGACTGGCAAGAAGCCGCTGTCACGGAATTACTGTGATCATATCAGGGAATACAACTCTGCTTTAGCTTTCGCTTCAATGGGCGCACACATAGCTCAACCATCTGGCCACGGACTGTATGCTTTCAGAATCCACGGTCAAATTTATCACCAGGTCTCTCCTTTATATACCAATCCTGACACGTCACCACGATACAGTCAGCTATATATCTTCGATTCTGCTGAAGCTACCACTAAACGTTTGCAAAAGGAATGTAACAGCACTTGCAGTGACATTTTGTTACTACAACTAGACTAAATGATAAGACAGGTTAATCCCTTCACTAAGTCTTACATACAAATGCATGACATTATCACTCACAGTAACCTTGTTGCTGCTGTACGAATGGTATTCATGGAAAATCCAACTCTGGATATGAGAAGGTATAACGCCCCGTCCTGTCGAACTGATGTTGCAGCTATCTTTGTAGGTGAAGACGGGGAACCTCCTGCACAACGCGACATTTGCATATACCCAAGGGGAGATGCTTGCAAGCGTATCTCTGTACTCAATATGAACTGTGACCCCATGGTTTATCCACTGCTATTCCCTTACAGAGATCCAGGCTGGCACATACAATTGACCCATGTTGAAGAAAAGCGAACCGCGAAAAGAACAAGAGTCACGCAGCTCCAATTTTATGCTTACAGGCTTGCCATGAGATCCTCCTGCCAACAAAAGGTCTCTGTAATGGCACTAGACTTTCTGTTATACCAGCATTCACCGCAATGTACTGGAGTGTAAGACTATCGCAGCTGGTACCTCACAAACTGTCCTTATTCCCCGGATATCCCTGACCCCATCAGATTCAAATTTGCCTTTTACACGCAGACAATTTCCTGTTAGATTGCCGTTTGCAATGACAATTAATAAGGCACAGGGACAAACTTTCAAAAAGATATATGCCTGTATCTGCCAAAAATAGTTTTCAGTCACGGACAATTGTATGTTGCTCTCTCCAGAGTTCCATCTTTTCATTCACTCACAGTTATATCCTCAAACCCACCCCATTTGGACAACTGTGTCTTTCAAAAAGTGTTCAGTCATCAATAAATAATTATGCGGCGTATGCTACACCGCGGGTTGGCTATCATATATACTTCACTAAGCCAACAGGGCAAGCACGACAAATGTGGGATACTCCCGAGCGGTCGGCGTCCAACGAGGACAAGTGGCTTTCAGCCACGTGAGATTGAGCATTAACAGGTCTGTGATGCCCTTGGATGTCTGGGCCTGCACGCACGCTACACTGAATGGATCAACTTGTGTCTACCCGGCGCCGAGAGTTAAGCCGTTGAACCCCATTCGTGATGGAGACCGGGGCTTGCAATTGTTCCCCACGAACGAGGAATTCCCAATAAGTGCGGGTCATACGCTCGCACTGATTACGTCTCTGCCCTTTGTACACACACCCCCTCGCTACAACCAGGAGTTGGGGGCAGGCACATGAGCAGGCAGTGCGTACTGAACGATGACTAAGAAATCAGCAGACTAGAATGGCGGGGGGGCCGGGAGGAGGGGGTGGAATGAGCGTCCTTCCCCTCTCTCCCCGTTCCGCCCTCCTCGCCCGAGCGCCGTCCAGCCCCGTCCCTCGCTCTGTTTTCAGTCACGGACAATTGTATGTTGGTTCGTAGCGTGCATTGTTGCAATGTTACTTTTCTTGGTGGTTTATTAAATTACGGATTTTTCAAATGTTCATTTATTTCCCTGTGCTTAAAACTCATTAAAAAAGCGGTGTGATTATGCGGCATATGCTACGCCGTGGGTTGGCTAGTACAGTAATAGTGAAAATCTTGAGAAGCGTCTCAATAATCTATTAAATACACCCGTGTTTTTCTGATCCAGTCCACAAGCTCAATATATCTGCGTATTTTATTCATTTAAATTTTACTCTGTTCTCATTGTATATTAAAATGTTTTTGCTTTACTATTCACAACCTCTTTTTAAAATCAAATAAAAAAAAATATTATGGAGTCGTGTGGCTTTGGACTAATTGTTTACAAATATTAAGACACATTGTGTTTAATAAAAGTTCATTTCACATATTTGACATGACACTCTGCAGTGTAATGATGGGTCATGATTATTACTTTCTACCTACTATAATTAACGATATATAATGTTATAATATTTCAAGAATATGATGACAAAATGATGATGCCATTCTGTAATGTCGTTAAAAAAAATCAACAATAGTCTTTTTGATTGTGCCTGTCACATGTGATCTATTTATTTTACTATTTTAACTTCTTGGCTGCTATAATTGTGCTCATGTGATGAGTAGTTGAAATACAAATGAAAAAATGAACAAGT
Source organism: Polypterus bichir lapradei (assembly GCA_026402145.1). Taxonomy (NCBI): domain Eukaryota; kingdom Metazoa; phylum Chordata; class Cladistia; order Polypteriformes; family Polypteridae; genus Polypterus; species Polypterus bichir. Next base: position 190,265,946 of record JANRMT010062791.1, read on the forward strand.
TGAGTCTCTATTCACTTGCTTCTTAAGTCTTCCATCCATTATCCAACCTGCTATATCCTAACTATAGGGTCACGGGGGTCTGCTGGAGCCAATCCCAGCCAACACAGGGTGCAAGGCAGAAAACAAACCCTGGGCAGGGCGCCAGTCCACTGCAGGGCACGCACACACACCACCAAGCACACACTAGGGCCAATTTAGAATCGCCAATCCACCTAACCTGCATGTCTTTGGACTGTGGGAGGAAACCCACACAGACACGGGGAGAACATGCAAACTCCATGCAGGGAGGACCTGGGAAGCGAACGCAGGTCTCCTAACTGCGAGGCATACTTAAGTCTTACGATTGCTTATGCTTATCAAAGTTTGTTCATAAATTAAACCAATATTTATTTAGTGTTGTAAAATAATGTCAGTATGAAAGCGGTGGGTTAAAAACTAAAAGTTTTTATCTTTAATACTTTATACAGGAGTCAAACTTCATTGCTGTTCTGTATGTGGCAAACAGTTTTCAATAAGATTCCAACTTCAATGGCACCAAAGACTTCACACAGGACAGAAGCCGTATGACTGCTCTGAATGTGGTAAAAAGTTTTCACAGAGAAGTCTTCGGAGCCACCAAAGAATTCACACAGGAGAGAAAAAGATGACAGACACTGCCCCACCTTGTCCACAGATGAACACAGTACAATGCTGAGCAGCAGAAGAAAGAATTTATAAAGTTTGATGAAAACACAAAAGAACAAATTGGGGAAACTACAAGTAAAGTGGTAAATACACTGCCCTCCTCCAACTGCCTCAGGTGGATACAGAACTTACTCATGCATGGCTTATAAAGGGTGAACTAAGACCAAAAGATGTATGTCTCATCATAGTTGCACAAAACAGTGGCTTGAACGCAAAGTGGTTGAGATCAAAATAGAAAAAATGAAAATAACCCATAATTGTCACTTCTGCCCCAAAGAGCTAGAAACAGTCACACATCTTGTTGCTGGGTGTGAGGTACTGATTGCGGATGATTATACACTGCACAACACCACAAAATGGCCAGGCTCATTCGCTGGAAACTTGGCAAGAAGTACAACTTACCAGCACCAGAAAGACACTGGGACCAAAACTCAGACCACACAATGGAAAATGAGGAGGTGCAGGTCACCTGAAGCACAGCAATACTGACTGACTGACTGAAAAACAGAGGCCAGAAAACCAGATGGAAGAAATCCTGATCCAGAACTGATAAAGAAAAACGTTCAGGCCCATCTTGACAAATTAAAATACCTCCTTATGACCTGCAAAAAGAAGCCTTATTAGAAACAATGCAGGTTCTACATTGAGTCCTTGTGGGAAACTTAAGAGAGGGAGAAGTTAAGCAGTACAACGAGACCAGGAGTCCAACTGTATAGCAGACACTGATGTGCTTCAGCATCACGACTGGTGACAAGTTAAAGATGGCAGATAGTTCAGCTGGACATCATCCTATATGACTACCCAAGCAGACGGCATATTAAGAGCCCACCGAGTGTGTCTACTCCAGTAGAACTGACCAGACGGCCTGATATAACAACCTGTACAGCTGTAGACGACTCCACTTTACTCGTCAGTTTAGCACACACTGCACTGAGGCTGTCAAGTCTGAACCATTAAATCATTCAGTCAGCTGGGAATTTCTTTTGGCAATGATATTCCTGGTAAGGCATTTGTTTTATTCTCGTATGTCGTAGGTTGATACTGATATATTAGGTTGATAAATATAAACACAGACACACACAGTTAATGTCAGGACCTCAGAATAACAAGCTTCTAGCTGTCAGTCGTGGTTTTAGAATACTGAGCTTCAAAAGTTCTGACTCTCCATTTATCTTAAAAAATGCAAGTTTTACTGAAAATGTGACTCGTAAATAAAGAGAAGTAAGACCCTTATTGTTGTAGACTGTGTTTGTAAGTGAACAGTAAAGTCTTGATCAGGATGCTCAGTTTCCAAGCTGTGTTATCCTGTAGGATTACCGGCGAGTCCAGTAAAGTCCAGTGTGCCATTTGTAGTCCATGATGATAAAAGTGGAGGCTCTGCTCAAATCTCTCAGTTCTAGTTGTGTTAATAATGAGAAGACTGGGCCAGCACAAATGAAACTAAACACTCAGTATTGTCACTGCCAAAAACAAAAGTTTATTAATAATGATTCAGTATAAATTGTATAACCAAGTCAATAAATATTTATTATAACTAACAATAATGATGAGTCAGTTGAATTGAAATAAAGAACGAACAAAGAAGATTAATTTAACAAAACAGACTGATCAGAGAATATACTGAAGCTAAAGTATTAAAACTGCAGGATGTCCACTTCTATAGATTATATAGAAATAAAAGAACAATGTAAGGGGGATAGACATGTTTACTTGTAATGTATAAAAAAGGAATAAAATTGTACAGTGCAGTTATAAGAATTAAAGAAAAAATGAAGATGACATGAATTGGCTAAAAACAGATAAGCAGACAAATTCAAATATCCAGAACTTAATCAAGGATCTTTAACAATAAAAGTGTCCTTTATTATTGACATCAATAGTTAAATCAAATCTCCACAACTCTATTATGCACAGTCAGTCAGTTCAGCACTCAGAAATCCAAAGACCAGTAAAGCCAGTGACACGTTTATCAGAGGAGGCGCTGAGATGGAATCCCAAGTTGAAAAGCCTCAGTGATGCTGACCTTGTGCTTCCAACTGCTGCAGTTCAAGTACAGAATGGCAAACTCTTCTCTCTCACTAAAGATTCACTTTCACCAGTAATAAAAGTGTATTAATGCGTATTTTAAATTTCACTTTAAACATATTTACATTTATATCTATTTAGTTTATATTCTTGTCTAAATTCACTACAAGTAAAATGCTATTATGTTTAACAGACGAATGGTGCTGATAAGAAACAGAAAGGACCGTCTCTCTCCCCCAACACCACATGACTTCCCACTCACCGTCTGCTGGTCCATCAATGAGCAGACCTTCTGCCTCTGCTAGAGAAATCCTCTCAACTGTTCCTCGAGCTTTAATAAGAGCCGATGACAAACACAGAAACAGAGAGGACGTCACTCACAGAGACACTTTCTGTACTCAGAGACTCACTGAAGCCAAATGAGCCTCCGGCATCAGCACATCCAGAATGACGTGAACTCTGTGGATGTTCACAAAGTGCCTACAGCTCTTCACAGCACTTCATCAGGTAGTTGTAGAGGCCATCTGTCAGCTCCTCATCTGCTACTGTATAGAGGTCATTACGCAATGACCTTTAGGATCTTTATCATTTTTAAACCATTTGGATGACACCTTTGAGATACAACAGCCTGTTGGACAAGAAAATACAAGAGTTTGGTGCTCTAAAGACATCATAGCTATCTGCTACTAGATAGATTACAATAGTAAAGTTTAACTTGTTATCTGAACTAAGTTACCAGCAGGTGATCATCTGCTCCATGGCCCTTTATGGTGAACTCCACCAGTTTTTCATGTTGAGTCCTCCTGGAGGTCCTGCTGATCTCTGCAGCCCCTTGTTCTGTAGTCCGCTGCCCCCCTGCAGCCACACAGCCAGCGTGGACACACAAATAAAACATCAAACTGTCACATGAAGTGTTTGTCTGATGCTGGCTGTCTGGTGTTGGTCTGAACACTCCTGTTTCCTCAGTAAAGTGGACACATTGGAATGGAGTTCAGACTGAGAGGATTCCTCTGTGGTTCACTACACAAACTCCTGCTGGGGGAGATCTCGATAGTTTTTTAGAATAAATCAAGTACTTCAGAGTATTACGAATACACCGATCTGGACACTTGCTGAAGTAACATGCAAGGCACAGAAAAGCTTTGTAGATACTTTATTCTATCATAAAATAACCAATCTAACACTCTCCATGTGACAAGTGGTCCTTGACAAAGCCGATGACAATCCTTAATGTCACGTTCAACTTTAAGGTCTTTGCTCAAGTCGATCCGAGTATTAACTACGACGGTAGCCTAAGTTTTCCATGAATACCTTGGGGTGGCTGTATCTGTGTATTCCTCAAGGAGTTCACTGCTGCCATGTTCTTCTTGGTCCTGACTTTTAGACATTAAAATATTGATGTTATCCAGTAAAGGTTCACCTGTACACACTGAAACACACACTGGTGTATTTAAAGTGACACTATCTGACCTCATATCAACACTTGAGTATTTCAAATTCCAAGTTGATTTAAACTGACTGTGTCCCCTATTTGGATGTGAGGTGTCACCTTAGATTGTCCAAACATCCCAAAAGGAGCAGCTCCACAAGCAGGGTACCTGCACCAGCAGTCAGTAATGGTGCCCTCAGAACAAGTACCAGCGACTGTAAGGAATTCTGAAAAGGCACCGGTCATCTGGCACCAGCAAAACACAGCAGAGGAGCTGGCACAGGAAATTAGAAGAAAAAGAGTTTACATAAAAAAGGAAATAGGAAATGTTTACCAGCCATACGAGCAGCTCTCCACGTTCTAATGGCTGGCATGTCATCCTAAGATAAAGAGGATATCTACAGTGCCCTCCACTATTAGTGGCACCCCCTGTAAAAATTAATGAGAAGGGTTAGAGAAAAATCACAGTTTGCTGAAGAGCTGTCATCTTGAACTGAAAAAATGAGAAACATCTGACTTTTAATTCAAAGAAAAACAAAACCTTCATCAAGAAATCAATATTTTTAAAATAATTAATTTTAAAATTATATTTTTTCTAATCCTCCTTAATAATTTTTATAAGTGGTGTCATTAATAGTGGAGGGCACGTTAAATGAATGCCACAGTTAAAAGTATGCCACACATGAAGAAAACAAATATTATCATCATCTTTAAAAGACTGAGAGCAGTAAAATCAAAGGGTCCCTCCTGCTCAGATAAAGAGCAGACTGAGAGAGGAGAAGAGATAAAGTACTGAACTCCTACACAATCTAAACACAAATGTAAAGTCACATAAAGCCTACAGTTCATATTCAAACACCATCAACGTGTCTACTCCACAGTCTACTGAACCAGCAGGGATGTCCTAGGAAAAGAAGGAAAGAAAAGAAAAAGACACGTGAAAGTCAAACACTACGAGTGAGTTACGAGTTTAACAGGCGGGTGTTTGCAGTTTACCTGATTTTTCATTAACATCCAATTTCCAGAAGATATTCTTGTAGCAAGTTGGCTGAAAGGAAAAAATCTAAATGTCACTTGTAATTAAATTGAGAGGCTCTGTGCACATCGTGACTGTCAGTCTGAGTCACATACAAGTTAATGGCGCACTGCACATTACAGGAAAGTCTTTAACAGTTTAGAAATGGCAGACATCATCTGCACAAAACTAACATGAAATTCAATTAACATTGACGGTACAAAAAACACGGCAGATTACTTGGGATTACATATAAGACACATTACTACAAGAGCTCAAACATAAGGAACTAAACTGAAAAGAATAAAAGGTAACCTGGTGCACCACTGCAGTCAGTCTGAACTTTATCAAAAGCCTGCTTTACCACAGAAGGACTAATCAAGCGTTTCCAAGATTCTTGTAAAAGTTTATTTTGTCTTCCATGTGCAGTCGAGGAGTTCTCGTGAAACTCACCTTGTGGAATTTGAGGAGTTGCCGGTACCGCTGAGTGCCGATCCACTTCAAGCACTGAATATAAATCAATTACTACAGCAAAAATGATTATTAATACAAAGGTAAAGGTTCACAGTACAAACATAACCATGCAACACGAAGTTATTAAAAAATACAAAGAAAACTGTGCAAATTTCAAATGTTTTCATTTCTAACTTACTTCCACTGTCAAAAATATGAGCAATTAGTTTTGTTGCTACTTCTTCTTCTTCTTCTTTTGTCTAATGCGGAGTTTCATCGCTGCAGCTTCTTTTTTGTCTCCTTTTGTTTAATGGAGTTTCATCGCTTGCTACAATGGCAGGTTATTTAAGAGGAAACTCTATAAGGAGGAACCTTATAAGTGACGGAGATTTTCGTGGAGAAGGATATACACATGGACTTCATTTACAAATAAAGGTAAGACCATAAACGATTTTCAATTTTATAAAAAATGGGATCAGACTAAGAAAAAAAAAATCCCACATTTAAAAACTAAATTTTGACCTTAAATAAAATATTCTTTTTTTTTTTTTTTGTTATCCTTTTGTTGAACAATCGATCAAAATTGATTAAAACATTGGAATTCCATCCATCCATCCATTAACCAACCCGTTAAATCCTAACTACAGGGTCACAGGGTTCTACTGGAGCCAATCCCAGCCAACACAGGGCGCAAGGCAGAAAACAAACCCCGGGCAGGGCACCAGCCCACCGCAGAGCATCGAAATCAAAAGATTCTGAAAACAACTTAATATTTCAATTAAGGTCAAAACTGAAATTCGTTTTTTTTTCTACAGCAGTCTATACTTTCATTTGTATTGAATGAGCAGACAGAGACGTCCTTTGTATTGTGAGAGAGAAGCACTTCGATCAGACAGCAGCGTTGCTCACGGGCCAAAAATATTATTGAGTTATTCATTTAAGGCTTGCTGATATTTTGGTCAGTCCTTCATAATCTTATTTGAATGCCACCTAAACGTTCTTAGTTTTTAAACTAAACTATTAAGAGAGTGAGAGGTTGGAAGCACCACACAATGAACCGTCTGGATTGGGACCCGAGTGTAGCGGGTGACACCTCAGCACCACACTGGACACTGTGTGAGGTTTTTTATGGTGGCTGGAGAGCCAATCCTGCCACCAACCCCCAAGCTTTCCCTGCAAGTTGGAGGACCTGCTTGCAGTGCTGGATGCAGATTAACGTCATACCCAAGATTAAACAATTGTAGGTTAAGCGGCCTGCTCAAGGGTCCAGCAGAGTAGAGTCACTACTGGCATTTAAGGGATTCAAAGGGTTTATTAAAAAATGTTTATCCCATTGTAAGATGAACCATCATGTAATGTCATGAAACAAATATATCGCGTATTATGAAATAGATAACTTTTGAACATTAAAACATTTTAAAAAGAACAGGCCATTCCTACTAACAAAGCTCGCCAATCTTATCCACTTAATTCCTCCAAGATAACATCAAGTCAAGTTCTGAAGTTCCATAAAGTCCTACTCTCCACCACACTATTGGTCACCCATTTCAGGTGTTTGTGGTTCTTTGCATGAAGAAAGACGTCCTAATATTTCTGCTAAATTTACCCTTAGCAAGTTTCCAAGTGTGTCCCTGTGATCTTGATTAACATTTTAAAGTCACAGTCCTGATCCACTGGACTAATTCCCTTCATAATTTTAAATATTTCAGTCATGTCTCCCCTTAATCTCCATTTGCTTACACTGAAAAGGCTCAGCTCTTTGAATCTTTCCTCATAACTCAACCCCTGGAATGAGCCTAGTCTCTCTTCTCTGGACCTTTTCTAGTGCTACTATGTCTTTACTGTAGAGCAGAGACCACAACTGCACACAGGACTCCAGATGAGGCCTCACCAGTGTGTTATAAAGCCTGAGCAGATCCTCCTTGGACTTGTACTCCACACATCAAGGCGCTATATAACCTGACATCCTGTTAGGCTTCTTAATGGCTTCTAAACATTGTCACTTTCAATTTTCAAATCTTCCATTGTGTATTAAACTCTCACATTTTTACTACCTACATGTAATTCTTTACATTTACTTACTTTTATTTTCATCTGCCACAAATCTGCCCAAGCCTGTATGCTGTCTAAGTCCCTATGTGATGATTCTACAAATTCGAAATTATCCCGTCAATTCACCCGGCATGGTAAGTCTGAGTGGAGCGAATTAAAACTAACACATCCATAAAGTGCTCCCCCAAAACTCGGAGCACTTACAGTCTGTTTGTCAGCGATGGACAACTTTCTAACCTCGTTGAAACTCCTTCCTCTCGTGCATAGTCAGGCGCCCTGGATGACGTCACCGTACGCGACCATACGTACACGTGACAAGAAGCTCTGAATAGTGATGGGCGGAGTGAAGCCTCATGAAGCATCAAAACGTTTGAAGCAATTGTGTCGGAAATCGTATCGAAGCTTCGAAGCATTTGACACTCACCTCTCTAGTGTCCCCTCCTGGCCATGTTCATTAACATTACACAAACTCATGATCTACTTCAATGACGTCTGTTATAACTCTTATTGCTTTTATTTTTGTCGCTGCTACAGACTGACAACGAAGAGAAGGGTTCGTCAGCAACTTCTAGTGTCTGATGTCTAAAAAATATAAATATAACTAACGCCGACAAGCAGAATGCACTATACGATAGCAAGAGTTAAACAAAATAAGGCGCCTCACTCATGGATTCCCGGCTCTTTCAATTAGTATTTACTTTTGCACTGTATCATTATAATCGGTCCTGTTATTAGTATTATAATTAACCTTCATCTTTTCTTGAGATCACATTTAATAGCCTTAAATGTTTTCTTTGGTTTGACTTAATTAAAA
>JANRMT010062791.1:190280385-190305116 GCA_026402145.1 Polypterus bichir lapradei
TGACTTGTCTCATATTATGTTCTACATGGATAACTTACATCCATCTGTCTCTGATATGATTAACATTGTCATTCTCTTAGGTATTATACCATATACACTGTAGCAAGTGGAGAAATAGCAAACCATCTTTTACATGGTTCATTAAAGATTTGAAACAATACTTCCTATCACTTAAGAAACTGAAATCCAGCAAATCTGTAAGAAGGATTTATCATAACGTCTCATTTATTACTGTTTTCATTTATCTAGCCCTCCTGTACTGTAAATGTTGTTTATACTTTTTTTAATGTTGAATTCTTATCCTCTATTGTGTTTCATTTGATAATAAAAAAAAAAACTTGACATTACGGTATATTCATTTTAGTTCCACATTAGTTCACCATATTGAAAATATTCATCCTGCAAAATAAACGAAGCAGCTTTCTTGGTGTAATATTAACATCTAAGGTTCGATTGCCATAAGGCGAAACATAGGTGTACACACCTGATAAGCCCCAATTAGGGCGAAACACATGTTATGTACTCTTTGTATTATTTGGCAGGTACTGTGTGTTTATACGTATGTAGTGTTTTTATTTTTCCACTCACGTAATAAATTATATAAATTCACCATTCTGTTTTGATCTATTGTTGCAGTTTCCTTCTATGGACAGATTGTGTTTATTTAAAAATATCTTTAGATCTAATCAATTATTATTAATAAAATTGCCATTTGACTTAAGGCATCAGGTTTACAAAACCTAATTTTGCCAACCAGTTTTATAGAAATAAATGGTCCGTTTTCAACAAAAAAGAATTAACACTGTGTTGCATGGCATTGTGCTGACTGTCCCTGTCCTTAGTGTTAACTGTGACAGTCCACTTGTTAAAATTCTTTAATTTGTTCTCAGTTGTGCAGTCAGGTCATATACTGAAGTTCTCAAAAGTATAAAGCCACCGGTTAAAAATCCTCATTTATTCCAACGTTAAACTTTTATTAAAGTTAAAACTCTTTTGTAAGATTAATTTTACATCCACAGACTTAAGTGAGTGAGCTGTTATCACTTCAGTTTTTTTTACAGTAAGTGCTTGTTGCTGCAGTTCATATTTGTAATAGGTTTGTTCTTAGTGATGTGTTTTTATGTTGTTTCAAGGTGTCTCTGTAAAACCCCCCCCTGAGAAACTAAACTTACCTATTAAGACAATAAAACTGAACAGAATTTACACAGCATGAAATAGTTCAGTTTATGATGAACACCATGTGGACAGAGGGCAGTGACATTTTTTCTTATAAGTTTAATCAAGACAGCACACCATGGTTTGTGTGCAGATTCATCTCATGTGAGTAGTTTTATTCACCCATATTTATACAGAGCCAGTTCATTTTTATAACGTTAAAAAAGGAAATACAATACACTTTTTCAGATCATTTGTATTGAATAAATAAATGGTATGTTTAAAAATAACAAAAGTGAAATATCTGTGAGCAATGTTTGTCAAAAAAAAAAAAAAAAAATACACACACACACACAATGAAAATGGCCAACAATGGGGAGGCGTTAAAAACTATTAGGGAAAGGGAACACAAACATTTTTACAGATTTTTATACCTTGGTATTAAAAAAAAATGTTAGCCAAGGTTTTGAATACAGTAAAAGGTGAAGCATTAAATATGTCAAAATAGGAAAAATGCTACTTTAGCTTTATGAACAAGATATTACTCAGAGTCAAAAGTTATTATCCAGCAATTTTCCATAAAAAATGTGTTCTATTTAAACTGACATTTTTCCTGATCTGTCCCTTAACATTTGTTTACTAATAATATTTTTTATATCACCTTTGCTTACAAGTGTAGCTCAAATTGCTCTACAAAAATATTCATTTTCAAAGAAAATTGAAGACATCATAAAAGTAAATAAGAAGCAAATGGAGGGGTCCTTGTCCTTTGTAATAAATACACTGCCTGGTCAAATGGCCGGGGACAAAGACAAACTTGCAGCTTTCAATGATGCTGGAGATAATAAACCTGTGGGGGTCCCAAGCCAAAGCCCACACAGCCCCCTCTGCACATCCCAGCATACATAATTGTGGTTGTCCGATCACAATTCCATTTCAAAACGTCTTGTGAACTTTGTTTCTCTCCGGCATCACAGGCAGTTTGAGTTGATGTAATAAACAGTGGAGATGCAGGGGGGCACCATTGCAATAAATTAGAAAAAGACAACCGGGTAAAACAGGAGCGATTAGTTAGCTTGCAAACTGTACACAGTACCATTTCTAATCTATTACAACCAATGCAAGTAATTAAGAAAAGCCAAAATAGAAATTTTGAAATGATCAAGATTTGTAGCCTGGCACTTCTCTATTGGCAAAGCATTCCAGATTTTGTTGCACGAGTACAGAAAGCTGCCGGTTTTTATGGTTGATCTTGGAATAAAAAGCAAAGCAACGTTTGAGAAAAGAAATGTTGGGAGCAGACACTCCAAAATACGGGCAAGGCCTAAAATACTCAAAGCCTTCTAATTATTTAATAGAACCTTAAAATCAATTCTATATGAGACAGGCTGTCAGTGTAATGAGACCGAGACAGTTTTCAGAAGAAAAAAAAAACAAAATTGGACAATACCTCGTGATCACTTGGCAAAAGCACAGCAGATCAGAGCAGAGGTTGAGATGGAGGAATCTAGAAGTGCAGGCAGGAGGACGAGCCACTACTTCAACAGGGCACACATCTCTCCTTCCTTCTTCTTTAACTGCTGCCCCATAACACAGCCAGAGTCTTCTACTTCACTGTAACTGTTAAAAACATAAACACAGTAGATATTCACTTATGGAGTTCAAACAATAATAAAGTGTACTCTTAATTCTTGTTCTGCCTCCTTTCTTGATACACCTGCAGATCAATTATTACCAAAGTAAACCATCACAATGGATAAAATTCTGGTTAGAGCAGGGGTGGGCAAAGCCATTCCTGGAGGGCCGCAGTGGCTGCAGGTTTTTGTTCCAACCCAATTGCTTAATAAGAATCACTTATTGCTCTAGAAACACTTCTGCTTCATTTTAGTTATCTCCCTCATTAAGATTTTGAACACTTATTGCTTATTTAAGTCTTAAACAGCTTCATTCTCAGTTTTCAATTGCTCCTTATTAGCAATAAAATGCAAATGACAAAAGAAACCAGCAGTTACCCATTTTGCTTGTTGCCCTTTACACCTGTGTGTATTTATCATGCACTATTTGGTTTAATTAAATACTTGGAAGGAAAGAGAAGAGAAAAAAGTGAAGGATTGAAAATTACCCATCAGTATTACACTTCAAAGTATTTGGATGATATCCTTAGAATGGAAAAAAAAATCTAGGAAATGAGAATGACTTGACATAGCAGAGTTAAAGCACTAACAAGCCATGAAATGTAATTATTGGCAAGGATTGTTTTCTAATTAAGCAACTGGGTTGGAACAAAAACTCCCGGCCACTGCGGCCCTCCAGGAATGACTTTGCCCACCCCTGGCTTAGAGTAAAGTCCAAAGCTGCCAGTGGCTCCTCTTCAAAACTGGTCCCACCCCCATGCAGCCAACACGGCATTTCTCGACAAGCTACTGAAGTATGCTTACAAAATAAAGCAAACTCTGCATTAGGTGAAAATTTAATTCTCCAGCTAGATTCCTTGCTCAGAACCATCAACCCCTTCGTTAAATCATTCAAACACATGCATGAAATCAATTTGCATCTATCCCATAGGCAACTCCTGTAAAAAGATTTCCACGCTCAATATGAATTCCGATCCTATGGTTTAACCACTTTTATTCTCTTATGGAGACATTGGCTGGCACAAAAGATTTACAACATGTTCCCAATAAAAGAACTGCCAACCGAATCAGGCTTACTCAATGCCAATTTTACGCGTTCAAATTATCAATGAGGAGGAATACATTTAGTATTTTGCACTGCAGCGGCAAACTATTCCAACAGTATGTCATAGATGCATATGTTAACACAGAGGGCGCGCGTCTCAACTATCTCAGATTAAATCAACAAGATCTGCGCGTGAAACAATACAAAGGACTATAAGATAACGCTGCAAGAAAATGGTAAAAATATTAACGTACGTGTAGGCAAAATGATCATATTACCATCCACATTTCCAGGAAGTCCAAGATACATAAAACAAAACTATCCGGATGCCATGGCCATAGTACGTAAATTTGGAAAGCTTGATTTATTTATCACTTTCACATGTAATCCTGCTTGGCCGGAAATTCTACATGCACTGTCGGATACCCAAAGACCAGAGCACAGACGTGATATTATAGTACGAGTCTTTTGGATTAAGCTGCAGGAATTATTTAGAGACATTCTATAACAACATCTTTTTGGGGTTGTTGTTCATTATATTTACATAGTCGAATTTCAGAAGTGCGGCCTTCCTCATGCCCACATGCTGTTTACTCTTCACAATAATTCTAACAACCAGTCTTCAGCCACGGTCAGTTGTTCGTGGCTTTTTCTAGGATTAGATCTTTTGACTCATTATCTGTCGTCTCCACCAAAACATCTATTCACAACTGCGTCTTTCATGAAGTATTTATTTCTTCTTGATTTCTGAATTCCTTTCTCACCTTTTTCTGTTCCTATTCTTACACTGCCGTATGCTATGGCGGGCGTCGGCTAGTAATAATAATTACTGTGTTTTTTTTGTTGGATTTTGAAAGAACCCCAACTTAATTGTAATTATATGTATCATCATTTTTTTCTTTTACATTATAAATACAGTAGACATTGTATTACAATCTCTGTATATCTGAACTTCTCATGTGACATGCTCAGGTGTCATTACTTACATGAAAACAAATGTGTTTTTCTCTCCTGTCTTAGTTTTGTTTTAATTTAAAATGAAGTCTCGGTTCTTTAAAATCCAACAACAAAGCACAGTAACTGTTTAGAGACTGCTGGTACTGATGTGCCTCAGTCTCTGTGTTTGTGAGGATTCACACTATGAGGCTTTCCTGTCTAAAATTAAAAAGCCGTGTTAGTTACTGGACAGAGTGAGCAGACATACAGTACAGTATTCAAGGCAGCAAAATATTACAGATCAAGTAATAAATATGGGGAGGCTTTGCAGGAATTGTGCACAAATTTCTTCTGAAACTGAAAGTCTTGGTAGTCTTGCCTGTAGAAATAACAAATCTAACATGAACTGCACTTCATCTCGAATTGGAAATCTTAAAAGCAGAAGAAAAGGACATCCAGTTGTGTCTCAGAATTCGGGTACACTGGCATCTGTTCAGCCACTTGGAAGGCTGGTTACCACCAAGAAAAAAAATACAATGAAGGGGCATTGTACTTCTAACTTCAGCAATAAGAAAAGTTATTTCTAAGGACCAAGCCTTCTCCATTATATTCAGTATAATGTATGTGTGTACTCCTCCTAAACCAACAGCTTAAATGATAAGCTAATGACACATGACAACAGCAGGTGCCCAGCTTGTCACTGTGCTACATCAGACGCACACCACACTTCTCTGATGGCTTTGGACATCATAAATTTTTAATTGTCTGTTTTCTGCCATAGAATTTTTTCTTCCAAACGAGGTTAAAGAAATCCATTTCAAAATTATGAGTAAATAGTAGCCAACTAATAAATTAATTCATAAGTTTGACATTAATATATCGCCAAAATGTAATTTAGGTACAAATGAAGACACATCCCCTCTCGCATTTCTTTTACTTCTACTCCTATTCCAAAATGTTTCATAAAGATTTATTTCTGTTACTGTCTTGAATGTTAAACCAATATCTCACTGTTTAATTCTTGTTCTTCTGTATACAATTTTCTAGACTAAATGTTGGAAAATGCAGTAACTGTGGTTTCCTTGCTTCATAAATTTCCTGTTCATAAGTGATATGTTCAGACCCTCTGTTACAACTTTCTGAATGGACATTAATATGCTAGAAATATCTTTTAAAAATGGAAAACACACTAAAATAATTAAAACATGTAAGATTCTGATCTGCTTCACTAACAATGTGTAATGCTATTATCTGCATCTCACTTTCTTGTAATAACTTAGCTGTTGCTACTCTAGAATGTAATGTAGCCTTCATTATTATTATATTTGTTAACTTTATTATGGAAAAACCATTGTATTGATGTAATCTGATATCAACATAATAAAAAATACTGATGGCTTTGGAGGGCACATTTTACACCCATCGAGTGTCAGACGTGCACTCCTAATTCTATTCCAAATTTGACACCTCGATTACATTGTTTTGCTTAATTATTAGCATGCCGTTCACTCTTTAAGATAAAAAAATGTGAACAAATGTTAAAAGAAACACACCACCAAACGCTAATAGGGTGTTATGAAATAAATGCAACCATTAACCCAAATATGGAAAATGCTGCGACTATCACATTTAAACCATGAGATTACGAATCTCATATTGTAACTAAAAATGAAAATTCTTATTGCCTTTTCAAGGACCCCACTTTGTTATAGAAAATGATTTATTATATCGGGTCTGTGAGCACGATTGGGGAGGGGGGGGGGGCCGGCACGGAAGCTTTTTCTAATCCCACAGCAAGTTTGTGAGTTAGCTGACACCCACCTCCTAGGAGGCCACCTGGGCACCAAGAAAACATTAGAGCGTATTAAACTTCGTTTCTATTGCCCCAGAATTAGTGAGGAGGTTCACCGCTTCTGTATTTCATGTCCAGAATGTCAGCTGCGGCAGATTCCTAGGAGGGGCCGTGCTCCTCTTGTTCCTCTTCCCTTAATTGATGTCCCATTTGAAAGGATAGGGGTCGACATAGTGGGAACCCTCGGCCCGAGGACATAAATATATATTAGTCCTTGTGGATTATGCAACCCGTTATCCTGAAGCTGTTCCGTTGCGCTCAGCTAATTTTAAAGCAATCGTACGGGAACTTATGGGAGTCTTTGCACGAGTTGGGGTTCCTAAAGAAGTCCTTACGGACCAAGGAACGCTGTTTACCTCGGAAACATTCAAGGAAACGGTCAAGTTACTTAAAATAAAGCACTTGAAAACCGCAGTTTATCATCCTCAAACCGACAGTTTAGTAGAGAGGTTTAATTAGACTCTCAAACAGATGCTTTGCAAGGTGGTCAGCGGGGATGGGAGGAATTGGGATCAGCTCCTCCCCCTCATTCTCTTTGCCTACAGGGAAGTCCCTCAAGCCTCAACGGGGTTCTCAACCTTTGAATTGTTATATGGACAACAACCCCTGGGCATATTGGAGATTTTAAAAGAAGGTTGGGAAGGAGAGGCGCTTCCCTCGACTAATATTTTGGAGTATATTGATAGATTTGAAAAAATTTGGCCCATATTAAAAAGTCACATGGAGGAGGCGCAAGCAGCACAGGCCCACTATTATAACCGTGGCACAACACTTCGGGAGTTTCAACCGGGGGATCGGGTCATGGTATTGGTTCCCACCTCCCACTCTAAACTACTTGCCCACTGGCAAGGACCATATGAAGTTAAGGGACTCGTCAATTATTTGGTGAAACAACCCAATCGTCAACCGACTGAGCAGATATATCATGTAAATCTGCTGAAACCGTGGAAGGAAAGGGACCCTGATCCCACCTCCGGTGAGCCCTGCTCCTTCTTTGCTCAGGTTAACACCCTTAGCTTCGGGTCTAATTTGAATACCCAATAGAGGCGGGAGCTCGAAGCAGTTATCTCGTCCGTCCCGGAGGTGGTAGATGAAAAACCTTAAAGGACCTCTCTGGTTGCCCACAATATTGTGACTGCGCCTGGGGTCATAGTCCGAGAATGCCCCTATCGTCTTCCCGAGGCAAAGAGGGCTGAAGTGGAACTGGAAATCAAGTGCATGCTGGAGTTAGGAGTGATAGAGGAGAATCATAGTTCCTGGTCCAGCCCAATTGTCTTTGTTTCTAAGCCTGACGGGAGTTGGAGGTTTTGCAATGACTTCCGTTGGCTTAATCATATCTCATAATTTGATGCTTATCCAGTGCCTCAAGTGGACGACCTCCTTGAGAGGCTTGGACAAGCTGAATATCTGACCACACTTGACTTAACTAAAGGGTACTGGCTGGTTCCTTTAACAGAAAGGGTAAAACGTAAAACCGCGTTTAGCACCCCTAGTGGGCACTGGCAGTATCGTGTCCTTCCATTTGGGTTACATGGGGCTCCTGCAACTTTCCAGCGTCTGGTGGACAAAGTGCTCCGCCCCCATAACACGTATAGTACTGCCTACCTATCTATTCCAGCACCTGGAAGGAACACCTACAGCATGTCCGAGCGATATTTTGGATGCTGGGTGAAGCCGGTCTTAGAATCAATCCAAAAAAAATTTTCTTTGGATTGAAAGAACAAATATTTGGGCTACCTTGTGGGTCGTAGTACTGTGAGGCTGCAGTGCTCTAAAAATATAAGCCATTTTGATATGGCCCCGTTCGCGAACAAAGCGGCAGGTCCAGGCATTTCTCAGCTTGGTAGGGTACTACCGCCGGTTTGTACCACGGTTTTCGGAGAGAGCCGTGCCCTTGACTAATTTAACAAAGCAGAGGGCTCCTAAGACTGTGGTATGGACTGAGATGACTGAGGCTGCCTTCATTGACTTAAAAAAAGGTCCTGACGTCGGCACCTGTTTTAAAGGCACCTGACTTTTCACTGCCTTTTATCCTCCAGACAGACGCTTCGGACACAGGCCTAGGAGCCGTGCTGAGCCAAAGTGTCCATGGTGCTGAACACCTAATCATGTTCCTGAGCCGGAAACTGCTGGATCGGGAGACCAGGTATGCGGCGGTGGAGAGGGAGGCACTTGCGATTAAGTGGGCGATTACACAGTTGAGTTACTACCTCTTGGGTCGGGAGTTTACACTTGTCACAGACCATGCACCTTTACAGTGGATGGCCTTGCATAAGGAGTCTAACCCACGAGTCACAAGGTGGTTTCTTGATTTAAAACCTTATAAGTTCTTTCTCGTTCATCGGAAGGGTTCTCTCCATGCCAATGCCTTCTCCCAAGTTCATGACCTTTCGGTGCAGAACACCCGACCCAACGGGTCTGGGCTCTCCTATCACACACGTTTCTTTAGGAGACAACTAAATGGCTTGAATACTTGTGATTCCATGCCAGACCAGGGGGTGGTGAAGTGCACTAATTTTCCCTCTCGATTTTTTGCAGACGATTCTAGGGAAATCCCATCCGCTCTGGGGCAGCCACTGACGTCACTTCCGGTTCCAGTATTGATAACATCACTTCCTTTGCTGACCTTTAAAGCCGCCGTCTTGTCTCCAGAAGATCAGTTCTGTTTTGGACTCAGTTGAATGCACATGTCTTTGCTAATTAATCAGTTTTGCAGCTGGGAACAATTATACGGGTGGCAGCCCCAAACCTTGTCAATGTTTAATGATCATTTTTGTGACATTATATAAAAACTGTAAGGTTATTTGAGAGTGTGATGTTTCACTGAAAAGTATTCAAATTAAGAATTTGAACATGGAGAGACAAACAAAGATAAGTGCTCGGGGTTTGGAGATACCGTTTTATGGATGTGTAAGTTCTCATTTGCTCAACTCAGAGTTACTGCACACAATTTAAGTGAGGGGCGAGCAGCGCGACCTTCAGCCCAGCGCCGATCTTTACTTGAGTCAATCCCCCTGTGGTCTCCCGCGTGTCTTTTCTGTTCAATCATCAGTGTGTGTGTTTCCAGTTCACTTCACGTTTTCGAGTCCATTTTCTACTTCACATTGTCCAGTCACACTGTCACCACCTCCTACTCTACATTTTGATTACTTACCATGTATTCCTTCATTCCAAGCTCATTTCACAAATATTAAGGAGAAAGTGGTGAAGACTGATTTAAAACTCCAAATGCCACCTTCAACTGACCAGCAGAAAGCTGGTAAATACATTAATTCAATAAATAATCACAATTTGAGGAAACAGAGGCCAACAACAGCCACTGTTAAACATAACATAAAAAAGCATATCAATTTTCAATAATTGATTTGTGAATTAATTATTAAGTAGGGCTAAGATTTACCTCTTCAGTGTTCTCTGAGACAATCCCAGCACCAGTTTTTGATCTCAATCAGCAAGATCTACCCCCCAAAACAAAGTAAACCCAAGATCATAAAATCAATTTAAAAACCACCACCAGCTCAAATTGTTACCTCTCCTGCCCCCTCAGTCAGTCCACACGGTGGGTGTCTTTCTCACAACACAGTAATCAAGTCACAAATGCTGCCCTCTTAAGAAATACCAGCACATGTCTCACCTCCACTCGGTGATGTCACCTGTGTGTCCACCTGTGACCAAACTCCCTAATTGTTAAGCTGACCACCATGACCTCCCTCACTAACTGGCTCAAGTGACATATGTGTTATATCAAAGTCACTCTTCTGAAGTTGTACCCAATAAAATTAAAAATATGTGCACCAATTTAAACAAACAGATTAAGAAAATCCAGTGATCAGCAATAGATAGAATAGACTTAGTGGAACTTTATTTGTCACAAGGTAGAAGTTACAGAAATTCTTTAAAAAATAAAAAAGGTATATATATAAGGAAATAAAAATACACACACTTTGGTCTGAACACACACCAGAATGACTATGAAGCAAGTAAAATAAAAAGAAAGAAAAGTTCTGAATTGGCTGCCACTGTCAGCATGAGACATGAACAGACGTATTACTGTTGGTATAAAGTAGCCCCCGTAGTGTTTCTTGACACACTTATGTGGAATGATTTGAAAGAACTCCATTTTATTGTGCAGCATTGTTCGTAATGGCACTCAGTTTTGTTTTAATCCTCTCCTCAGCTACGAACTCCAGGGGATACAGGGTGCATCTATGACTGATCTTGCCCTTTTATTTTGCCTGTTTTTTCAGTTGGCCTATCTTGACATTGATATACACAGCTCAGCACACCGCAATGTAGAAAATCACACTGGTCATCACAATGTGATAGAAGATGTGAATTATGTCACCTCCCACATTGAAGGAACGTGGCCTTCTAATTGACTGGCGTTAAGTCCAGTTAAGTAGCTTAAGTCAATCAGCTATTTACTAATGGAGAAGGGATGGTCACAGTTTAACAGAACAATGCACTTTAAAACATTTAGTGAGAAAAAGGGGGTTTGATTAAATCTGATAGCACAATCAAAAGTTATGATTGACTCAGTGGGTAAAGTGGGGACTGGTGGCTTTTAATGAATTGAAAAGGTTTGTCAAACCTACAGACAAAAATAGAAGTTATGCACAGTCAGTTATACATGTCAGCCTAAGCTAGCAAACCCCTTATTTCACTTGCTTGTCTTCTCCTGTTGCAGCTGCGCATTTCAGCAAAGTTAAGTTCCTCTTTAATCTCCTCCCTCCAGACTTTTCTGTTTCTTAACACAATCCTGTGCCCCTACTTGTACAAACCTTCATCAACATAAACTGATAAGACAATTCTGGGACCCCAGCAGCACTGTATGTTTAATTCAAGTAGTGAATACTGCTGACCCACAACTCTGTAAGATGGTCTTCTTGTTTCAGAGTCTGTTGGACCTTCACTCCACTCCCAAGATTCTGATAATCTGAAATGAAGAGCAATGAGTTACTGTCAGCATGTTACAAACTGTATAACTTTACATAAACCATAACATAGAGCCTGTTCTAAAATGATATTCAAGTGTCTTTAGACATAAGTGATGAAGTTTTAATAAAGCCGATTCTTGTTCTTTTCACAGAGAAAATTGCAAAAGCTGCTGTTTACTGGAACATCTCAATGGATGTGAAATGGGACACCCGTGATGTGGAGACACATATCATGGAGAAAACTGTAACTATTAAGCAGGAGGACTGTGAGTGGGAGTCCATCTGCCTTAAACAGGAAAGTCTGAACATCAAGGAGGAGGACAGTGAACCGCAGCCAGTGAGCATTAAAGAAGAACCTGAAGAGAAGTCTGTCAGTATTGAGACACATACCCATACAAATATGGACAGTGTAAAAGAAGACAACCTTCATGATGGAGTGGTCGCCAGGTTAGACTCTTCTCATAGCAAACACTGTTCATCTCCAGAGCCTTCTATCAATGTGAAGTCTGAATCATTAGAGTCTGAACCAAAGAGGGCTGTGGAAACTACATCTGTTAGAGCTCAGAGAAATAAGCGACCACCTTCAAAGAAATCTGGAAAAAGTAAGTGTAAAATAAAAATGTGTAAGATTTAGGGTTGGGATTTATGAGCTTGAAAGGTTGGGTCTTGTGATTTTTATGAGAAACATAGAAATGGAGTGAAAATACTTTATTTTATTGTGTGTTTAAATTTAGTGTGAGATTTCATCTATTGTTATGTAAGGTTTAGCAATTTGCTATTCTTCCATTATAGTGACTTTATGTAAAAGTCCTCAGCCTATCCTTGATAAAGAGTGCTATACAAATGTCCAAGAGCCAGACAATGGTATTGATCCCTCTGGAATTTCCTGGGTATCCATATTAATTCCTCTTAACAATGTAGTTCGATCGTCAACTAAACTCTGATTACACACAGCCTCAGTTGTCCTAATCTACTGTAATAACACAAACTATTGAACGGCTTCTTGTCAGTCCTGAACACATCATTTAAACATTCACAGTCCACTCCCTGACCCTCATATCTTTACAGACTGGTTGGCCCTTCTTTAACAGTAATGACCTAAACATAACTTTTTGTAGCTACTGATTAGCAATGAATTTTAATCCATTCCTTCATTCCAATCCTTTTCAGTTTCTTCATCCCTGAGAGCCCTTTTCTGATCAGTTCTCTTTAGGTCAGGCCACAGCATCTCGTGTCTCTTATTGGCCATTCCAGAACACCAATTACAGTATGTTTAACCCTTTCTGTTTTTAATTTCTTCCTGTGTTTTGGCTCATTGTCCTGTGACATCACTTAAGTTTTGTTAAGCTTCTACTATCCTGATATTTTTCTGTCAGATTTCGTGATAATATTTTCAATTCAGTGACCATTGATCATGTCAAGTGTTCCAGGCCATGAAGAAACATGCAGGCCAAACCATGATGCTCCATTCACCTTGAGTCATTAGTATCAATGTCCACTTTTGTCTTACCTCCAAACATGGCGTTGCAGGTTTTGACCAAAGACTTCAACTTTTGTCTCATTCATTCACTGATCATTGTCTGTTCTGGAACATGAAGATAATCTTTTACAAGTTTTAAGATGTGCAGTGATGGTTTTGCTAGATTGCATTGATTTCCTTGGTGTTGTCCTTCTGTAAACTACATTCTTACACTTTTCTCCATAAGAACACAAGGACAGAGACTTTCTCAAGTCCCGGAGACTTCTGAAGGCCCTTTGCTCTGCCTGTCTGGGTTTCTATTCACCTCTGCTTTCATGCTGTGATCTTTGTGGTTGCCCTTTCCAGTAGTGAGTTTCCTCCATTTTTGTAGGCATTATGGCTTTCTATGCATTGACGGACACCCAGGTCTTCCAAAATTCTTTTATCACATTTGCCAGCTTTACACATTTCTTCATTTCTTCTAGTGTTCTTGTGAAATCCTTAAAGAAGTATTTGGATGAAATGTCACACCTTTGGATTACACATTGAAGCGCCGGATTGGAGAAACAACTTAGACTGACATGCTGACATCATTCTTAAATCATAAAGTGGAAAAGGCTGTGTGTTCTGTGCTAGTCTGTGCTCCTTCTGTGTGAGTGTGCATTAAATATGACTTTGTTTTTTTTTTTTTTGGTAGCTGTTAAGGAGCAGAGAAGCAGTTTAATAGTTTTTAACGCTTTTTACAATTTTTTTTTTTGTTTTGTAATTCACACAACAGCAGGTGTTGGTTAAACATAGGAAGCTTAGGATTATTGTGCGAGGAACCCTTTCAGAACTGGGTGGTTGTAAGAGTGGTGTCCTACAAGGGCCAGTGTTAGGGCCACTGCTATATAAATATATTGTCAGACACATGTGATTGGGAGACAGCTGAATGGCCTAAATGATAGAAATACCACACTAGACGAGGGGGCGGCACGGTGCACTGACTGTCTCTCTCAATCTCTCTGCATGGAAAATCCTGCAGGGTTCTGGCACCAATGATGATGTCACTTCTGGTTCCGGGTCTGATAACATCATTTCCCTTACCGGCCTTTAAAGCTGCAATCTTACCTCCATAATATCTGAACTATTTTGGACTCAAACCTGTGAACATCTCTTTTCAATTTTCTTCAATTTTGCAGCCGGGAAAAAATATACAGGCGGCTGTCCCAAACCTTTATGGTGTCTGTGACTCATCTTTGTGACAGTGGCTTTTTAATATCGGTCAAATTTTCCCAAATCTATTGCGTAACTGCGTGATATATTCTAACATATTGGTAGAGGGAAGAGCCTCTTCTTCCCATCCTTCTTTTAAAATATCCAATATTCCCCGAGGTTGTCATCCTTATAACAATTCAAAAAGAGAGAACCTTGTCTCTGCTGACCACCTTTCAGAGCATTTGTTTGAGAGTCTGATTAAATCTCTACTAGACCATCGGTTAGTGGATGATACACCGCGGACTTTAAATACTTTATTTTAAGTAACTTGGACATTTCCCTAAATGTTTTCTGACGTGAAAGGCGTCTCTTGGTCTGTAAGGACTTCTTTAAGGATGCCATCATGCACAAAGACCCCTATAATTTCCCGTGAGATCGCTTAAGATGTGGCTGAGAGCAAGGGAACAGCCTCTGGATATCGAGTAGCATGATGATATGAATGATTTGGATAGGAATAAAAATAACAAGGTGGTTAAGTTTTCAGGTGATGCCAAGGTAGGTGGTTTTGGCAGATAATCTAGAATCTGTTGAGTCATCACAATAGAGGGATTTGGACAGTACACAGGCTTGGGCAGATTTGTTGAAGATGAAATTTAATTTAAGTAAATGCAAAGTATTACATGTAGGAAGTAAACATGTACTGTATGGTTTGTATACACAATGGAAGGTGTGAATATCTAAAGTAAACCTTATGAGAAGGATTTACGAGTGGTAGTGAAGTCATCACCATCGACTCCTAGAGAGTTCAGAAGTCATTAAGAAGGCTAAGAGAATGTCAGGTTATTTAGCGCCCCGATATGTGGAGTACAAGTCACAGGAGGTTATGCAGAGGCTTTATAAAACACTGCAGGCCTCATCTGGAGTACTGTGTGCAGTTTTAGTCTCCAGGCTACAAAACAGACCTAGCAGAGGTAGACAAGGCCAGTGAAGAGTGACTAGGCTAATTCTAGGGATGTCGAGGTATAAGTTATTGTGACGATGCGGGTTATGCTCCATGCTCCCATCTGCATTTTGGGAGCTCTTGAACCCAACACAGTCGGTAATGTCACCGATGAGCTGGACAGTGAGGCACAACAATGTAACAAGGGGATGGTGCAAAAAGTGCAAAGTGCTTTTATTAAAATAACAATCAAAGTCAAAGCAGTGTTCAAATAAATAAGTACAGCATCTCCCTACTTCCTACCTTCTCTCCTTCTCAACCTCCGTCCGTTTTTTTTTTCCTTTTTTTTTCTTCCCTTTCCAGCCACCTCACACTTCTATTTATCACGGGGACGTAGATCAGATGTGGCAATTGGCAGCTCCTGGCATCAACTACGGATGCAGATGACTCCTCACCTGTGCACTTAAGTGAGGACCATCCACATCACGAGTCATACGGGAACCGCTCCGGCCACACATAGCATGCCCCCTTTGTAAGCCGCGAGTGCGGCGATTATTTATTTTAAAAAGTGGCCTTTTTGTCGTGAGCTGTGGACCTGCTATACCACAGTTATCAGAAAAGTTTAAAAGAGTTCAAACTTTTCAGTTTAAGCAAATGGAGATTAAGGGGAGGAATGACTGAAGTATTTAAAATCATGAAGGTAATTAAAGCAGTCGAGCTCTACTTGGCTGATAATTTAAAAAGAGTTCAACCAGGGCCTTAAAGATGATTTCTGATGTTATGTGGAGTCGTTGCTGTTGTTGTTCCACGTTCAAATGGTCCTTTTCTCGCTTCAGAGTTCACTCTTCGTCTTTGCTATCTGTTCCTTTGTACATTTGCTGTGATTCTGTCTTTCTCAACTCACTGTTAGGCACTTTACTATTCCCTCTGCACTTCTGTGGCACAAGAGGGTTTGTACTGAAACTCCCATCTTGTAATAATGGCTCTTTTTAAGTCTTGCCAGACTGCTCAGGCACTAGAACAGAGGTTGGGAAGAGTGACTCTTAGAGTTAGTTCAGGGCGTCCATGTCCAAGGCTCTATGGAGAGGAGCTCACACGTCAAAGAAAGTTTGTGAACTGTTTGCTCTGCACAGTGTGGACGGCTTCCCACACCAAAAGGGAGCAAATTGTCAGCTTTCAGCCCACACAGAGAAAGTATTGTCTACTTCTTGGCTCCCTAGAGAGAACATATCCTCAGTCTTCATCCACCAAAAGTGACAGAAGAGGTGAATGCAGTTAAATTTAAAGGAGGGTGTAGCCCCTGGTGATTGAACTAAAGCCCCTTCTAGTTGCAGATCCAGGGCCTGCTTATAGGCTCGTTATTTTTTCCATCACAAACAGGCAGGTTCAGTTCTTGGTTACAAACCTAAGATGAAAGTCAATTTGGGTGTTGATTTGTTTGAAGGACACTCTGAAAAGCTGCAGCCTCAACTCTGATTTACACCTTTGTGTTCAGATGAAGTACTGGGCTGATTACTGGTATGAGCTGCGGTTCAGCCA
The DNA here is from genome assembly GCA_026402145.1 of Polypterus bichir lapradei. Lineage (NCBI taxonomy): Eukaryota > Metazoa > Chordata > Cladistia > Polypteriformes > Polypteridae > Polypterus > Polypterus bichir. The sequence goes on from JANRMT010062791.1 coordinate 190,297,080, forward strand.
TTCATTCAAGATTACAGGGTGAGGGGGTGCAGCTGACTTTCTGCGTCCTTATTAAATCTTCTGTCTTAACAGGTCTTGAGTGCCACTAAAAATCCTATTAAAATGGCGATGCCCACTTTGACCTGCACAGTCATGGAGTATCTGGTGTTGTGACATAAACACTTGATGTGTGGCCTGTGCAGCTCCCCCTCCTAGGCCTGGTGTGGCAGGTGGTCTGTGTGTCTCAGTGACCCTAGTATGATGTCTGGAGATTTGTGCTGCTGACCAGAACTATAAAGCGTAATTGTGACATTGGTGACCAGTATTTTGATTGTTATTTAAATTGTGCTTATTTGTGATGAGCAAGACAGCATTTTTCATAGTTTTATAGAAACAAAAAATGCTATAAATTAGGTTCAGTCTCTTATAACTTCTAGTCTCTTATTTTAAAATACTAGCACGGTGAAATGTTCATTTAGTAAATTGTGCACGATGATGAAATGTTAAGTCCTTATATTTTGATCACATCGTGTATTTTGGACTCTCCGTTCACTGGATATGTTAGTCCTTACTTCCGTCTTATTTTGTGTGTCTTGTTGCCTTTGTTCATTGAACATTACACCCGGACATGGGTGCCACACATTTTATTGTTATATATGTATTTAGAAATGCTTGTCTAATTGTTAATTTCTCTTTGAAGAATATGAGAAAATAAAGCAATTTTGTTGTATATGACATTTTTTTTCTTTCTGAAGTTGCTGTAAATAATTTTAATTTAATCCTTTTGCCTTTGTTAATTTCCTTAACAAGCAGTGGAGCAGTGAGATAAGCACTTTATGTTGCCTATGCAGCTTTACCACTCCTCAGGTTGGCATGACTGGTCTGCCTCAGTGGTCCTCCCAGTGATGATGTGTGGAGATTTGTGCTCATGACTGGGTGAGTCTAAGAGGAGGTGGCAGACAAAGAACAATCCATGAATGGCCTTCTCGTTCATCTTGATCCATTCACACAACTTGTAGAGATTGAATTCCCTAACAGCAAAGCTTGCACAGTGGCATATAAAAGTTCAGGCACCCTTGGTAAAAATTCTGTTGCTGTGACCAGATAAGTAAATAAAAGATGACCTGATCTCCAAAAGGCATAAAGCTGAAGATGACAAATTTATTTAATATTTTAAACAAGATTACTTTTTTATTTCCATCCCTTACTGTTTTAAAATAACAAAAAGTAACAAAAAAGATTAAAGGGCATGAAGGAAAAGTGTGGGCACCTGCATGGTGCTTACTTAGTAACACCCCGTTTGGTAGAAATCACAGCCTGTAAACACTTTCTGTGGCCCGCTAAGAGTCTTTCAGTTCTTATTTGGGGGATTTTCACCCACTCATATTTACAAAAGGCTTCTAGTCCTGTGAGATTCTTGGGCCGTCTTGCATGCATTGCTCTTTTGAGTTCTATTCACTGTGAAGCCCAGGGTGTGTACAGCCACCCTAACCTGACACAGACAGGCAGGACACAAGTATCTCTACACAGCACACCTTTATTTACAGGTGAGAAGTGCTTTCTTCGCTCCTCACAAGAGCACAATGTCCACAACACCAAGCACAGTCTTTCTTGTCTCCAGTCGTTTTAACCTCACAAGTTTTGTTCTTCTTCCTCCCTACTCTGGCCATTGAGTAGTGGTGACTACTACTCTGCTCCATGCATCCTCTCCATTACACTGACCTCCCTCTCATTTACAGACACATATTCTGTCTTGTTCCTACTGACCTTCATTCCTCTCATCTCTAGAGCATATCTCCACCTCTACAGGGTCTCCTCAACCTGCTCCCTACTATCGCTACAGATCACAATGCCATCAGCAAACATCATAGTCCACGGGGACTCCTGTCTAATCTTGTCTGTCAACCTGTCCATCACCATTGCAAATAAGAAAGGGTTCAGAGCTGAATCCAGATGTAATCCCACCTACATTTTGAATGCATCCATCACTCCTACCGCAGACCTCACCACTGTCATACTTCCCTCGTACATATCCTGTACAAAACTTATGTACTTCTCTGCCACTCCCGACTTTCTCATACAATACCACAGCTCCTCTCGAGGCACCCTGTCATATGCTTCCTCCAGGTCCACAAAGACACAATGCAACTCCTTCTGGCCTTCTCTAAACTTCTCCGTCAACACCCTCAGAGCAAACATTGCCTCTGTGGTGCTCTTTCTTGGCATGAAACCATACTGCTGCTCACTAATCATCACCTCACTTCTTACCCTAGCTTCCACTTCTCTTTCCCATAACTTCATGCTGTGGCTCATCAATTTTATCCCCCTGTAGTTACTACAACTCTGCACATCCCCCTTATTCTTAAATATCAGCACCAGTACACTTCTTCTCCACTCCTCAAGTATACTTTCACTTTCCAAGATTCCATTTAACAATGTGGTTAAAAACTCCACTGCCATCTCTCCAAAACACCACTATGTTTCCACAGGTTTGTCATCTGGACCAATGGCTTTTCCATTCTTCATCCTCTTCATAGCTATATAATGTAATAAACATATTTTGCTGCATTTCATGTTCAAAATGATATCGTCATCATATGTAAATATGCTCTGTATAAAGTGGCTCAGGTTGTGCAATATTATAGCTGTATTGCAAGTTTACGGTGAGTTGATTGTATTTAAGTACAAACAGTTCTACAAATAGCACTTGATGTACTGATTGAGTGCATTTAGAGCTCTTGGGATGAAGCTGTTTTTTGAACTGCAATGTCCCTACAGGAAAGGCTTTGAAGTGTTTGCCATATGAGAGCAGTTCAAATAGACAGCATGGCTGAGGCAACATGTGCTTGATGCTGTATCCTGATAATTCTCTTTCTGATCAGCTGCTGTAGAGCTGTGATTCCACACTCGGATACAGTGGGATAAATACTTGAGAGTAACAACGCTAAAGCTAATATGGTATTTGGAATAGTTTGGCCATTCCGTTAACCATTATACTGTTAAAAGGTTAATTACAATCAGATGCCTTAAATTAATTAACAATATGTGGTTAATGTCAGTGTATTTGATAAAGCCGCATCAGGGATGTGGATATAAAAAAGAAAGGGAAACTACACCGGAACAAAAGCACTACATTGATGCTGGGTACCGCCAGTTTGCAAAACCAAGTAGGTAACTTGCGTACACCAAGGATTTAGCTGCTGTGAAAATGTGCGTGGCTTTACACCAAGTTTAGTTTTTATACATCACGAGCATGGAAACATGAGCATGGAAACGGAAGTATGCAACATTTTTGTGCATACACACCATTTATACATTAGGCCCCAGGCGTCCAATGACCTTCTTCCTGGTGTGGCGGAAGTGCTGCTAAACAGAGTCCAGGCACCTCCTGGCGGTGGCAATGGGCCCCAGCAAGGTTGAGCTTTCATGTTTCAAACCCGTGGCCCCATTTCAAGCCAAGGGGGTGCCCTCTATCGGTCTGGGGGAGACGGTATCCAGAATAAGCCCTCTCCCCCTGTCTTTCTGTGCTGAAGGCATCACTGCTGGAATGGGCCCAGGCAGTCTGTCATACCACCGATTGTCGTTAATGTTCAGTTCAAGGAACGGAGAGAGCCATGACAAAACATTAAGCTCCTTGAGGAGTCCACTGTGAATTCTGGGGTGCAGTTCTGATCATTATCCTTTTGTAGAAGCCCTACTCTTTTCATTTTTAGCTTTTATAGATGGTGTGATGTTTGCTTCAGAATTTTCTAATATTTAATTGAATCCATTCTTCCCTCTACCAGTGAACAGTTCCCGGTACTCTTGGCTTCAACACAAGCCTGAAACATGATTAATCTTCTCCCATCCTTAACAGTCAGAGACTTTTTCTTGTCATGGAATTCTGTGCCCTTTTTCCTCCAAACACACCTTTGCACATTTGGCCAAAAAGTTATTTTTTGACTTAATTAGTTCACATGGTTTGATTCCAAAATGCATCAGGCTTGTTTAGATGTTCATCTGCAACCTTTGAATTTTGTGGTGAGGAAATATTTCTTTCTATGGCTCTTCCTTGGAGGTCATATTTCTGGTGGTGTTGCAGTACAGTAGAACAGTGCATCACCACTCCAGAGTCTGACTACAAAAGACCACCAGGAAGCTTTAAGACACAGGGGTTTAGATTTCCCATTCTAGCAATGCTATGAGCAGTTGTCTTGGTCTTCCAGACCTCAACTTGATTTCCACCATTGCTGTTAACTGCCATCTCTTAATAACGTTACCAACTGAGGAGGTAGCTACTTGAAAACCCTTTGACATCTTCTATAGTCTTTTCCTGCTTTGTGACTATAAAATATTTTATTCTTCAGAGTGTTAGACAGCTGCCTAGAGGAGCCCATGACTGCTGATTGCTGGGACAAGGTTTGAGGAATCTGAGAATTTATGCAGCTCTGAATTTTGCATCACCTGGCCATTCCTAATGATGATTGTAATCAAGCCAAAGCCTTAAGAAGCTAATTAGGGTCTGACATCTTGGGGAAAAAAGATATCTGAAATTTCTGGGGTACTCCTTTTTTCACTTTACAAATCAAAAATAAGGCACAAATCTCGTTTAAAATGCAGAAAAGAATGTTTTATCTTTAACTTTATGGCTTTTGGAGATCAATTCATCAGATATTGACTTAACTATTCACAGTAACAGTTATTTTCATCAGGGGGGTCCCCACACATTTGCATGTCACTTTGTATGAGATGTCATGAAAGCGCTCATCTTGGTAATGCTACATTTGAAAAGGATCATCTGCTTGGCAGAGTATATCGTGCACCCATGTGAAGAATTAAATGACGGAACCCTTAACTTTTTACTATAGAAAGTGGTGGTGTATCTAAAATGATAAACTGTTATTATTTTTGAGTGATACTCTGATTTTTTTGTCCTGTCCTGATCATATGTCTGGTTCTTTTCAAACAGTGCTAATATTGACAGCTAAGACACATTTCTTTCCTTAGCAGTTTTCCTGCTTTCACTGCATTGTTGAAAGTCGATGTGCTTAGCCGAGTGTTGTACCTAAACGTTTCTCATCAAATTAGTTGCGGAAAATGTCTTTGCTTTAAATACACCACAACTAACAACTAACTTTTTCATTTTAAACTTTATATATAAAATTCCTATCACATTTAATATACTTTAAGATATTTCCACACAGCAGTTATTTTCTTCATCAGTTTCAACTCTGTGCACTCTGTCAGTTGTACGTGTGCCCTCAGTTTAACATATTCCATGTCATGAAATCGGTGGACCACTCAACGAACTACAAGACGATTACACAATAAACAGCAAAATTTGGCCACTTTTAATTTAAGACTGATTAATTTGTGTAACAGTACTGTTTAATGGAGTTGTATTTCTTCTTTATAGCGCTCCTAATTGAGTGCAGGCTTGGACTGCTTGATGTTTGCAGCCATAACAGAGATAATAATTACATACATGAACAGACACATTGGATCAATTAGACAGTAAAACCTGGCAAATTTTAGCTTAGTCAACATAAATAAGTCCTGATAGTAGATACCCTTTAACATTATAATGGTGAGTATAAATGTCACCAGCGTGTCACAAAGGTTACCAGTCCTGGTGTCACCTGCCACTCCCCTGTAGAGCTGAAACACCAACAGCTGCACTCATCCTCAGTTTTCTCATCTTCTATTTTTTCTTCGAGGTCACTGCAGCTTCTGTAGGCCTGTGCACAGAGGCGTCACTCATCCATTGCTCTCTTTTGCTTTGGTGAATGAAAGAAGACATTTTGTTGTTTGTTTTGGTGTCAAGTGGTTTTAGTTTAAGTGTGAATTAATGTCAGGACACATTCTAATTCTTGAAGATGCACTTTTCATGCTTGGCATGGCATTCTGTTTTATATAGTACCCTCCATAATGGCTGAGACAATGAAACATTCTTCTTGCATTTACTCCTTTAATCTACCGTTTAAAATTGCAAATTTAATAATTCAGATGTAATTAAAGTGCAAATTACTGATTTTCATTTAAGGGGATTTGCAAACATTTCATTCACATCTTGTAGAAATGACAGCACTTTTTCTGAATCATCCTCCCATTTCAGGGCACCGTAATGTTTGGGACAATTAGTGCCAGAGGTGTTTGTGATCCCTTAGGTGTGTTTCATTGCATTAGTCTTGCAGGCCTAAGATGCCTCAGCTTACTCCTACCTACAGACTACCTTTGGTTTCTGTAGTTTCCATTGTTCAACATGAGGGCAAGAGCTGTGCCAATGAAAGTCAAAGAAGCTGGAAAATAATAATGAAATCATTCAAGACATCAGAAAACCTTAAGATTACCCAATTCAGCTGTCTGGGATATCAATAACAAGAAAGAACACACTGGAGAGCTCAGTAATCATAAAGGGACTTGTAGGCCAAGTAAGACCACCACTGCTGAAGACAGCAGAAGTTGCTGCAGATGTAATTTTGATCAGGACTTGCATACCCGGATGGTAACGATATTGCATGTATCTCTCTACCGTCTTAAGTATACCATCCCATTCAGATGGCATTACGTGACTCAGAGTGACAGAGATTCTTCACCAGTCAGGCAGTTCACACTAAAAAGCCGCCATCACCAAATAACCCACAGCTGTTAAGACCTGTAAGAGAAAAGGGATTCTGTGATTTCTGTATGGTGATCTCTGTAAGGATGGCTGCAGTTCAGCACACACTTCAAAGAGGATGACAGTAGGGAGTCTAAATCAGCTAAGTCATCATCATGAGCCAAAATGTCATTGTGATACATCAAAACTCACTTCTTGTGTAGCCTGTCAAACATCAGAATGTGAAATGTGTAATGAAATGAGATTTTCTATTCAGTTCTTCGTTTTTCCTCCTGGAGTTGCTAAAATGCCAACACAAATAAAGTCTTCATGAGACTTACAAATACTCAAAACTTGAGGGAACTTTGAGCCAATTTAAATGACAAGTTCTACTTTTATAAATCTTGACATTTGCATAAGAAACAGCTTTCATATATGTGGCCAAGCAAAAGGAAGTTTTATACATGTGGCTCTACTGAGCAGTTGTAATAAAGGATGTAAAATTAACAAATTAAGTGTGTTTTCCAAGTACAACAAAAGTTTTATAATAGCTTAGGCTGATCAAAGGTTGTTCCTAATTCCAGCCATCATGTATTTAATGTGAGTTAATGTTGATAATAAGGCAGCGATTGAAAATAATTGCATTTTTTTTTTCCTTTTTGTTTTAAATTTTACACAGGAAAGAAAGATCACTGCAGTGTGGAATGTGGCAGAGAATTCTCTAACAGGAGTGCTCTTCAGAAACACACGAGAGTTCACACTGGAGAGAAGACATATTGCTGTAATGATTGTGGTAAAAAGTTTTCACATATGAGCAATCTTCAGATACATACAAGAGTTCACACTGGAGAAAAGCCATATTGCTGTAATGAATGTGGCAAACAGTTTTCACAGATGGGCAGTCTACAGAATCACATGAGAGTTCACACTGGAGAGAAGCCATATTGCTGCAATGAATGTGGCAAACAGTTTTCACAGATGGGCAGTCTACAGAATCACATGAGAGTTCACACTGGAGAGAAGACATATTGCTGTAATAATTGTGGTAAAAAGTTTTCACATATGACCAGTCTTCAGAGACATACGAGAGTTCACACTGGAGAAAAGCCATATTGCTGTAATGAATGTGGCAAACAGTTTTCAGAGATGGCCAGTCTACAGCAACACACAAGAGTTCACACTGGAGAAAAGCCATACTGCTGTAATGAATGTGGTAAACAGTTTTCACATTTAAGCAATCTTCAGAGACACACTAGAGTTCACACTGGAGAAAAGCCGTATTGCTGTAATGAATGTGGCAAACAGTTTTCAGAGACGGGCAGTCTACAGAAACACATGAGAGTTCACACTGGAGAGAAGCCATATTGCTGTAATGAATGTGGTAAACAGATTTCACGTATAGTCAGTCTTCAGAAACACATGAAAGTTCACACCGGAGAGAAGCCATATTGCTGTAATGAATGTGGTAAACAGTTTTCACA
>JANRMT010062791.1:190345116-190360714 GCA_026402145.1 Polypterus bichir lapradei
CTCCTACACAATCTGAACACAAATGTAAAGTCACATAAAGCCTACAGTTCATATTCAAACACCATCAACGTGTCTACTCCACAGTCTACTGAACCAGCAGGGAGGTCCTTGGAAAAGAAGGAAAGAAAATAAAAAGACACGTGAAAGTCAAACACTCCGAGTGAATTACGAGTTTAACAGACAACAACAACAACAACAACATTTATTTATATAGCACATATTCATACAAACAGTAGCTCAAAGTGCTTTACATAATAAAGAATAGAAAAATAAACACAATATGAAAACAAAATAAATCAGCATTAATTAACATCGAATAAGAGTAAGGTCCAATGGCCAGGGGGGACAGAAAAAACAAAATAAAAACTCCAGACGGCTGGAGAAAAAAAAAATAAAATCTGTAGGGATTCCAGACCATGAGACCGCCCAGTCCCCACTGGGCATTCTACCTAACATAAATGAAACAGTCCTCTTTGGATTTAGGGTTCTCACGGAAAGGCTTGATGATGATGGTCACGTAGAATTCTGCCTTTTAGTCCAGACGGGTGTTTGCAGTTTACCTGATTTTTCATTAACATCCAATTTCCAGAAGATATTCTTGTAGCAAGTTGGCTGAAAGGAAAAAATCTAAATGTCACTTGTAATTAAATTGAAAGGCTCTGTGCACATCGCGACTGTCAGTCTGAGTCACAAACAAGTTAGTGGCGCACTGCACATTACAGGAAAGTCTTTAACAGTTTAGAAATGGCAGGCATCATCTGCACAAAACTACCATGAAATGTTATTAACATTGACGGTACAAAAACACGGCAGATTACTTGGGATTACCAATAAGACACATTACTACAAGAACTCAAATATAAACTAAACTGAAAAGAGAAAAGGTAACCTGGTGCACCACTGCAGTCAATCTGAACTTTATCAAAAGCCTGCTTTACCACAGAAGGACTAATCAAGCGTTTCCAAGATTCTTGTAAAAGTTTATTTTGTCTTCCATGCGCAGTCGAGGAGTTCTCGTGAAACTCGCCTTGTGGAATTTGAGGAGTTGCCAGTACCGCGGAGTGCCGATCCACTTCAAGCACTGAATATAAATCAATTACTACAGCGAAAATGATTATTAATACAAACATAAAGGTTCACGGTACAAACATAACCATGCAACACGAAATTATTAAAAAATACAAAGAAAACTATGCAAATTTCAAACGTTTTCATTTCGAAGCACACTTACTTCCACTGTCAAAAATACGAGCAATTAGTTTTGTCACTACTTATTCTTTTGTCTATTTGAGTTTCATCGTTTGTTACAACGGCGGGTTATTTAAGAGAAAACTCTACAAGGCGGAACCTTATAAATGGCAGAGATTTTTGTGGAGAAGAATATATGCGTGGGTTTCATTTACAAATAAAGGTAAGACCATAAACGGTTTTCAATTTTATAACAAATGGGATCAGACTCAGAAAAAAAATCCAATATTTAAAAACTAAATTTTGACTTTAAATAAAATATTCTTTTGTTTTTCTTGTTATCCATTTGTTGAACAGTCAATCGAAATTGATTAAAGCATCGGAATTAAAAGCTTTTAAAAACAATTAAATATTTCAGTCAAGGTCAAAATTGAAATTTGTTTTTTTCTTCACCACTCTATACTGTCATTTGTATTGAATGAGTATGAATTGTGGAGGGTGAGGGTCAAATGCGCTCACTCCTGTCGCTCTAAATGTAAATGCTGATGAGATATAAAACGTAACCAGTAGTCAATGTACACAATGGCTGCCAATCAAATAGTCAATAAGCTGCTCTTTTAGGTTCATATATTTGTAAATCTGACGGACTCTAAAGGAGTCAGTGCCTCACCAGCCATGAACCTCACCGCACGTCACTGATCAGGAGGACAATCACGTAATGCGAATGGCCAGGAGCAGCGCTAAGTGTCCGGACTTTTAAAACGTTAAAATGGGCTTTCGGAGAACACACCGAGCACGTCTATGATGCTCTCTGGCGACTGGCACCCCTAGGACTGCCCAGTCGTCTCTTTTTCTGAAGTTACTCAACTTGTTCATGTCACAAGTACATACCTCTCCGCTTGTTAAATGTTGTCTTCCACCTGACAGACCAGTGCGACTCCGATTAACATTCAGACCCTCACTTAAGAAATCACAGTCTGATTTGAACTGTACATGCGCACCAATGTCATGCCAGTACGGCCCGAGCTGTAATGCGCATGTGCACACATTTCCTGGCCGCAGACAGAGACGTCCTTTGTATTGAGAGAGAAGCACTTCGATCAGACAGCAGCGTTGCACACGGGCCAAAAATATTATTGAGTTATTCATTTAAGGCTCACTGATATTTTGGTCAGTCCTTCATAAACTTATTTGCCTCCTAAACGTTCTTAGTTTTCAAAGTAAACTATTAAGAGGGTGAGAGGTTGGAAGCACCACACAACGAACCGCCTGGATTGGGACCCAAGTGTAGTGGGTGACACCTCAGCACCACACTGGACACTGGGTGAGGTTTTTTTATGGTGGCTGGAGAGCCAATCCTGCCACCAACCCCCAAGTTTTCCCTGTAAATTGGAGGACCTGCTTGCAGGGCTGGATGCAGATTAACGTCATACCCAAGATGAAGCAATTGTAGGTTAAGGGCTCTGCTCAAGGGTCCAGCAGAGTAGAGTCACTACTGGCATTTAAGGGATTTAAAGGGTTTATTAAAAAATATTTATCCCGTTGTAAGATGAACAATCATGTAATGTCATGAAACAAATATATCGCGTTTTATGAAATGGGTAACTTTTGAACATTAAAACATTTTAAAGAGAACAGGCCATTCCTACTAACAAAGCTCGCCAACCTTATCCACTTAATTCCTTCAAGATAACATCAAGTCAAGTTCTGAAGTTCCATAAAGTCCTGCTCTCCATCATACTATTGGTCACCCATTCCAGGTGTTTGCAGTTCTTTGCGTGAAGAAAGACGTCCTAATATTTCTGCAAAATTTACCCTTAGCAAGTTTCCAATTGTGTCCCTGTGATCTTGATTAACATTTTAAAGTCACAGCCCTGATCCACTGGACTAATTCCCCTCATAATTTTAAATATTTCAGTCATGTCTCCTCTGAAAAGATGCAGCTCTTTTAATCTTTCCTCATAACTCAACCCCTGGAATGAGCCTAGTCGCTCTTCTCTGGACCTTTTCTAGTGCTACTATGTCTTTTTTGGAGACCACAACTGCACACAGGACTCCAGATGAGGCCTCACCAGTGTGTTATAAAGCCTGAGCAGATCCTCCTTGGACTTGTACTCCACACATCAAGGCGCTATATAATCTGACATCCTGTTAGGCTTCTTAATGGCTTCTGAACACTGTCACTTTCAATTTTCAAATCTTCCATTGTGTATTAAACTCTCACAATTTTACTACCTACATGTAATTCTTTACATTTACTTACATTTAGTTTCATCTGCCACAAATCTGCCCAAGCCTGTATGCTGTCCAAGTCCCTATGTGATGATTCCACAAATTTGAGATTATCTGTCTATTCACCCAGCATGGTATCATCTGCACCAGCAGCTTGTTACTGTCAAAGCGGAGATGGGCACCCTTAGCCCAAAGAAGGCACTCGGAGTCTCAGGACAGGCAGCAGAATCAAGCTTAATTCTGCAATGCACATACAGACTCAGAGTCAGGAGGACTGAGTGCTCAGCAATGGGGCCATCTTACTTTTATTACAGTCCTTATCAAGAGCGGACCTCACTTAGCTCATTTGTCCCCCTCATCTGACTCCCAGCATTCCACTGTCTTGGTCCTGCGTCTGATTGGCTCCACCAATATTTCCCAACCTAATGAACGTAGCAGTCTGTTCTGTCCATCATGCCCACTTGACAGACCCTCTCCCCACCTTGCACCCGTCCAGTACCTGCCACCATTATTTCCAGTCCTCAGCTCACATTCACCACATAGAAAATGTCTGACCTTGACTTATGAAATATTGGTAGTTTCCAGCCTTCTAAGAAAAAATAAAAAAGTATACGGTAACAGGCCTTTTTGTGATTTAACCCTTACTATACTAACGTGTACTAGGATACAATGATTATTTTCATATATGTTCATGATTCTTTTTGAATATATGCATCAACTTTAAGATTATACTTTTCTAAATTTTCCCTCCTTTTGAGGCCCAATAATTTTTATAACCCAGAAGGTGAAAAGGAGGAACCAGCTCTCAGTCTTCTTTGGGCCTTAAACCTGAGACCACTGTCAGTCTTCACAACCTCTGGTTCACCGTTTTCCCCTCCTGGTGACACAGAGGCCAAACATCTCCCCCCTTTCATAGACTAGAGAGATGTATCAGTAGTACAAGTATACAGTAGGACAAATATAAGTAGAAGTCACACAATGTAACAATAACACAATGGATTACAGGTAATCTAAAAGTCAATATAAGACAGTTTAGAGCAGCAGCAGCAGATGATTACAGAATCCAGTGTTCTTCCTAGTCTTGTGCAGATGTCTTCCAGTGTGTAATTGTGTGAAATATTGCTATGACCCAGGAACTTTGCACACCATAGAGGGTCCTCTTCCTGGGGAGCAGTTACCGGCACTTCACCCAGGAAGCCTTTAGTTTGCCATCTCTTTTCCCAAAATGTCATCGAGGAGAAAATCAACATTTGAAGCTACAGATGCTTGTGGTTCAATAACTTGGATATTCATCTGTTTGACAGCAGATCTGGCAACATGTGATCTGAAAACTGGCAACAGGCAGCAAAACACAAATACAAGACATCCAAGTATAATCAAGAGAATAATGCCTGCTTTTCTTAATAATGCTTTTGTGTGCCGAGGTTGAAATGGTATTAATATCAAAATTTGAAATCCCTTCCTGCATTTTCTTTAATTTCTTTCCTAAGAGCTTTACGCTTGGCCATAACTTGTGTAAAAGATCTATCAGGTGCTGTGTTATTAGGTATAAAAGTGCAACACTCCTCTCCTAACATATGGCACACTCCTCCTTCTTCTGCCAACAGCCAGTCTAACACTTCCCTATTCTGCCACGTCATGTGACTGGTACCATCCAATTGCTCTCCTAATGCTGATAAGGCGGAGTCAGTACAGCTGATAAATCTCTGCTGGTTATAATACAGATAATTAATCCACACTGTGTTTCTATTAGGCGTAATCCACCCAAATACTGACTCAAGTCCTGATTTAATTTCATCCCTTGCTTTAAACTCATTTGGAATGCCTCTAGGTTCCCTTCCTTGTGCCTTGTGTTGGCTGCGATTGGCTCTAGCAGACCCCCCCATGACCCTGTAGTTAGGATATAGCGGGTTGGATGACGGATGTATTAAGAGTGGATATCGTCCACTCGGTTCTGTCAACTAGACGCGCTCCCATGCGCTTGCTTGAGTCTGTATTGTGTTTGGGACCACCCGAGAGTAGCATCCACTTGCAGAGCCACAGCACCATATGTCACCGCAGTTGAAGACCCGCAGTTACAGACCTGGAAGTGGCATCACCATCGTTTCAGGACTGACTTCGTAAAATTATTTCGGCAGTTCTCGGCAAGGCAGTCTCGGAAAGTTAAAGTTAAAGCTCTGTTAAAGTTAAGTGATAAAAATAAGAAGAGAAAAACTGTACATCAAACCAAAGAATACGCATCATTGTAAAGTTCAGAGGGTTTCTGCCATCACGTCGTGTCATACATCAAACTAAACAATACGGATCGTTTCTGTGAAATACACTATTAACATTTATGTTGTGTTCAGGTCTGTGGGAACCATTTAACATGTCGACAAAATTAAAATCATCAAGATCTGTGTGAATTGAAAATAGTTTATCGTTTATATTCATGAAACGAACTATACAATATAATTACAATATTTAGACCACATTAGAGTTTAGTAAAACGTTAATAATAAGTTATTGATTTTTTTTAAATATACAGTGCAACATTGTTCTAAACCAATTTAGAATAAACATTTAAGCCAATCTAATATTTTTAAACATGAATGCGAAGAAAACAGCAATACATATTCTACACTGAATTATGTAATATATTAATTTCCTTATATAGAACTGCTCTACTTTTTGTCACTTATTATTATAAAAGACGGGCCATCAAAAGAAAATAATAAAAATACTAATAAGAGCACAATGCACCCTTCCTATGCCCAAAATTCAGAAAGAACGTCAGGTCTGTTTAATGTCCTCCTAAACAAATGAGTTAAAACAAATGAATGGAGTCAGCTGATGTCATTCATTTTGGGAGGTCATTCCATAGTCTGGGCGCTATATACAGCTGAAGGCCCTGCTGTCACCCACAGAGTGCAGGTTAGTGGGGGGCACAGAATGAGAGGCACCCTGCCTGGGGTTTGTTTCCTGCCTTATGCCCTGTGTTGGCTGGGATTGGCTCCAGCAGACCCTAATGACCCTGTAGTTAGGATATAGCGGGTTGGTTAATGGATGGATGGATGTATTTATCTTTATTTAGTGAAGATATTATTTGTAGCCAATGTTATAATGGTCCTGTTGTTCTTTTTGAATTTTGGGCATAGATGGGGCGCTGTATAAATAAATTGTTTTCTTATTAGTATTTTTATTTTTTTTCTTTTGATGACCAATCTTTTATAGTAATAAGTGACAAAAATGAGAGGGGTTCTATATAAGGCAATTAATATATAGCATAATTCAGTGTAGAATATGTATTGCCATTTTCTTCACATACATGTTTAAAAATATTAGATTGGCTTAAATGTTTATTCTAAATTGGTTTAGAACAATATTGCACACATATATTGCATATTTTAAAAAGTGTAATAACTTTTATTATTAACGTTTTACTAAACTCTAACGTGGTGCAAACATTGTGATTATATTGTAAATTTTGTTTCATGAATGTAAAACGAAAAACTGTTTTCAATTAACACAGAGCGTGATGATTTTAATTTTGTCGACATGTTAAATGGTTCTCACAGACCCGAACACAACTTGGCAAATGATTTGAACTCCTTTGACGTGTATTGGGGTCCATTGTCTAATATTAATGTCTCTGCAATGCCATGTCTAGCGAAGGCTGCTTTGAGCTTGCGTATTACAGCTGCTGATGTGGTGGTGTGAAGTTTGTCTAATTCATAATATCTGCTATAGTACTCAACAGTTATGAGGTAGTTTCCATTGTTTCATGTGAATATGTCTGTACCTACAACTTGCCATGGCCTGTCTGGGATGTGGTGAGGTATCATGGGTTCTCTGGTGTTCGATGAATGATGTTCCTGACAGATTTGATATTCCAGGCCAAAGTCTCCAGTTCTGCCCGATTCTTTGGTGGCTTCATCATCCTGAGAGCAGAGATTTTGACTGGGTCTAGTTTGATGCCATCAGCTGAGAGGCGATGACCAAAGTAGCTGACCTCAGTGGCTCCAATGGTGAGTTTCTCAATATTGAGATGGACGCCTTTCTCCCATGAACGTTGTAGCATGGCACGGAGGTTCTGGTCATGCTCTTTACAGGTTGCACCATAGATGAGGATGTCATCCACGATGGCAACTACTCCACTGCGGCCTTGATATGTCTCATCTGTTTTCATCTGAAATTAATCCTGGGCAGAGATGAGGCCAAATGGTAAGCGCAGGAAATTATAGCATCCAAACTGGGTGTTAAATGTTGCCGGCATAGAAGATTCTTCCGTGAGCTTTATAGCCCAGTATCCTGAATGAGCATCTACTACGCTAAAGTAGTGTGCTCCTGTCAGCTGTGGTGTGATGTCCTCTAGTGTTGGCAGAGGGTAGTGGGGCCGTTTAATAGCCTTGTTCAAGTCTCTAGAGTCAAGACAAACTCTGAGCTTGTCTGTTCTTGGTTTTTCAACGACCACCAATGCATTCACCCATACAGTTGGTTCTGTCACCTTGCAAATGATTCTTGATTTCTCCATATTCAGCAGCTCTTCCTTTAGTCGACTTTCGCAAGGCAAGGGGAATCCTTCTTGGCAGGTACACTACTGGAACTGCTGCGGGGTCACGGTGAACACTACACTCCCCAGGGAACAGACCAATGCCCTTAAAACGTCAGCCAACTCTTCTTTTATCGACTTTATGTCAGCTGATGAGGTCACTGCTAGGACTAGCTTAATCAAATCTAAATCTACACATGCCTTTAGCCCTAATACTGGAGGTGCCTGTGTCTCTATAACAGTCAGTCAGTCATTGTCCAACCCGCTATATCCTAACACAGGGTCACAGGATCTGCTGGAGCCAATCCCAGCCAGCATAGGGCACAAGGCAGGAACAAATCCCCAGGCATACACCAAACACACAGTAGGGATAATTTAGGATCACCAATGCGCCTAACCTACATGTCTTTGGACTGTGGGAGGAAACCCACGCAGACATAGGAAGAACATGCAAACTCCATGCAGGGAGGAACTGGGAAGAGAACCCAGGTCTCCTTACTTTGAGGCAGCAGCGCCACCGTGCCACCCGTCTCTATAAAATAGAAATCCATAACCATGCTGCGCTCCTTGTATTTACAATGCAGCGTACATGTACCTCTTACTATAAGCTGCTCACCATTTGCCTTGCATTCACTCAATAGACTATTGTACTCACTCGCAGGAATTACATTAACTTATGTACTGGTGTCTAATTTAAATTTAAGTTTTTCACCTTGCTTTCCTATTGATATGTCTACAAAGGCTTCTTCAGCTTCAGAGGGTTGTTCCTTTCTTACTGCATCAATAAACAGCTCGTCTTCCTCTTTATCTGAGACATCACACACTGCATGCACGGGTTTACCATTCCCAGTCCTGCAAACTTTAACGAAGTGGTTCAACTTACCACATTTTTTACACTGTCTTCCTTTAGCTGGACATTGACTCTTTCCACCGTGTGCTTTGTTTCCGCAGTAGCTGCACTTCTGAATATGCTTGTGTGCATCAATTGCTTCATATTCTTTTGCTGCCTTCTCAATTGTGTAATGCGTTTTTTATGCAGCGCTCTTTGGAGTCCTTGTTTGTTGTCCACGTACTGCGTTCACAGTTTGTTCACGTGAGCCGCTCGGGGTGCCTGCATCGAAGGTTCTCAGCTGTGCTTGTGCGATCTTGCGATGTCCACGGCTTTGTTTAATGTTGGCTCAGACCCGGCGCTTAAAAATTTCTCTCGCACTTTCGTTGAATTTACACCAAACACTATTATGTCCCTGACCATCTCATCTTCGTTTGCATAAGCACAGTGCTTCACCAGCAATTTGAACTCCGTTACAAAGTGATCAAAAGTCTCGTTTATACCCTGTGTCTTCTCATTAAACTTGTATCACGCGAATATCGTATTCGTCTTAGGCATGACATACGCCTCAAAGCGGTCATAATAAGTTTTCAGTACCTTGGCTTCCTCCTGGGTGTCAGTCCATGTGTTGAAAATGACTCTTCCTTTTTCCCCAGTCCACAGGAGCAGGTAGCTGCATTTCTCACTCTCGTCTTTGCCGTTTAGCGCCCCAGAAAACATCAGCTCCGCGTGTTGTCGGAACTTTTTCCATTCTCCTGGCAGGTTAAGAGAATCCCAGTCAATTCGTGGTGAGGGAACTCCAGCAAAATCCATGACTGTCCTCTATTCTGACACCATGTCTTGTTTTCACAAATTGTGTAAAATTAAATAATGGCAATCGAGGTCCTTTTTTCTGGCGCCTTCCTTATGACACAGATGCCTAAACAATGCCTGATAATACATTTCAATGATATATCTTAAAACAAAACTGCACATATATGTATTAATATTTTCTTGACACATAAATATTACAGCAGAGGTGGAAAAAGGACAAAGTGCAGGTCTCTTATGAAATTCTTAGAACTCGCTGGAAGTCCTATCAAGAGGCTGTGAGATCAGCAAAATCACATTTTTTATCGTGTTTAGTTGCAAATGCTGCCTCGAGACTTAGGGTGCTGTTTAGCACCATAAACACTCTTTTAAACCCACCTATCAGCGGCTTTCCTGAGAGTACGCCTGAGACCTGTGAGTTTTTTCTTAATTATTTTATAAGTTAAATTCAAACCATTCATTCCAGCATTACTTTTCCAAGTGTTGATTACTGTGGGAAGACACCAGTCACTCTAAGGCCGGTGCACAGCCAGTTTACTTCCTTTCAACCTACAGTATTGACTCATCTCAGCTAGCTGATGTAATCCTGCATATGAAACCTTCCAGTTATCCACTAGATACCTTACTCTCACGCCTATTTAAAGATACTTTTAAAGCGTTTAGTCCAATTGAGTTGGTTATTATTAACAACTGTCTAAAATCCGGTAATATGCCAGACAACTTTAAACATGCAATTGTTAAGCCTTTGCTGAAGAAGCCCACACCTGATCCTACAGCTCTTTCAAACTATAGGCTTATTTCTAAGCTCCCTTTTCTGTCCAAAATTATGGAGAAAGTGGTTTCTTTGCAGTTAATTTCATATCTGGAGGATAGCAATGTATGTGATGTGTTTCAGTCAGGTTTTAAAAAAACTTTATAGTACTGAATCGGCTCTGCTGAAGGTAACAAATGATATTCTATTAACTTTGGACTCGGGCTCTTCAGCAATCTTGGTCTCTCCTCTGCACATGTCCAAACCAACGCAATCTCACCTCTCTGACTTTGTCTCTGGAATTCTATGAGAAAGCAACAAAAGGATACGATCAAAGTAGAGCTTATGATATTATTTATCTGGACTTTCAGAATGCATTTGATAAGGTGCCACATGAGAGGTTGGGCATCAAGTTAAAAGAAGTGGGAGTTCAGGGTGATGTTTTTAGATGGGTGCAGAATTGGCTCAGACACAGGAAGCAGAGGGTGATGGTGCGAGGAACCTCATCAGAACTGGCCGATGTTAAGAGTGGTGTTCCACAGGGGTCAGTGCTAGGGCCACTGCTATTTTTAATATATATAAATGATTTAGATAGGAATATGAGTAACAAGCTGGTTAAGTTTGCAGATGATACCAAAATAGGTGGATTAGCAGATAATTTGGAATCCGTTATATCATTACAGAAGGACTTGGATAGCATACAGGCTTGGGCAGATTTGTGGCAGATGAAATTTAATGTCAGTAAATGTAAAGTATTACACATAGGAAATAAAAATATTACGTTTGAATACACAATAGGTGGTTGGAAAATCGAGAGTACACCTTATGAGAAGAATTTAGGAGTCATAGTGGATTCTAAGCTATCAACTTCCCAACAGTGTTCAGAAGCCTTTAAGAAGGCTAACAGAATATTAAGATATACAGCACGATGTGTGGAGTACAAGTCACAGGAGGTTATGCTCAACCTTTATAATGCACTGGTGAGGCCTCATCTGGAGTAAGGTGGGCAGTTTTGGTCTCCAGGCTAAAAAAAGGACATAACAGCACTAGAAAAGGTCCAGAGAAGAGCAACTAGGCTGATTCAGGGCTACAGGGGTTGAATTATGAGGAAAGATTAAAAGAGCTGAGCCTTTACAATTTAAGCAAAAGAAGATTAAGAGGTGACATGATTGAAGTGCTTAAAATTATCAAGGGAATTAGTACAGTGGATCGAGA
This sequence comes from Polypterus bichir lapradei, assembly GCA_026402145.1. Classification (NCBI taxonomy): domain Eukaryota; kingdom Metazoa; phylum Chordata; class Cladistia; order Polypteriformes; family Polypteridae; genus Polypterus; species Polypterus bichir. Next base: position 190,356,673 of record JANRMT010062791.1, read on the forward strand.
CTTGTATTTTAAAATGAGTTCATCAAGAATACGGGGACGCAGTTGGAAACTTGTTAAGGGTAAATTTCGCACAAACATTAGGAAGTTTTTCTTTACACAAAGAACGATAGACACTTGGAATAAGCTACCAAGTAGTGTGGTAGACAGTAAGACATTAGGGACTTTCAAAACTTGACTTGATGTTTTCTTGGAGGAAATAAGTGGATAGGACTGGCGAGCTTTGTTGGGCTGAATTTCCTGTTCTCGTCTAGAGTGTTCTAATGTTCTAATGTCTCCCAACCGTCCAACTTGAGCTGATCCTCTAATGTCCTCATTTCTAATTCTGTCTATCTTCGTTACACCCTATGCAAATCCTAGCATCTTTAACTCTGCCACCTCCAGCTCTGTCTCCTGCTTTCTGGTCAGTGCCACCGTCTCCAGCCCATATAACATTGCTGGTCTCACTACTGTCCTGTAGACCTTCCTTTTCACTCTTGCTGACAAATCACTCCTGATACTCTTTTCTACCCACTCCACTTCACTTCCACAATCCCCATTACTTTGTACTATTGATCCCAAGTATTTTAACTCGTCCATCTTCCCCAATGCTATTCCCTGCATCCTCACCATTCCAATGACCTCCCTCTAATTTACACACATGTATTCTGTCTTGTTCCTACTGACTTTCATTCCTCTCCTCTCTAGGGCATATCTCCACCTCTACAGGGTCTCCTCAACCTGCTCCCTACTATCGCTACAGATCACAATGTCATCAGCAAACATCATAGTCCACAAGGACTCCTGTCTAATCAAGACTGTCAACCTGTCCATCACCATTGCAAATAAGAAAGGGCTCAGAGCCAATCCCTGATGTAATCCCACCTCCAACTTGAATGCATCCATCACTCCTACTGCAGACCTCACCACTGTCACACTTCCCTCGTACATATCCTGTACAACTCTTACATACGTCTCTGCCACTCCCGACTTCCTCATACAATACCACAACTCCTCTTGAGGCACCCTGTCTTATGCTTTCTTCAGGTCCACAAAGACACAATGCAACTCCTTCTGGCCTTCTCTAAACTTCTCCATCAACATCCTCAGACCAAACATTGCATCTGTGGTGCTCTTTCTTGGCATGAAACCATACTGCTGCTCACTAATCATCACCTCACTTCTTAACCAAGCCTCCACTACTCTTTCCCATAACTTCATGGTGTGGCTCATCGATTTTATCCCCCTACAGTTATTACAACTTTGTACATCCCCCTTTTTCTTAAAAATCTGTACCAGTACACTTCTTCTCCACTCCTCGGGAAACTTCTCACTTTTCAATATTCTGTTAACCAATCTGCTCTCCATCTCTCTGATTATCCCACTTCTTCATTGCCATCCTCCTCCTCTGTATACTCTCCTGTACTTCTCCATTCCACCACAGGTTTCCTTTCCTCTCCTCCACTGTCCAGATGTCACGCCAAGCACCCTTCTTGCTGTCACCCTTACAACATCTGCTGTAGTTGCCCAATTGTCTGGTAACTCTTTACTGCCACCCAGTGCCTGTCTCACCTCCTCCGTAAACTCAACCTTGCAGTCTTCCTTTGTCAACTTCCACCATTTGATCCTTGGCTCTGCCCTCACTCTCTTCCTCTTCTTGATCTCCAGTGTCATCCTACAGACCACCATCCTATGCTGCTTAAGTACACTTTCCCCTGCCACCACTTTGCAGTCTTCAACCTCCATCAGATTGACTCTTCTGCATAGGATGTAATCTACCTGTGTGCATCTTCCTCCACTTTTGTACGTAACCGTATGTTCCTCCCTCTCCTTAAAATACGTATTCACTACAGCCATGTCCATCCTTTTGGCGAAATCCACTATCCTCTGACCTTCTTCATTCCTCTCCTTGACACCATACTAACTAGTACCTCCTCGTCTCCTCTGTTCCCTTCACCAACATGTCCATTGAAATTTGCTCCAATTTTCCATCTTCGTAATCATTACTCTGTCTGACACTCTTTTCACCTACAAAACACCCTTGACATACTGTTTCTTCAGAATAACCCCTACTCCATTTCTCCTCCCATCCACACCATGACAGAACAATTTGAATCCACCTCCAATCTACCTAACCTTACTCTCCTTCCATTTAGTCTCTTGCACACACAATATATCAACCTTCCTTTCCTCCATGATATCTGCTAACTCTCTCCGCTTACCAATCATACTGCCAACATTCAAAGTTTCTGCCCTCAGTTCCACTCTCTTTACCTTCCTCCTCGCTTCTTTCCTTCGGACATGTTTCCCCCTCTCTTCCTTCTTCCACCAACAGTAACCCAATTTCCGCCAGCACTCTGTTGGCTATCAGTACTGGTGGCGGCCATTGTTAACCCAGGACTTGACCGATCCGATACGGAAATCTGTTTTGTTGTCCACATGTTGATGTGGCAAAATTTTATACCGGGTGCCCTTCCTGACGTAACCCTCCCTATTTATCCGGGCTTGGGACCGGCGTGAAGAAACACACTGGTTTGTACATCCCCTGTGGCTGGGTTCTGACCCATCTGATCTCCCAGCCTTTTATTTGACATTTAACAGAAAGTTTTCCATCTGCCTTTATGTTGTAGAGATTTGTAATGCTGAGGCTGAATGTGGCCACACTGCTGTGTTGTATTAAAAAGACGATTGTCAAAGGCAAACAAATTCTACTGTAAGGCAATTTAGTAATAAAAGTAAAGAGTCTGAAAAGCTTGCCATCTATTAAGAGTAGAGTGTCCAGTTGTTAAAGTATGAGCTTGTGTAATGTCGGTATAGAGGGTGCTGATGTCTAAGGCTGCATGTATAGAAATACTGCAATGTGGTATATTCTGTATCGGACGTGTGAAAGCAGTAAACAGACGGACTAAAGGCAGAAAACTTCAGATATGTAGGTCTATGAATTGTGTAATCAATTAAGGAACAGAGCTGCAAGCAGATACAATAGGTCTACCTGGAGAGTTTAAGATAGTGGTTTAATTTCTTAGATAGATAGATAGATAGATAGATAGATAGATAGATAGATAGATAGATAGATAGATAGATAGATAGATAGTCATTAAGTTTCTTTACATCCAAGTTAACTAACTGAACACTCAGTAGCTTGTATGTTAACATTGTCTTTTTTTTCTAGATTTTGAGCACACTAAGCCATGTCTGATCTGAATTGGTTTGCCCCCTGAGCTTCTGCTGGTGTGCCAGGGTGGTTTCATTTCTTAGATAGATAAATAGATAGATAGATACTTTATTTATCCCAAGGGGAAATTCACATACTCCAGCAGCAGCATACTGATAAAAAACAATAAATTAAAGAGTGATAAAAATGCAGGTATAACAGACAGTAACTTTGTATAATATTAACGTTTACTCCTGCGGGTGGAACTGAAGAGTCGCATAGTGTGGGGTCTCCTCAGTCTGTCAGTGGAGCAGGATGTCTAGTACAGCCTTTAATGTTTTTAGTTTTGATCTGAGGTTATGTTTATAATTCTCCTTAACGTGTTTTTCTTTTTTTTTTTTAATTTAACAATTTAACTATCAGCTTCTAATTACCCTCATTAGATATGGGGGTCTTCCCAGACTGTCTTAAGACTGCTGCTGTTAAATCCCTGCTCAAGAAAAATAATCTTGACTCCTCTGTTTTTGACAATTTTAGACCTAATTCTAACCTGCCTTTCTTAAGTCAAATCCTAGAGAAGGCAGTCATTATGCACCTAAATGACAACCTCAATAAACATGCTGTTCTTCATAAGTTTTAGTCGGGTTTCAGAACAAATTACAGTACAGAAACTGAGCTAGTTAAAGTAGCAAATAACTTGCAGGTAAATGAAGACAGAGGCTGTTTATCTGTTCTCATCCTCATAGATCTGAGTGCCACTTTTGATACCAATGATCACAATATTCTTAGAAATCACCTTAGTCAGTGGGTGGGCCCCTCTGGCAAGGTCTCAAATTGGTTTGAGTCTTACTTGGCAGGTTGAAAATTCTTTGTTAGTTGCAGTAATTATACTTCATAGACACGTGATATTCT
>JANRMT010062791.1:190360814-190375272 GCA_026402145.1 Polypterus bichir lapradei
AAAGTGACTTTCAATTACAAATTTGAACTGAGCGATTTATTGCAATTGAATTTTTTAATCCAACAGCTGTCTGTATGCAAATACATAATTTGGAACCATTACAAATGATGAAAATCATAATAAATATGTGTAATATACATAGCCGTTTCTTTTTCTATGCAGACTCTGCAGATGCCCAGGGCCCCCCAAGCTGCAAGTTCAGCCTCAGTATATTTGGGGAGTATGAACATCACCTGTCTGTTTGTAGCCAGCTAAGCCCCATCTTGTGTTTCATGAAGCACTTACAGTCTGCTTGTTAAACAGCGCGTGCGTCAAACTGCTGTGTGTCTGTGGCACCAAATCCTAATCCCCGATAAGAAGGATGAGGCAGACAAGAATTAAGGTAGAAAGATCTCATTTAACCGCTGAACGTTGCAAAGGAAGGAATTGTTGCAATGGCTTTGTAGAGCTAAATGTTTAGTTGCAGACAAATATTTATGTGTGGTTTCTGAAACTGAACAAATACAATAACATAAAATAACTCACAAAATAAAGGCTCAGAGAACCTAAAACAGGTAATGCCCAAAAAGGTCAGTAGAGGGCAGCAGAAATTAACAGAGCGCTATGACGTGCTGTCGTTGGCAAAAGGCACTAAATAAAACTTAGCAAATACGTTAGCGCTGTACAGACTCAGACAAATCACTACTTAAACAACTATTACCAAGTCTGTTTTCTTGAAGCTCTTATGTTTTAATAAAGAAGCAACATTTCTGAATGTACTTATACAGTTTTGAACGTCAAACTGAACACACTTTGACATAAAGGGTTGTCTGAACATGTTAGTAAAACAACGTTACGAGCTTTATCATTACTTGCAGAAAGTTATTTCTAATAAAATAAACAGCAAAACGTAACTTACATCAAACAGACGTACACAAAGTCAACAAACAATTGAATAAATGCGGGTACGCGCAGACTCCTGGAAGTCCATCGTTTTCCGCGTATCAGATATAGAAATAACACGTGCGCGCGCTCACGTGATGACGCAACAGACAGCGTGCTCAGACTTGTGTACAATGCTTAAAAATTAAACATTTGATATAAACAAAACCAAGCTGCAGTGGCAGAGAAGGTTTGGGTTGTGTTTGTAGGGTAATCGATTCAAAATCAATGATTATCACCAGGCTGTCTTGTCACGCTATGAGTGACATCTAACGACATGTTTGATAGGAAAGCTCGCTGACACCGCATATCATGAGTAGCTTATTTGATCGGCAGAGCTTGAATTGCCTAGTGATGGGCAGAGTGAAGCCTCACGAAGCACAGAAACATTTGAATCATTTGTGTCGAAGCATTTGACACTCACCTCTCTAGTGACACCTCCTGGCCATTCGTATTAATGTTACACAACTCAAACAAACTCATGATCAAGTTCGATGACGTCTGTTAAACTCTATTGCTTTTAGTTTTTCGCTGCTACAGACTGACAACAAAGGGAGGGGTTTGTCAGAGGCTTCCAGTGTCTGAAGTGTAAATAGATATTGTGATGGGTGGCCGGGTCCCATGTCCGGCTGGGACACCCCTTCAACACTAGATCTGGGGGACCAGCCATGGGATGCACTGTCCGTCCCCCGGAATGCGTGGTGGCAGCCCTCCTGGGTTACATCAGGGCCACAGATGTGGGACTTCAGGACTGAGACCTGTTGGGCTCCGTGGCCACCACCCGGAGGAGCTGCATGACTTAACAAGCCTCTGTGGGCTGGAATGAAGCCATATCCGGAAGTCAGCCTAATTAGGCCAATTACCACCTGGACCACTTCAGGGAGGGCTACAAAAAGAGCCTGCAGCCCCTACTCAAGGGCCAGAATCGGGACAAAGAGGACGAGGTTGCCTGGGAGGAGTGGCAGTTTTTGGTTACTGTGAGTGCTTTTTGGACTGTGTATTGCCTGTGGGGTTCACAGGGAAGACGTGCCCCACAGGTGAAGAACAATAAAAGTCTGGTGTGTGAATCTGTGCCGGGTCGGGCGTGTATATAGCGCCTTATTCACAATGTATATTTTGTTTCATGTGTATAACAAAACAAATCATATGAGTAATGATTTCATCTGTTAGTTTGGTTGATGATTGCGGGTTTAGGGGTTTAATTAATGAAATATTAAATTAATCAGATGGAATGTGTTCTTACTTTTAGGTGGGGGGTGCTACACGGTAAATGTGTTAGTGACTGGGATTGCGCCTCTGTAACTAGAAGATTGTTTAGGAATGATACAGACTGGACAACTATCATATTTGTTTAAGGAAATGTTTTATGATTGTACTGTGCTATGACGAAGACAACTTTTTACATATAATTTCATTGTTATATGATACAAGTTCATCGTCAGGCACCTGGAGCACATCTGGGACAAGATAAAAGGGGCCGCCTCACTCCATTCAGGGAGCAGGAGTCGGGTGGAAGAAGGCAACGCTTGGGAGTGAGGAGGAAAGGCGGCTCAGGGAGGACTGTTGAGAGGCCCTGAACTGAAGGGTGTTTGGTGCTGGAGCACTGTGTGTGTGCGGGACTATTTGGACACTTATATTGTACATACTGTAAGTAAACTGTGTGTGGTGGACTTAAGAGCGGTGTCTGTCTGTCTGTTGTCGGGCTGGCTTTCACAATATATATAATCCTGCGACAAGACTATTTTGAAGAGATTTTTTCAAGTCCCACGAGATGAGACTTTTGACATGACATTTTTTTTTCTGGTCCCGCCCTCTTCTCACCTATATTCAGCCACGCCCATGGCCCTCTCATTCGTGTGAATGCTTTTGACAGACACAGTTCCAGCACTCTCAACTCTTATACATTTTTATGTTTTCCTCACTTTAAGTTCCCAATTAAAGAAGACATATTATGTCCAAATCTTATTGAAGAATTTCATCATGAAGGGTTATCACCTGAAGAAATAAGTACACAGGCAATCCTAGCACTGAGAAACAATGAAATCAAATTAATTAACACCAAAAATGTCGATCAGTTACACGGCAGATTGGTTAAATGCTTATCAATAGACTCTGCTGAAACAGTTGGTGGTGATCGTGTGGAAGATAAAAACATCAACCTACAATATCACAAAGAATATCTACAACCGTTAACACCGTCTGGTTTTCCACCACATGAATTACTGTAGAAAGAAGGATGTATCCATGAAAGGTAATGTAGTGCATCATCCGCAGATAACATTAGACGACAAGGAAGATCTTATTATGTCATTCATATTAAAATGTTAACAGTTTCCTGTTAGAATAGCTTTTGCAAAAACAACAAATTTCAGGGCCAAACATTTGAAAAAGTCGTTTTATAGAGAGAAAAAAACAAAATTCAATCACAGGCAGTTTTACGTCACGTTCTCACAATGAAAGTCCAAAGTGAATCAAAATTCAATGCGATACTGATGAAAATTGAATTCGAAAAATTGTTTTTTTACTAAAGTTTTACAGTAAAAGTGTAAGTTTAAAAAGTATTTGTATGTTTATTTCAAAGCCAAACAGAACAAAATCGTATTACTCAACGAATAACTCTAACGCAACACGAAACATAATTTACTTTCAAATTATTGCATTTACTTTTTAATTTGGTTAATTACTCGCTGTAATGTAATAAAATAGTTCTATTATGCATATGTAACAATTCCCATGAAAATAAAAATCAGTTTAAATTGTACAACTGCATCCCCATACGCGAGTAGCAGAACTGCAAAATAAAGATGTATAGTATATGACGTAGAAAAGAAGAAAACTTTGCAGAAGGTGAAGATGGGATATTTATGAGAAGAAAGTACTTTAGTGAGAGAGGCGTCATCACCCGTATTACTAAAGCCCTTCTTTGCAGCATTATGCATTCTACCAGTCAGCATTTGTACAATGTATAATTTATAGTTTTGTTTCTTGTCACTAAGTATTATCGGGCACAATCATTTAAAATGTATTGATCATCCACATCACATTCATTTCAACTTGCAATTCTGTTGAGTTTTTGAACTCTGCTGATGCCATTTGTACTTCAAACGGAGCTCGATGAATAATGATTTGAAGCACTCAGATCAGACATGCGCACTGATAAATGAAATGTGGAATGAGGTTCAACACTCAGATCAGACATGCACACTGATTAATAAACCATCTAGTGTGGTTTGAAACGTCGAGCAGACATGCGCACTGGTTAATGAACCATCAAGGCGGTCGAAGTGCTGAGCAGACATGAGCAGTTAAAAGTGGCTTTGTGAATCCTCAACACACTCGAAGGCATTGTGCTCTATATTTGTGAGAGTCTATCTGACACTTAACTCTCCAGTTATATTTTGTAATTCATATTGACATTACACACTTCAGTTGATATAGTTCAGTGACGGATTGAAACGACAATTCAGGTAGTTGCTGACAATTAATTATTGTTCTTGTGGATTGCTGTGATTCCTTTGTCTGATACATTGTGTCAAAGATATATTGTCATATGTCAACTTTATATATATCATGCAACCTTTTTAAGCAATGCTCAGTACTCTTCAAAACCGTATGTCATATAGTATACATCTACTGTATATACTGTATATTATTTTTTCATCTTCGTTAGGAGAATACAAAAATTATACTCTTGTGTCAATTAAATCAATTTAATGTACATATGTCAAACTAAATAAATTGTCTTCATCTGCTGTGCTAAGAACAGTAGTAGTAGTTCAGTTGTGTGGAGCTCATTAAGTACCCGATTAGGTGGCTCAATGGTATTACGATTGTCTTTCATTGAGGACATCAGAGGTTCACTACTTTGGTCCTCATCTTGTGAAAAGTTTTTTTTTTCTCTCTCTCTCTCCTATTCCCCCATTTAACAAAAAATTCCATCGTGGACTGATAGCGAGCAAATCGAGTTATCGAGGGAAGGTTGGGCCGCACAATGCAAAGAGTTTCACTGTAAAACGTAATAAACGTCATATTTGAGTGTTTGGAGACCCTGGTGTGGTACTGAATTTCCCTAAATTGCAGCAGATGCTGTCGATTGCACTGACTCTGTTTTTAAAGACAGTTGTGATTTGTTATGCAGAACTCGCTTTTACTCACATTACTTTTTGAAAATTAACAATACAAATCAGCAACAGATCTGGGAATCACTGAATACTAAAAACATTTAATGAGGAGTGTCTTGCGCATATACTGGTGTAATGACCACGTCGACTTTGGAGAAGCGTTTTGTTACCCTCTGTGATATGATCGACATGGGGTAGAATAGATTCTGGATTGTTATAATATGTGCTGCCTTACACAAAATAAGATTATCAATTTGTTACAGATGACTGGATTCCACACCAAGTAACGAGGTGCCCCATGTGAATCGTTCATTAACTCTCTTAAATGTATTTGTTAACTTACAGACAAGTACTAAATAGTTGTTATTTAAAAAGTCTATTTTTTCAACTGGGCAGTGACCATACGCCAGCCCTGATTAGGATTTAAACTCTTGTAAGCACATCTTATAGATACAGCAAGAACAGCTGCTTTTCTTCTCCTTCTTCTTCTTTTGGCTGCTCCCATTAGGGGTTGCCACAGCAGATCATCTTCTTCCATATCTTTCTGTCTTTGTCATCTTCCTCTGTTACACTCATCACCTGCATGTCCTCTCTCACCACATCCATAAACCTTCTCTTAGGCCTTCCTCTTTTCCTCTTCCCTGGCAGCTCTATCCTTAGCACCCTTCTCCCAATATACCCAGCATCTCTCCTCTGCACATGTCCACACCAACACAATCTCGCCTCTCTGACTTTGTCTCTCACTCGTCCAACTTGTGCTGACCCTCTAATGTACTCATTTCTAATCCTATCCACCCTCGTCACACCCAATGCAACAGATGCTTTTTCGCTTTGAGCCAAAGAAGTTCTGTTGGTGAGTGGCTGACCAACTCGGCTGCTGATTGCACTGAAATCATGACGTCATGACGCTAGCGTGCCTCAAAATCACGTGACGAGCTTATTTGCAACAAGCGCGACAAAGTTTTGAAGCGGCGCTGTCGGATCGGGCAGGTTACCCAGATCGGGTAGTGACAAGCACCAAAAAATGAACAAAGGAGCCGCATCTAGTGATGGGTGGAGTGAAGCTTCACGAAGCATAGAAACATTTGAATCATTGGTGTCGGAAATCGTATCGCTACATTTGACATTCACCTCTCTAGTGACACCTCCTGGCCATTCGCATTAACGTTACACAAACTCATGATCAGCTTCAATGACGTCTGTTAATAACTCTTATTCCTTTTACTTTTTCGCAGCTACAGACTGACAATGAAGAGAAGGGTTTGTCAGGGGCTTCCAGTGTCTGATGTCTAATATATATATTAGAATGTATTATACGGTAGTAAGAGTTAAACAAAATAAGACGCCTCACTCTTACACTTTTCCACTGTATCATTATTTTTGCTACTGTCATTAGTATTATAATTAACCCTCATATTTCCTTGAGATCTAATTTAATTTCGCGACGTTTGGGGTTCCACAGCCCTAATGTTGTAGTTTAAAAAAAAAACAAATTGAAAACAAGCCTTGTTATTTATCCTTAAATATTTTATTTGTTCTGAATTCATTCAAATGGAGTAGATGGAAAATAAATGTTTATCCCTGTACTTTGCCATAATATAGGTAAGCACATTTGAGAAAGAAAAGGTGAAATCCTTAAATCACAGATGTTTTATTCGATCAAGTATTGAAATATTTAATTTATTAATACTTCACAATATTTTGTGGAGCACAAAAGTAACGAGTTCGCTATGAAGAAAAGACACCGTCACAGCTGATTGTGGCTCAACTGACTAACGTGGTTGCTTTTCACATTCTGCACACAGTGCAAACCCGAGTTCGATCCGAATGAAATAGTCGTCGAAATTAATAATAATATTAAAACAATCAGGAGTGAAATCTTTATAACCAATTTGAACTAAATAATTTTGAGAGATACTGTGGAAGGATCGCATAAGAGATCAGTTCGGGAATCATCACCACTCAAAATCGCAATGACTAGTTGCAAAAGGCAGCTCACGTATTTACATTAATTCATCTTCTATGCATTGCCATTTGTCGTCCATGAACCCCTCCATTGAATAAGGTGATAACAAACCCACTGTGGTAGATCAGGTTGAATTTGCTCTGCTGCACTAAACATTCAAAGGTGTCAATCCAGAGCACATCAGAGAGGCTGAGAGACACGGCGCAGATCAGTCACCGGCACACAGACACACACGGGACACTCCAAGGTGAGCATTGATTGGATCAAGTGATCCACGTGCTGCACAGCGAATTGTACTGCAGCATATTAGGGCCACGATGAGGAATAAAAAAAAAAAACAGACACAGTGAGAAAAAATAAAAACTAAATGTGGAGAATAAAGTCGACATCTTGACTTTATTCTCGACATTTCCACTTTATTCTCACCGTTTATGTCGAAAGGGAAGAAGAATAAAATGGAGTTAATGGAAGACTTCATACAAATGTATTTTAGAAGTGGTTTCAGTAATCAAGAAACTCCAGCTCTTTTAGCCCATGAGCACAGAATCATAATTAGCATAAGGAGTTTGAAGAGACTGTGCTGAAAATGTCATTTCTTTAGACGGAGGAATCATACAGATGTAGATGGCTGCTTGTTTGAGAAACGAAATTGGCAGTAACGGACAAATGCAGGGATATCGCAGGTTACATCTGCGAGCAATCCAAAGAGGGTACGTTGTAACACAAGACGTGGTGAGACAGTTGATCAAGCTGATTGACCCCGAATGCGTGGAGCTTAGGCGGGCACGACGGCTGAGAAGACGGCACTATCACACCCAAGGTCCAAATGCACTGTGGCATATGGACTCTTACGATAAACTGAAGCCATATGGTATTGCAATTCACGGCTGCATTGATGGCTTCAGCCGCTATTTCTTGTGGTCGGAGGCGTATACCACTAATAATGACCCGAAAGTAGTTACAGATTACTTTTTCTCAACAGTTTCGCGGTTGAGACGATGCCCGCAGCGACTACGCGCAGACAGAGGCACGGAAAACGGGCATGTGGAACAAATGCTTATGTTTTTGCGAAGAAATCACAACGAGGATGAGGAAGCAAAGTATGCAGTTTTGGATTAACTTGTTCGAAACCCTTCACGATGACAGACGGCGATTTCTTGGATAAAAGCCTAATACAGTTCTGCTTCCTCAGCCTTGTTCAGGTAATATTCTTAAATAAAAAAAATGAAAATAAATAAATATAAACACAATCGTATGTGAGCATAAATAATTTATCCATTCTTCCATCCATTACCCCACCTGCTATATCCTAACTACAGGGTCACGGGGGTGTGCTGGAGCCAATTCCTGCCAACACAGGGCGCAAGGCAGGAAACAAACCCAAGGCAGGACGCCAGCCCACCGCAGACAAATAATTTATTGTATTCCAAAATGTGTTTTTGTACCTTATTTCTTTATATTTGTAATTATTTCTTAATTTATGTATTTCATTGACACCACACGTAGCAAAAAATTCATGAAGAAAAAAATAAGCAACAAAATTGTACAGCATGACACATTTGAGTATTTATGCTGTCCTATTATTGTGTTTTTATTATTTGTTGTTACAATTCAAAATACATTTATTTATTTATTTATTTAGTTAGTTAGTTAGTTTATTTTGTCTGAAATATTCCTTCATAGCCTGCAACCATGCTGCCATTCATCTGTGCTGATTGAACCATATAATATGTTCATTTATAACATAATGGGCCGGTTTCAAGGATTTGGATTAAGCCTACCCTGATCTCATTGCAATGCGAAGCAGTTTTCTTTAGTCTAGAATTAGACTTAATCAGGGTCCAACAATCCAGAGTATGTCAATAACAATAGTAGTCAGTGTTGTCTTGTTTATGAGTAAAACATTGAACTGTTACTTATTTATTTTGTGCAGTCTGAACTCAATGAGGTTGAGAAAACATGGAATTTTCACAAGCTCAGACCTAGGACAGGCCATGGTGTCATTGGAGGTCGACCTGTTTTGATGCACAGTGTTCCTGAGATGTATGGTGGAAGTGGACATGGAGGAGCTGGCTTTGTGTAAGGGGGAGTGCACACCAAAAAGCCAGTACCCCTGTGATGAGACAGTTTTTGAGCTCTGCTGTCTTCTGAAGGCTCTTACAGATGCCTTTTCTGCTGCTGAACTGTACACCTTGTTGAGAAATGAAATACTGAATGAGATATCTGACTCGTCACACTCTCGTACATGTATCAGTGTTGACATAAAATGGAGCAGAGCTCAATTATTAAAGAAGATGATCTCTCTAATGACATGCATATGGACACTGTAAAGGAAAAGTAACTGTATAAATCTGTAAAGTGCTTGAAACTATGCCTGCCTTTTAAACATGAATAATTTATACCCAGCACATTACTATATACAGTATATATATATATATATATATATATATATACACATTTTATATAAATGTGCTGAAAATCTGTTTTTTACGTTTAAAAGGTTTTTTTTGTTTTGTTGGTGGATTTTTAATACCTCTTTAAGGCCATGAAATACAAGTTTATAATAATACATAGTCAAGTCAACTCGGGGCGCATGCACTGGTACAGAGTGTTTCAGCACCCACAACTTGGGATCTCAGTTGGCAGCCCCCCAGACAAACGCACGGTCCTGTCCAATCCTCTGAAAATGACCCTCTATCTGCCACAGCCAAGAGTTATGTGGGTGACCCCTTGGCCTGGTCCAGCCACTTGGTCCCCAACAATGAGGATCTTATGAGCTGGATCACACTCTAGGAAACACGCCACCTGGCCGTACTGCCGCAACTGACGCTCCCTCACAATGCAGGTCATGTGCCTCATCTGGGACTCCATGAGAAACCCAAAGTTAAACCAACAGTACCCAAGGATTTTCCGGAGAGAGACAGTACCAGAGGAGTCCAGTCGTCATTTCCGGTCACTGGATAGCGTCCATGTCTCGTAACCATATAGCAAGACAGGAAGCACCAGGACTCTAAAGACTTGGACCATCATCCTTTTCCATAGATATTTTGAGCACCACACACCCCTTTCCAGTGACCTCATGACCCGCCCATGGTTTCTTAATGACTTCATAGGACAAGTCACCAGAGTCATGAATGTCACTGCCAAGGTAAGTAAACCTCTCAATGAGGTCGACACTCTCTCCGCAGACAGACACACTGCTGATGGCCGTGCCCAAGAGGTCATTAAAGGCCTGGATCAATACATATTACTTATGTAACAGTTACATTTAGCGATTGAAACTTGACAGATGTTTGTTTGTAGTTCATATCTCATTGAGCCTCCATTTGACTCCATCAGGTCCTCGTGGGGTGCTGAACACATCAGCCTGTCTTTAGGGTCTCTGAGACTGGAGGAGGTCAGGAGTCCAACTGTACAACAGGCACTGATGTGCTTCAGCATCACGACTGGTGACAAGTTAGAGATGGCAGATAGTTCAGCTGGACGTCATCCTATATGACTACCCAAGCAGACGGCACATTAAGAGCCCACCGAGTGTGTCTACTCCAGTAGAACTGACCAGACGGCCCTGACATAACAACCTGTACAGCTGTAGACGACTCCACTTTACTGGTCAGTTTAGCACACACTGCACTGAGGCTGTCAAGTCTGAACTATTAAATCATTCAGTCAGCTGGGAATTTCTTTTGTCAATGATATTTCTGGTAAGGCATTTGTTTTATTCTCATATGTCGTAGCTTGATGCTGATATATTAGGTTGATAAATATAAACACAGACACACACTTAATGTCAGGACCTCAGAATAACAAGCTTCAAGCTGTCAGTCGTGGTTTTAGAATACTGAGCTTCAAAAGTTCTGACTCTCCATTTATCTTAAAAAATACAAGTTTTATTGAAAATGTGACTCGTAAATAAAGAGAAGTAAGACCCTTATTGTTGTAGACTGTGTTTGTAAGTGAACAGTAAAGTCTTGATCAGGATGCTCAGTTTCCAAGCTGTGTTATCCTGTAGGATTACCGGCGAGTCCAGTAAAGTCCAGTGTGCCATTTGTAGTCCATGATGATAAAAGTGGAGGCTCTGCTCAAATCTCTCAGTTCTAGTTGTGTTAATACACGAGAAGAGTGGGCCAGCACAAATGAAACTAAACACTCAGTATTGTCACTGCCAAAAACAAAAGATTATTAATAATGATTAAGAATAAATTGTACAACCATGTCAAGAAATATTTACAATTAACAATAATGATGAGTCAGTTGAATTGAAATAAAGAACAAAGAAGATTAATTTAACAAACAGACTGATCAGAGAATATACTGAAGCTGAAGTATTAAAACTGCAGGACACCCACTTCTATAGATTATATAGAAATAAAAGAACAATGTAATGGGGAGAGACATGTTTACTTGTAATGTATAAAAAAGGAATAAAACTGTACAATGCAGTTATAAAAATTAAAGAAAAGATGAAGATGACATGAATTGTCTAAAAACAGATAAGCAGACAATTTCAAATATACAGAACTTAATGAAGGATCTTTAACAATAAAAGTGTCCTTTATTATTGACATCAATAGTTAAATCAAATCTCCACAACTCTATTACACACAGTCAGTCAGTTCAGCACTCAGAAATCCAAAGACCAGTAAAGCCAGTGACACGTTTATCAGAGGAGGCGCTGAGATGAAATCCCAAGTTGAAAAGCCTCAGTGATGCTGACCTTGTGCTTCCAACTGCTGCAGTTCAAGTACAGAATGGCAAACTCTTCTCTCTCACTGAAGATTCACTTTCACCAGTAATAAAAGTGTATTAATGTGTATTTTAAATTTAATAAATTTAACTTTAAACATATATATTTAAATTGATATCTATTTAGTTTATATTTTTGTGTAAATTCACTACAAGTAAAATGTTATTCTGTTTAACAGACGAATGGTGCTGATAAGAAACAGAAAGGACCGTCTCTCCCCCAACACCACATGATGTCCCACTCACCGTCTGCTGGTCCATCAATGAGCAGACCTTCTGCCTCTGCTAGAGAAATCCTCTCAACTGTTCCTCGAGCTTTAATAAGAGCCGATGACAAACACAGAAACAGAGAGGACGTCACTCACAGAGACACTTTCTGTACTCAGAGACTCACTGAAGCAAAATGAGCCTCCGGCATCAGCACATCCAGAATGACGTGAACTCTGTGGATCTTCACAAAGTGCCTACAGCTCTTCACTGCACTTCATCAGGTAGTTGTAGAGGCCATCTGTCAGCTCCTTATCTTCTACGGTATAGAGGTCATTACCTCATGACCTTTAGGATTTTCATCATTTTCAAACCATTTGGATGACACCTTTGACAGACAACAGCCTGTTGGACAAGACAATACAAGAGTTTAGTGCTCTAAAGTCATCACAGCTCTCTGCTACTAGATAGATTACAATAATAAAGCTTAACTTGTTATCTGAACTAAGTTACCAGCAGGTGATCATCTGCTCCATGGTCCTTTATGATGAACTCCACCAGTTTTTCATGTTGAGTCCTCCTGGAGGCCCTGCTGATCTCTGCAGCCCCTTGTTCTCCAGTCCGCTGCCCCCCTGCAGCCACACAGCCAGCGTGGACACACAAATAAAACATCAAACTGTCACATGAAGTGTTTGTCTGATGATGGCTGTCTGGTGTTGGTCTGAACACTCCTGTTTCCTCAGTAAAGTGGACACATTGGAATGGAGTTCAGACTGTGAGGATTCCTTTGTGGTTCATTACACAAACTCCTGCTGGAGGAGATCTCAATAGTTTGTTTAGAATAAATCAAGTACTTCAGAGTATTACGAATACACCGATCTGGACACTGGCTGAAGTAACATGCAAGGCACAGAAAAGCTTTGTAGATGCTTTTATTCCATCATAAAATAACCAATCTAACACTCTCCATGTGACAAGTGGTCCTTGACAAAGCTGATGACAATCCTTCATGTCACGTTCAACTTTAAGGTCTTTGCTCAAGTCGATCCGAGTATTAACTACGATGGTAGCCTAAGTTTTCCATGAATACCTTGGGGTGGCTGTATCTGTGTATTCCTCAAGGAGTTCACTGCTGCCATGTTCTTCTTGGTCCGGACTTTTAGACTTTAAAATATTGATGTTATCCAGTAAAGGTTCACCTGTACACACTGAAACACACACTGGTGTATTTAAAGTGACACTATTTGACCTAATTTGAACACTCGAGTATTTCAAATTCCAAGTTGATTTAAACTGACTGTGTCCCCTATTTGGATGTGAGGTGTCACCTTAGATTTTCCAAACATCCCAAAAGGAGCAGCTCCACAAACAGGGTACCTGCACCAGCAGTCAGTAATGGTGCCCTCAGAACAAGTACCAGCGACTGTAAGGAATTCTGAAAAGGCACCGGTCATCTGGCACCCGCTAAACAGAGCAGAGGAGCTGGCACAGGAAATTAGAAGAAAAAGAGTTTACATAAAAAAGGAAATAGGAAATGTTTACCAGCCATACGAGCAGCTCTCCACGTTCTAATGGCTGGCATGTCATCCTAAGATAAAGAGGATATCTACAGTGCCCTCCACTATTATTGGCACCCCTTATAAAAATTAGTGAGAAGGGTAAGAGAAAAATCACAGTTTACTGAAGAGCCAACATCTTGAACTAAAAAAATGAGAAACATCTGATTTTTAATTCAATGAAAAACAAAACCTTTACCAAGAAATCAATATTTTTTAAGTTATTTTTTTCTAATCCTTCTTAATAATTTTTATAAGGGGTGCCATTAATAGTTGAGGGCACGTTAAATGAATGGGTTCATATATTTGTAAATCTGACGGACTCTAAAGGAGTCAATGCCTCATCAGCCATGAACCTCACCACACGTCACTGATCAGGAGGACAATCACGGAATGCCAATGACCAGGAGCAGCGCTAAGTGTCCGGATTTTTAAAACATTAAAAATGGGCTTACAGAGAACACACCAAACACGTCTATGATGCTCTCCGGCGACTGGCACCCCTAGGACTGCCCAGTCCTCTCTTTTTTTCAAGTTACTCAACTTGTTCATGTCACAAGTACATACCTCTCTGCTTGTTAAATTGTTGTCTTCCACCTGACAGACCAGCGCGACTTCGATTAACATTCAGTCCCTCACTTAAGAAATCACTGTCTGATTTGAACTGCACATGCGCACCAATATCATGCCAGTATGGCCCGAGCTGTAGTGCACATGTGCACACATTTCCTGGCCAAACACAGAAACGTCCTTTGTATTGTGAAAGAGAAGCACTTCGATCAGACAGCAGCGTTGCACACGGGACAAAAATATTGAGTTATTCATTTAAGGCTTGCTGATATTTTGGTCAGTCCTTCATAAACTTATTTGAATGCCTCCTAAACGTTCTTCGTTTCCAAAGTAAACTATTAAGAGAGTGAGAGGTTGGAAGCACCACACAA